>OX243825.1:9090080-9193850 GCA_945859605.1 Lumbricus rubellus
AATTTAATAGTTTTATGCCTACCCCTCCATCTTGTTCCTTCGGTATTCTCCCAGTTAGCCACGAGGAAATCATACATGTGGTTCAGGAACTGAGAATAACTCAGTCGGCGGGACCTGATGGAATTAGTCCTTCTATCGCTAAATTGTCCATGAGTGCCATTGTTGAACCTTTAGCATCAATATTTAATTCCTCTTTCCTATATGGCCAAATACCTGCGGAATTGAAGGCTGCCAAAATTACACCAATTTTTAAGTCTGGTAGCAAGAGCCTTATTACCAATTACAGACCTATTTCTATCCTCCCCTTCTTCTCTAAAATAATGGAAAGACTAATGTATAACAGACTTCTTGCATTTTTGGACAAGTATAATCTTCTTGCCCCTAATCAATATGGATTTAAAAAGAACCACTCTACCTTTATGGCCCTTATGGATATTCAAAGTAACATATCGGAGGCTATGAATAATAATTCTTATTCCATTGGGATCTTTTTTGATTTATCGAAAGCCTTTGATACGGTATATCACAGTATTCTACTTAAAAAACTGAAAGGTTATGGAATAAGAGGAGTAGCCAATGAATGGTTTTCTGATTATCTAAAGAATAGAACTCAGTTTGTATATTTTAACGATTCTTCCTCCTATTCTAGTAATATAACCTGTGGTGTTCCCCAGGGTTCTATTCTTGGTCCCATTTTGTTCTTGCTTTATGTAAATGATTTGTCTACTATATCTTCTTTATTCAAACTGGTGTTATTTGCTGATGACACTAATGCCTTCCTTAACGATAAATCTATCACGGATCTATTTTGCAGGGCTAACAGTGAACTCCAACTAATATCACTCTGGTTTAGAACTAACAAGCTGTCCCTTAATCTGACTAAAACTAACTATATTGTTTTCTATGCTATGCGTAAAACACCCCCACCGGATAATTTACATATTGCCATTGATGGTATATCCATTAACCAGGTGACCTCAACCAAGCTTTTAGGCACTATTATTGATTCTCATTTGAATTGGAAAGAACATATTTCACAGATTGCCAAAAAAGTAGCTAAGAACATAGGTATACTACGAAGAATACGCCATAACTTGCCTTCGAATATCCTCACTAACCTCTATTATACGCTTGTCTATCCGTATTTTTCATACTGTAATATCTCTTGGAGTGTTAACTATTCTCAAACTCTCCAATGCTTGGTTGTACTTCAGAAATTGGCCATAAGAACTGTCTACCATATACATTGGAGACTTAGTACCAAGGACACCTTCAAAATTAACCGTATATTAACTATATTGGGCATCAATAGGCTCCAAATTGGCCTCTTTATGTATCGGTACCACAATAATTTGTTACCACCTTGTTTTATTAATTATTTTAAATTGGCGTCCTCTGTGCATCAACATTACACTAGACATGCAGCTGATTACCGACCTGATTTTGCTAGAATCAATCCGAAGCTATTTTCCATTAAATGCCAGGGCCCAATCACATGGAACTCCTTACCACTAGATATAACCTCCCTTCCAACTTTGAGCAGGTTTAAGAGAGCTCTTAAGTTATATCTAACTGAAGAATGATCATTGAACTGTATTAACCTGAGATCTTTCTTTTTGAGTATTCTGGTGCATGATCTGACCTGCAGAGTATCATACAGTGTTTCCCTTTTGCCATAGCTGTTCTGACCTTTGTTTGCTAATATGATCACTTCAGTTTGGAAATCTCAAGCTTGTTTTTCTTTTTATTTCTTAACTGACTAGCAGTACCCATATGTTTGCACTGAGATAATTAGTTAAGCTATATGTATTGAATCTGTTTACAATGTCTGATCTGCCATTCCACCAACGATTGATACTGGGGTTCCTCTGATAGCGGGACTTGTCCCTTTGGGGTTCCCCTTTAAGTGCTCAACCGTATGCGATCCTTTGCTTTATAATGTACTGTTTATTCTTATGATACGCTGTTTATTCTTTCTGTTATGTTAATCATCAATGTTAATGCTATTATTCTGTTTTGTTTTGTCTTGATCAATGTGCAACGGTTGTTGCCTTAATAAATGGTATTTGATTTGATTTGATTTGATTTGGCATTCCCAGAGGCGCCTAGATTAAATACTGTAGGCTACCATAGCCATCATAGCCCTAATTGAGCGTCTCTGTCATATTTGGATACTTAATGAAAATTCCTTCTGTCAACTTTCAACGAAAATCCTTTATTGGTTGCACGACGTTTTTACGTGGGCTCACCATTGGTGGTTATTTTGTCAGTGTTTACTATGCATTGTGCAATGTTATTTTCTAACTGCATGGTGTATAATACCTTCTCCTTGTCGTGTAAATAATAATTTATTATGTTATAAAAAGCGTTCTGATAGAATTATTTAGGCCTACATGCATAGGCGTAAGAGACGGGGTCAAGGGGCCAAGCATTTTCGGGCAAGCACACACAGAAAGGTAAAAAATATTTAAAGAAAATTCGGGTAAAAGTAAAAGAAATTTCGGCCGGACGACTAAAAAAAGTCGTCAGAATTTTGGAGGCAAAAGTTGAATTTTTGCCCCCCCCCCCCTACTGCTGAAATGTTCCCTACGCCTATGCCTACAGACGTATTTCATGTAAGTATTATATATATATATCTATATATCTATATATATATATATATATATATATATATATATATATATATATATGTGCACAATTGCACATGAATAAGGCTAAATCTTATTTACATATATAGTTATATACGTTATATATAATATATATATATGTAAGACGTTTAGAGCGAATAAATGGCGACATTTCCGGACTCATCATCTCTTATTAGCTGTTATTTAGTTGTAAGGCATCACTCGAACACCTGCAGAGGCCTCGCAACTCCTCCTTCTCCTCTTCTCCATCTCCATTTCCTACCTCTATCAATTTTCCTCCTCCATCTCTTCTTCATCTCCTCCTCCTCCTGCTCCTCATCCTTCTCCTCATTCTCCTTCATCTCCTCCTCATTTTCCTTTTCACGTCCTCCTTTTCCTCTTCCACCTTCTCACTATCTTTCTCTTACCCCTCCTTCTTAATCTCCTCCTTCTCACCTTCTCGCTATCTTCCTCTTATCCCTCCTTCTCAATCTCCTCCTCCTCCTCGTCCTTCACTCCTTCCCAGTATCTTCCTCTCTTCCTTCTTCCCCATCCCCTACTTCTCTTCTTCATTGTCCTCCTCCTCCTCCTCCTCCTCCTTCTCCTTCTCCTCAACTGATGACGATTCTGCATGCTACAGTGGAGATGCAATCGTCCTTGAATCGTAATATGCGCCATGCATCTCCGACAGACATTATGATGACGAGGTTGGCAGCAGCGGAAGCAGAGGCACCATGCAGAAATCATCATTACCAGCAGCAGCAGCAGCAGCAGCATTGTCAGCAGCAGCATTGTCAGCGGAGGCAGTAGCAGTCGCAGAAGAAGAAGATGCTGATGCCATATAAGCTTCAATCTGTCCCTCTGTCTCTGTCTGTCTCTGTGCATTTGTCTGTCTGTCTGTCTCTCTCTCTTTCTCTCTTTTTGCATGTCTTTGCCTCTGTCTTTCTGTCTCTGTCTGTTTCTGTTTCTGTCTCTGTCACTGTATCTGTCTCTTTCTCTCTGTCTCTGTCTCTGTCACTGTCTCTGTTT
Organism: Lumbricus rubellus; assembly: GCA_945859605.1. Lineage (NCBI taxonomy): Eukaryota > Metazoa > Annelida > Clitellata > Crassiclitellata > Lumbricidae > Lumbricus > Lumbricus rubellus. Next base: position 9,093,737 of record OX243825.1, read on the forward strand.
CTTTCTCTCTGTCTCTGTCTCTCTGTCACTGTCTCTCCCTCTCTATCTCTTTCTGTCCCTGTGTCTGTCTGTATGTATGTATGTCTGTGTGTCTGTCTGTCTGTCTGTCTCTCTCTTCGTCGTTCTTTCTTTCTTTCTGACCGACAGAAGTTGAATGCAGCAGCGATAGGCAATTTTTCTATTCATTTACCCGACTTTTGTGCTCCGTCTATTCATCTTTAGTGACTGCTGCAGTCTGTTTGTCCTTCCTCCTGTATTGTCTGGCTGTCTGTCTCGATGTCTTTGCCTGTCTGTGTCCGTCTTTCTGCCGATTAATCCGCATGTTGACGCGCATCTATATCTTTCTTTCCGAATGACTGGCTGCTAGTCTTCTTCCTAGATCAATGTCAGCATTTCTGTCTGTCTGTTTCTCTTCGTGTCTGTCTTGCCGGTATTTTTCTTACTGTCTGTCTGTCTGTCGGTCTTTCTGACTGTCTGTCTGCCGGTCTTTATGACTGTCTGTCGGTTTTTCTGTCTGTATGTCCGCATCTCTGTTGGTCGGTCTTTCTGTCTGTCTGTCTTTCTGTCTGTCTGTCTGTGGGTCTATCTGTTGGTCGGTCTTTCTATCTGGCTGTCTTTCCGTCTGTCTATCTGTCTTTCCGTCTGTCTGTCTATTGGTCTTTTTTGTCTGTATGTCCGCGTCTCTGTCACTCCGTCTGTCTGTGTGCATCAGTATATCTTTTTATTCTTTATTCATCACACGCTCTCAACCTTGTACACACACGAAGCTGATTTTTCCCTGCAGGTCTCTTCATATTTGTCTCTATGTGTCTCGTTTTCTTTATCTGTCTGTATGTCTGTCTGTCGGTCTTTCTGTCTGTATGTCTGTCTGTCGGTCTTTCTGTCTGTATGTCTGTCTGTCGGTATTTCTGTCTGTATGTCCGCATCTCTGTGCGTCTGTTTCTTTTAATATCTGCCCTTGTGTCTATCTGTGTCCATGCCTACGCATGCGCAGTTGCGCACGCATGCAAAATGTGTATATAGGCTACGTGTGTACACGCAAACCTTTTTTATAGTAACAGAATAAGTCAATGCGTGAGCATGCATGCATGCGAAGATAATATGAAGTACAAACCATGAAAAAATCATCTACGGAAGTAATCGTCGAATGGCACGGCGGGGAGGGGGAGGGGGTGTATGCAGACACTGAAAAGTGGACTGAAAGAGAGGTTAGAGATTATTGGTAGAACGGGCAAGAGAGCTGCATGTCTAGACTCTAGAGCAGTGGTGGCCAACCTGCGGCACGCGTGCCATTTGTGGCACGCCGGCCTATAATGAGTGGCACGGAGGACCATGGAATTTTTGAAAAATATTTATGCTATGGCTCCTAGTTTGGAGTGTTATCTCTTAGGCGAATCACAGGTGCCTCTGTAACTCCATAGCTGCATGCAGTGACCAGGGCAAGGTTAATTAACTGCTGACGGACACAGCACAGGCGCTCGAAGTGGGATGAGGCAGGCTCATCAGTCGACTGACGGTCAAAGTCCACACTCTCCACAGCATCCATTCAGAGATAATAAATTGAGCTTCACCCCACTGAAGGGGTGCAGGATAAAACAAAGGAAGAGACTTCTGTTGGTTATGTCTTTAGCATTGCTATTTGCTGTGTACTGCAACAGTTGTGGTGCAGTGAGTTACAGATGATGATGAAAACCACCGGCCTAGGTAAGCTATCAAGACTAATTTTAGAGAAAGAACCTTTTAGGCAGAACAGTCATTTTTTGCCATAGCAAGTGATGAATTGATAATGATGGTCAAACTTATACGAGTTAAGTCTGACATCAGCATGAAAGAAAACTCATTCTGATGGCGAGTAAAGTCTTTTTCAAGTTTTGTAAAGGTTCAAAATCTAAACAATAATAATGTCTAACATTGCCGCTATGAACACATGCTTTGATGAGACCGGGAAAAAAATTTCATATATATATATATAGGCACAGAGGACCATGGAATTTATATATATATAAATGTCACATACACGGTGTCCCAAGTGAAGTGAGCCCCTTTTTGTTTTGACGATATACTTGTCAATTCTAAATGAAACTCAATAAAATTTCAGAGAGTGTAAGAGGGATAAATTATCAATGTTTCCTGAAAATTTTATCCAATTCTACAAACAGAGTCCGAAGTTATGCACATTCAAATTTGGACAAAGGAAAATGTAAGTTTCCAACATGTGAAAGATAGGATATTACTGCTTGCAACTGCACGTCTTACTTTCTAAATTAATAAAAAAATCCGTCATATTTCCGTCATTTCCATGATGGGGGACGATAATAAAAATGGTTTCCGCAAAGAAGATTTGAGTTTAATAAAAAATTTAATAGGAGAAAAACATTACGGTGCAAAAGGTTTTTAATGGAATTTTCTAACAGAAACTGGCCCATCGCAGCCTTATGAAACTCGCATGCGCGTCACGTTCACCAGAGACCACTTCAAACTGCGAAATGTGGCAGAATGGAATCGTTTTGATCAAAGGGATTGTTGACAATGCAATCAGTGAATGGCGAAAGCAAGTTAGAGCATGCATTCGAGGCTTTCGAGCTAATGGACCGCATTTTGAACATCAGCTTTGAATAACAGCGCTAACACTAATTTCCTATCTTTTACATGTTGGAAACTTAAATTTTTCACTGCCCAAATTTGAACGTTCATAACTTCGGACACTGTTTGTAGTATTGGATGAAATTTTCAGGAAACATTGATAATTGATCCCTCTTACATTCTCTGAAATTCTATAGAGTTTCATTTAGAATTGACAAGTATATCGCCAAAACAAAAAGGGGCTCACTTCACTTGGGACACCGTGTATATATATAGCTACTTTATGCAAGTGCAAGTTTTAAATTGTAACAGGTTACAATTCCTTTCGTCAGGTATATGTATAGTGGCACGCGGATGGTACGGGCGATAGTTTGTGGCACACTGAGTACAAAAGGTTGGCCACCACTGCTCTAGAGTAACATCCGAATCACGGACATTTCGTCGACATTAAATTGAAGAAGCCGATTGGCAAGAAAATTTCGTGATCAAGTTCAATTAGCTGTTGAACGAGCGCCCTGGCTGCAACCATGCAGAGCAATTCAATTTTGGAAAAGTTGAGCGATAGATGCTTGTATGCGTACTTGTTATAGCGCCCCTTCAAGGTCGCTGCCCAGAAGCGATCCCGACTCCAGCGCGGACACTGAATCGGAGTTTCACCCCAAATCGCTGAGCAATCGCGAGTGAATAAATTTTGTTGCTGTTTATATTCGGGTACAATATGTGCATAAATTATGTTATTATGGTTGTTTGTACATTGTGTATGTCTCAATTGTCTCATGCATATGGCTACATGTATCTGTTGAAGTTATTAATTCTTCTGTTCTTAGTCTTGTGCAAATTCCTCTTTCCATCCGTCCATACATGGAAACAACGCAGCTTTTAGTAATCCCTATATGTAGGGAAATAAACTCCTTAACAACTGGAGAGACAGCGAAAAATCCTTCAGAGAAAAGCTGAAGACTCCCATCAGCATGATGCATAATAGACTCGCAGACCAGACGGTGCGTCCTAATTAGAAAAGCCGGCTCTATTAATAGTGCGTAGGCCTATTACAAGTGATATTGGATGGACAAATGCGAGGAGTAAGCTTATTATAAAACCTAAAACTAGGTGATCACCTTAATTCACATGAAAAAAAATCAGATAAAAAATCATGCACGTCATAAAGGTCACAGGAATAGTATTATAGAAGCTATGTAACAGCAACTGAATAATACAGGACCATCCAACACCATGCAAGACCATAAAGATCGTACAAGACCAAATGAGACAAGCCAAGACCATCCAGACCAGCCAAGACCATCAATGATTATACAAGATCTTCCAAGATCAAATGAGACCATCTAAGAATATCCAAGACCATATGAGACCATCCAAGATCAACCAAGACCAAATGCGACCATCCAAGACCATCAAATACCAGATGAGGCCATCCAAGAACAGCCAAGACCACTCAAGAACATCGTAGGCTATGCAGGATTATCCAAGATCACCCCAAACCATCCACGATCATAGACGAACATCCAAGTCCAAACAAGACCATCCAAAACCGTCCATCGCCATCCAGCACCATCCACGACAATCCCAGATCGTCCAGCACAATCTACGACCACCCAAGACAACCAGAGGTCATCCAAGATCATTCACATATATCTTGATGAAAGAAACTCATTGATTGACATGCACATAGCATATATATATATATATATAAGAATGATATATATATATATACATACATGTGAGAATTTTATATATATATATATATATACTATAATATAGGCCATATATATATAATTTTATAATGCTAAGCGTAGTCTATATATATATATATATATATATATATATACAGCGATGCATATCTTTACAATTGTTTTCGAGAACGGAATGAGTCGTCTGCGCATGCGTATATAGAATTCCTCCTTCTTTAATATTCATATCTCGACGGTGGTCGTCGTACTTCCGGTCTTTGTTCTCTGTTCGTCGACTACAGAGTCTTAGACTTCGATAAACATCAAGACACTGGAACGTGACTTGCATTCAAAGACTATTATGTGCCGCGTCTCCTCCTTCTCCTGACGTCTATTATACAGACTATGTACTGGTAGTATGTATAGAGACTATACCATCACAACGGTATATACACGCACACGGTCGCAGTTTCATTATCTCTCGCCAGCATCGTAGGGATGTCTCTATCTCTGCCTCTCTCCTTACTGTCTGTCTCTGTCTCTCTTTCTCTCGCCTGTTTCTGTCTCTGTCTGTCGTTGCCTGTGTCTGTCTGTGTCTGTCTCTGTGACTCTGTCTTTCTGTTCATCTGTCTCTCTCTGCCCCTTTGTCTGTCTCTCTCTCTCTCTCTCTCTCTGTCTGTCTGTCTGTCTGTCTGTCTGTCTGTCTATCTATCTATCTATCTATCTATCTATCTATCTATCTATCTATCTATCTATCTATCTATCTATCTATCTATCTATCTATCTATCTATCTATCTATCTATCTATCTATCTATCGGTCTGTCTATCTGTCTATCTGTCTGTCTGTCTGTCTGTCCGTCCGTCCGTCCGTCCGTCTGTCTGTCTGTGTGTCTGTCTGTCTTTCTGTCTATCTGTCTATCTGTCTATCCGTCTATCTGTCTATCTGTCTATCTGTATATATTTGTCGATCTGTCTATCTGTCTATCTGTCTATCTCTGTCTGCGTCTGGGTCTGGGGATGATGATGATGATGATGATGATGATGATGATGATGATGATGATGATGATGATGATGATGATGATGATGATGATGATGATGATGATGATGATGATGATGATGATGATGATGATGATGATGATGATGATGATGATGATGACAATGAAGATGACGATGACGACGACGACGAGAGCCAAAATCAGACAATTATAATTCTACCCTTCAAATAATGCTTGATTGAGTCCATATTTTACCTTGTGATTATACTAACAACATATATTATCATGCATTTATAATGCATAAGATATATTATTCTATAGGTCTATACTGACAGATTTGGATATACAATGCATACATGTAGATATGGATAAGACATATATACAATTATACATGTATGTGTATATATATTTATATATATATATAATTTATATATATATATACGGGTCCATTTGATTCTGCGGAATGTCTCGGCTAAACATTAAATAAACTCGTCGGTCCTTATAATATTGCAGACACTCTTTACAGTGCGGTGAGTTTGGATGGCTGCCAATCATGTTTATGACGCAATAGTCGACGTCACTCAAGCGGGTCGTCTGCTTCGTTCTGTGGCGGCGGGAAAATGACAGCCGCCGTCTCATATGTAATAGGAATACGTCAGGAGAGATGTAAACATATTACGGGTATTCAAGAGGCTTTAGTATACGTAAGTACGTATATAATTATACACGAGAGATCCTTGATAGGAACCTATTCCGATAGAGTTCGTGTTAATAAAACACGTGGGACTAATAGCTTGAGTGTTTAGCGACATCTTGTGATGACCGTCAGCGTAGTTGACGTTGCCCCCCCCTTTTCCAGGATTTTGACTGGCACTTCATTCACACATAGATTCCCACGTTTGTGCGAGGCACATTTAAAATTATTCCTATGGCAGGCGTTTTAGAATTATTATCCTTGTCGATCGTGATTTGGCGATGTATTAATTTTTAATTTTTTATTTTTCGCATTTGCTATAATAGCGCCTATTCAATCACTCTATATACTCAGAGGCGCTTCCGACCAAGGCAAAGCGGAAAGAAGCACGATTAAATCAAGAGCATACCTTCTCGGTCTCTGTTCTGGCCGCATATACCCGAATCCCAAGCCGTATAGCACTTCACAGATGTTTTATTTATGTAAACTTGGATGGAAGTTGGATGAAAGATGAAAACATGATATTACTGCTGACATATTGCAGTATCATTTGAAGCTTGATGAGCATATTGATTAACAGAAGTAGAAGTTGGTTGAGCGACGAAATCATGATTTTATGCCAAATCGTAACCGTAAAACTAGGCTGGATGAACGATCAAAATATTCTTAGTTGAAGTAGAAGTTGGATGAATAACGGAACTGTGATATAGTAGAATTAGAAGTTAGATGAGCAATGAAAAAATGACTAAAACATGTTTTAAATAATTTTACGTTGCTATACGGCTTGGGATTCGGGTATATGCGTCCTGGCCCCCTGGAATGGACCTCCTCTGGCTCTTCGCCTATAGTGCCCATGGGTCACTCCACGGTCTCCACCATGTTCTTCTCTAGCCTTAAGGACTGCCCTATTTCGCCGATGATGGTCGGGAGTGCCTCTGAGTAGTTGGTTTTAAAGGGGTGTTATGCAAGTGCTCCTAAAATATTAATAATAATAATTATTGTCTAAATGGGCTCCATTGGAGCTGCGTCTGCTTCCTGGGGTTCTTACTGAAATTTCTTTATTAACTTAAAACTGACCCTTTACCGTGCTAGAGTCGGGAGCGCTTCTGAGTAGTCCTCTTAAAGAAGCGCCATGAAAATTCTGAAATTTGTATGTATGAATGAATGAATGAATGAATGAATGAATGAATAAGTGAATGAATGAATGAATGAATGAGTGAATGAATGAATGAATGAATGAATGAATGAATGAATGAATGAATGAATGAAAGAATAAATGAATGAATGAATGAATGAATGAATATAAGCTATAAATCCACGAACCTCCGAACAGCTGTTATCATTAACGACAGCACTGACTGATCCTGGATTATGAATATCCTCCAGCGGAACTCGGATTCCCTTTCCAGGCACAAATCTATCGATCGTGTCATCAGAATTCGCCCTTCGCAGCTTCCCATCGTACTTCCTCCACCTTCTCCGCTGCCTTGCCAAGCAGATGATGGCGATGATGATGGCGATTGCCACGACTATGGTTGCCAGCGTGATCAGCAGAACCACGGCAAGATCTTCGCTTGCCAGCAGCGAGTAGATCTGGTCAGTGTGGTGCTGAGCGGGAAGATCACGCTGACTGGCCGTGTGAACGTTTGACCCAGAAGTGAACTGGAAACGATTTGGTTGTTCCTGGCGAGGGAGTGGGAGGTCGTAGCGGACCCTGACGACCAGCTGGGCCGAGTCTGACAGTGGTGGGTCTCCCCCGTCGACTGCAGTGACCTCTAGAGGGATTTCAACAGCGTCCAGAGTCCGTAGTTTGACGCTCACCCCGATCTCTCCCGTGTCCTGGTCCACGTGGAAGATGTTCTGCTGTGTGTTCCTATGCCTCAGACCGTACGTCAACCTCGCGTTGATTCCAGCGTCAAGGTCGAAGGCCCTGACCTTGGTGAAGGCGTGTCCAACGGCTGCGTCGCACGACACGTAGACGCTGTCGTTACCAACCGTCGGAAATTCAAATCTCGGTCGGTTATCGTTGACGTCATCGACGTACACGATGACGTAGGTCGTGTCACGTGGTCCGAATTCGGCGGAGCATGCGCTGACGGTCAGATTGTAGACACCCTGCTGCTCCCTATCGAGGTTGTCTAACAGGGTGATCTGGCCACTCGTTGAATCCACTCGGAATGCACCCCGGTGATCGGCCTGTTCCAACGAGTAGACGATCCGGTTGTACGGCTCCGAGTCCCGATCCAAGGCGGAGACGGTTCCCACCTCGGTCCCCGCCGGTTCGTTCTCCCTCACGCTGAACGCGTAGAGCGACTGAACGAAGACGGGAACCTCATCGTCGACGTCCCTCACGATGACGTAGACTCGAACTGACGCGGACTTCGGAGGTTCTCCAAGGTCACGAGCGATCACCTCGAATTCGTGCGACGAGGCGTTCTCGTGATCGAGCGCCATCTTGGTTGTGATAAGCCCGGATGTTGGATCGACGGCCGCCATCTTGGACGATTCCGGATCGAGGCTGTAGACGATTTGCCCATTCAGACCGGAGTCTCGGTCCACTGCCGTCACCTTGGTTACGGTTGTCCCTGGCAACTTGTTCTCCTCGACAACGGCGTGGTAATAGTCGCGAAGGAATACCGGCGAATGGTCGTTACGATCGCGAACGGTCACGCGGACCGGAAGAGTCGACGTCAGAGACGGGACGCCGCTGTCGCGACACGTGATCGTAAACCCGTGCTGGTCACGTGCCTCGCGGTCGAACTTCACCAGGGTCACAACCTTGAACTCCGTCGGGTACATCTGGCGTAGTTCGAACAACTTGCTGTCGGCGATGAAGCAGTGGAATTTTCCGTTCGCACCACTGTCCCGATCCTCCACGGAGATGTGAGCCACGAAGGACCCGACGTCAGAGCCCTCAAGGACCTCGGGGTGTTGGAGGTGACTGGCGTGAGGTTGCGAGTTGATCCGAATGTACGGCTGGTTATCGTTCACATCAACGATCCTTACCATGAGTAGAATCTGAGAAGACAACCTCTCTTCGGGACCACAGTCCGTTGCCGTCACGTAGAGCACGTACAGAGCTTTCGATTCGTAGTCGAGCTTCTCCCGGGTGTAGACGTTCCCGCTGTCCGCGCGTATCTCGAACGCGTCCCCGAACTCGCTCAGCGTAGCAGCGGTGAAATTATAGACTATTTGACCGTTAGCCCCGAGGTCTGGGTCTCGTGCCCTGACCCGGAAGACGACAGCCCCGACCGTGGCGTCCTCTCTCAACCTCACCTCGTAGGAGACGTTGTCGAATTCCGGAGAGTTGTCATTCGCGTCCAGCACGGTGACGTTGACGAGTAGTAGAGTGGTTTGCGCTGGCTCCCCGCCGTCCAACGCGATGACGTTGAACTGGTAGAAGTCCTTCAACTCGCGGTCGACCCTCTCCTTGAGGACCAGCCGTAGGTGAGGGCTTCCGTCGGGCCGACTGCCGCGCGATAACTCGAAGGTGTTCGTCGGTGGCAGGATGTTGTAGTGACTGACCCCGTTCCGTGGGCTGTCCAGGTCATCGGCGACAGGAACGAAGAAACTCAGTCCAACCTCTGAGGTCTCCGACAGTTCGTAGGAGACTGAACCACGAGGAAAGAACGGTGGATTATCGTTGATATCAAGGATGTTGACCCGAACCTTGACGATCATAAAGTACTGGATCGGTTTGACCGCCACGTCGAACTTGACGTAGCACTCCTTGGTCCTTGGACACAACTCGTCCCGGTCGATGGTCCTCGTCACCCGGATCGCCCCTCCCTCTTCCTCGATCGCGAAGAACTGCTTGTCCGGCGCAAGAAGCGTCAGGAACCCGAATCGCAGTTGAGCGAGGATTGTTGAATTGTACTTCCGGTCCAATCCGTGGTCGCGGATGATGTTGCAGCTGACCTGAGTGTTCGGCTGGATCTCTTCGAGGACGTAGCATTCGAGGACTGGCTCCCTGTTGTCGGTTGATGACGACGACGGCGTTGAGCAGAGAGACAGTCGAAGGAGAAGGAAGAGCAGGGAACCAGTGAGGGCTATGACTCTCATGAGGCGGGGATGGGGACCCCCTCCTAATCCTCCTACTCCTCCACCACCACCTCCCGTACCAGCTGCTGTATCAGTAGCAGCTTCCGAACGCTTAAGTTGAAACTCCATATCGGCCGCGTTGCCGATCATTCGAACGTTTTCCGTTGCGGCCGATGGAGGAAATGAATGCGACGGCCACCGTGGATGGATGGATGGATGCGGCGGCGACGGCTGCTGAGCCTGGCACCAGCAGCAGCAGCAGCAGCAGCTGATGCGGGAGCGATGCCACGGATCAAATGATGACGACCAGTATCACATCCGCAGCCTTATCATCCGTCCGTTCCTTCTCCGCTGTAACGCTTGACTCAACAGATTCAGTCTATCCACCTATCCATCCATCCATCCATTTATCCATCCATCCATCTATCCATCCATCCATCTATCTATCCATCCATCCATCCATCCAAAAACATTCATCCATCTATCCATTCATCCATCCAAAAACGTTCATCCATCTATCCATCCATCCATCCATCCATCCAAAAACATTCATTCGTCCATCCATCCATCCATCCATCCATCTATCCATGCATCCATCTATCATGCATCCATCTATCCAGAAACATCCATCCGTCGGCCCATCCATCTATCCACTCATTCCATTCATACATCCATTCAATCATCCATTCATACATCCATCCATCTATCCGTCCATTCATACATCCATCCATCTATCTGTCCATCCATTCATACATCCATCCATCAGTTCATCTATCTATTCAACCACCTATCATGCTGCTCTCTTTTCGTCTTTCCATCCTTGTTTGACAAATTCATTTCGTTTTCCAGTGCTTCTGTTTCTCTATTTGTTTTCGTGTTTCAGTATTTCTTTCAATTTGTCTCATAATTTGTTTTGGTCAAATTCTTTTTCTGTTTGCGTGTTTCAGTCAGTCAGTCAGTCAGTCAGTCGGTCAGTCAGTTAGTCAGTCAGTCAGTCAGTTAGTCAGTCAGTCAGTTAGTCAGTCAGTTAGTCAATCAGTACGTCAATCAGTCAGTCAATCAGTCCGTCAGTCAGCCAGCCAGTCAACGAGACAATCAGTCAGTCAGTCAGTCGGTCAGTCATTCAATCAAGCAGTAAAGCGATCAGTCAGTAACTTAATCCGCAAATGTGCCAGTTTGTATGCCCATCTCTATGTCTGTCTGTATGTCTGTATGTCTGTCTGTCTGTATGTCTGTCTGTCTATCCGTCCATCTGTCTGTCTGTTTGTCTGTCTGTCCGTCTGTCCCTCTGACAATCTACCTTATCCTTCTTTCCGTCTTTTAGTGCAGTCGGCCATTTCCATGGAAGGATTCTGTTAAGAGCATTAAGTCAGCTGCATGCATCAGACGACTCTCCACTCGCTTCACTTCATCAGTCGATAAATGCTCAGTTATTGATATTACGCCCCCTCCTCCTCCTCATCCTCCTCCTCATCCTCCTCCTCCTCTTCATCCTCTTCATCCAGCTCAGCATCAGTAGCAGCATCAACATTGGCGCCATTTCGTCACGAATGAGTTCACATCGCTACCATCATCTCGCGGACTGCATCTGGTGGTAATGGAAGTGAGCATCATGCAACATGATTTTGGATGATGTAGCATCATGCAACATGAATTCGGATGATGCAGCATCATGCAATATGATTTTGGATAATGTATAGCATCATGCAATATGATTTGGGATGATGTAGCATCATGCAACATGATTTTTTGATGATGTAGCATCATGCAACAGGATTTTGGATGATGTAGCATCATGCAACATGATTTTAAATGACGTAGCATCGTGCAACATGATTTTGGATGATGAAGCATCATGCAACATGATTTTGGATGATGTAGCATCATGCAACATGATTTTGGATGATGTAGCATCATGAAACATGATTTTGGATGATGCAGCATCATGCAATATGATTTTGGATGATGTAGCATCATGCAACATGATTTTTTGATGATGTAGCATCATGCAACATGATTTTGGATGACGTAGCATCATGCATCATGATTTTGGATGATGCAGCATCATGCAACATGATTTTTTGATGATGTAGCATCATGAAACATGATTTTGGATGATGCAGCATCATGCAACATGATTTTTCATGATGTGGCATCCCTGACCAGAGGGGAACACACAGAATCAGGGTCCGTCTCTTCAAGGTGAGGACCCGAACAGCTGAAAATGCCTTTAAAGGGCAGCGTGTCTTTTTTGCAATTGTTATTAAATATTCATGTTACATTTAGTCAGCCGCTTGTGTAAGTCGGAAGTGCTCGTGGAAACGAAACAAATGGTTCCTGTTGAGCTCTCTTGACTTTGATTTAATGCTAATGCTTCTATTCGACGATCACACTACTTCAACGGGGAAGGGGAGGGGCGGGAAAATGGGGGCAGTATGCGTCTCGCAAAGCCTCTAGTGCATGCCCAAAGGCCCACCACCACGCCACCTTCACGTGGTTCCCCGTTGAGAACTAAGTGCGTGGTGGACGACCGACCCCTCACCGGTATACGTGAGTTCAAGGTTGTGGCTAGGGGGTGTTTTGGGTGTTTGAACACCCCAGAAATTAATTAATGAAAAAAATGTGTTCACTAGCACTTGCACGATGTTAGAACTAAGGAGCTTTCATTTTGAGACTCTTATTAATTTTCTATGTGACATCTTACAGTGGATTACATCCAACACCGCTATTAGAGTTATGTACTCGTTGAAATGATTTTGTATCATAATATTTAGCTTGGAATATTATACATGTACATGTGGGTAATTTCTCTCGGCATTTATCAATCTGAAAAAATGATGATGATGTAGCCTCCCTGACGTTTTTTCCCCTCTATTTTTTTTCTCTCTCTCTGTGGCTCTGTCTCCGTTTCTCTCCCTCTATCTCTATCTCTGTCTCTCCCCCCCCCCGGTTTTAATGATAAGACAGCTTTGTGGGCCAGTGCTTTCCATTCCAGGTCCTACATTCCTTCGCTCTGCCACGCAGGGTCACCTTTTTGTCACTATATGGTTCGAAATTTCACTCAATGCTACATAAAAGTTTCGCCATAGTCGGCCCATCTTTTGGCGTTAAGTTATCCAAGCAATCACCATAATTGACTTCATGGTCTTTTCCCGCACGCGTTTGTAACCCATTCTTCTTTCATTGCAGTTTGGTGCTGCCAAGTCGGGAGCGCCTCTGAAGAGTTTCTCTTGAAGTGGCGCTATATAAACTCATGATTAGATCACGAAATATAATCCACACCACAAGAAAAATTATGATTTACTGCTGTGGAGGCTAGACTCTATAAATCGCAACACAAAATTTGGGGGGGGGGGTTTCATCCATGAGCAATTAACCCACGATCATTTTTATGAGAAGCAGCTGTGGAGGTCGCGGTCCTACTCGCGTACATCCATAATTGCTATAACGCCCTGAAGATATTTCGCGACAACTGATGATGCTGTTCCTTATTGGCTGAATTATTTAGGACCGAGTCTGCTACGCTGTCGTTGCAGCAATTATTTTTTAAATTATCGCACGCGTTGGTGGTTTCGAAAATGCGAGTTTCAGAATTCAAGGTTTAACGCAATACCAGGCCTACCACGAAGTATTTAATTTCAATTGAATTCATTTATTGAACCCGGTATGAAATTTCAATAATAAAGCAGCAGTTTGAGCAAAATATTACAAAGAAATGTTTAAATGGTTCCCGGACAATTCGGAGCGGGAAGTTTTACAGGCAATTATATGGGAACAAAGGGCACACATGAAGGTCGGGGCCCCGCCTGACAGAAGACCCACTGTAGCTGTTCCGCCCCTCTGACTCTATGCCATATGGCAACTCCACCCGGACCACCTTTGGACTACTCTTACGGACAACCCTTTTGACGCAACGCGGCGATCGTGAATAAGCTGGTGCCCCGCGCTTGGCTTTCGAGTACCGCTAAAGAAAGTCAGAAAGAAAGAGAACAAGTAGATGCATTAGACTGGTTTGGCAGGCTGGCTATATAGCTGGCTATATGGCTGGCTATAAGACTGGCTATATGGCTGGCTATGTGGCTGGCTATATGGCTGGCTATATGGCTGGATATATGGCTGCACGTGTTGATGGGTGTTTATCTGGGTGGCTGGCCGAGTGGGTGATGTGATTGTATGGCTGGATGGCTGGCTGGAAGACTGGATGGCTGGATGGCTATCGGGATGGCTAGCTCACTGGCTGGCTGGCTGGTTGTATGGGTGATTGTCATGGTGTTTGACTTGTTGGCATGCTGATTGGTCTTCGATAGACTATAGTCGACGACAATTGAGATTGAGTGAATGTTGTTTTGCACGTGTTCTGACTTGGATTACTGTCAAAGAAGTCAGTCTCCCGTTACTCAACACAAGACGAATTCCGCTGCAGCACTAAATGACCCACCGATGGTTCACTGGCTTAATATATGACAGGTAGCAAACAATGGGGAAAAGAACAAAGGAATGACTGAATAGCGACTGTAACAAAGAACATATCAATCATTTCATTAATTCATTCATTCATTCGGGTGTTCGGTCGTTAATTCATTCATAAATGAATCAATCAGTCAGTTCTTCTCCCATTCATTCCTTCATTCATTCAGTCAATCATTCATTCATTCTTTTATTCGTCATTCATTCATTTATTCATTCTCTCGTTCGTTCGTTCATCCATCCATTCATTCAGTTATTTATTTATTCATTCATCCATTCATTCATTAATTTCATTCAGTTATTCATTCATTCATTTTGTTATTTATTCATTCATTTCATTCAGTTATTCGTTTGTGCACTCATTCAGTCATTCATTGCAACACTCGAAAAAGTTGTGTTCGGTACTTAACATATGAACTCTCTGATGCAAATGACGTAATTGTGACGTCAATATTCATGCCAGAAACTTCATATTTGAATCAATGTAAGATAATTATCAAAGAATAAAAACAGTTTTAAAATTTTGAAAATCGATTAAGATTTGCCTGTTTTATTCACATTATAAAAAGGGGTCTCGATTTATTGGGACACAGTGTAGTTCTACATGTAAATGGATTTGTGCAGTTGTTGTCGCACTCCTGTACAGTTAAGAAAACTTAAAATAGCAAAAAGGAGGTTGTTGTCATCGGATTGGAAGTAATTCACCATGTACGATGGAAAGGGAAGAAAAGACTGCGCAGTTATAAAAAAAACTCTTTTAAAAAACTTTGCAGTGGCTTGAGGTGGATCCCAACTCGCGAGCCTTCGGCAAGGTGCAGAGCTTCCCGCCACACCACCGCGTCCAAGCGTGTATACACAAATAGAGCAATCGACATGGGACCCTATTACTGTTAGTGTTGAAACGTTGGAGCGGGGGAAAAGAGATGAGACGGGTTCGACGGCAGAAAAGCTCTTTTTCTTCTACTTCTTCTTTTCTCCTACTTCTTCGTGTTTTTTGTTGTTTTTCTTTATTTTCATCATCATCATCATTTTTCCTTTTCTTGTTTTCTTTCTTCTTCCTCTTAGTCTTCTTCTTCTTCTTCGTCATCATCCTTTTCATTTTATTTTTCTCCTTTTTTTCTTGTTCTTCTTCCTCTTCTTTTTTTTCTTCCTCTTCTTCTTCTTCTTCTTCCTCTTCTTCATCTTCTTCTTCTTCTTCTTCTTCTTCTTCTTCTTCTTCTTCTTCTTCCTCATCTTCTTCATTCATCTTCTTGCTCCTATTCTTCTTCATCTTCCTATTTCTCCTACTCTTTGTCTTCTTTTTCTTCCTCCTCCTCCTTTTCCTTTTCCTCCTTTTCTTCTTCTTCCTCTTCCTCCTTCTCTTCTTCTTCTTCTTCCTCCTCCTCCTGTGCTTCTTCCTCCTCCTCTTCTTCTTCCTCCTCCTCTTCTTTTCGCTCCTCCTCCTCCTCTTTATCTTCCTCTCCTTCCTCTTCTTCTTCTTCTTCTTCTTCTTCTTCTTCTTCTTCTTCTTCTTCTTCTTCTTCTTCTTCTTCGTCTTCGTCTTCTTCGTTTTCGTCTTCTTCTTCCTCCTTCTCCTCCTCCTCCTCCTCCTCTTCTTTTCCCTCTTCCTTTTCTTCGTCTTCGTCTTCTTCGTCTCCGTCTTCCTCCTCCTCCTACTCCTCCTCTTCTTCTTCTTCTTCTTCTTCTTCTTCTTCTTCTTCCTCCTCCTCTTCTTCTCCTCCTCTTCCTCCTCCTCCTCCTCCTCCTCTTCTTCTTCTTATTCTTCTTCGTCGTCGTCTTCTTCGTCTTCGCTTTCTTCGTCTTCGTCTCCGTCTTCCTCCTCCTCCTACTCCTCATCCTCATCCTCTTCTTCCTTCTCTTCCTTCTCCTCCTCCACTTCTTCCTCCTCCTCCTCCTCCTCATCCTCATCCTCTTCTTCCTTCTCTTCCTTCTCCTCCTCCACTTCTTCCTCCTCCTCCTCATCTTCTTCGTCTTCGTTTTCGTCTTCGTCTCATGTGGGGATTCGATTATTCATAGAACGACGACGTACGAGAAGAGGTGTTCGACGATTCTGATCTCCACGAAAGCAAAACAAATCCCAGAGTTTAACGATGGATGAACATTGCACACACAAGCACACACACATGCACACACACAAGCACACACACATGCACACAAAAGCACACACACACATGCACACACACGCGCACGCGCAAGCGCGCACACTCACACACCGACACACACATACACACACATACGCGCACACAAGCGCACACACACACACATGCGCAAACAAGGACACACAAAAACACAAAGCAGCAGTGGCATGCTGCAGCAACAATACATGCACATTGAGAATCATGCAGACATCCACGCATCCACACTATATACATTATATTCCTTTTCGTGATTTTCTCTCTTTCTGATATCACTCTGTTTCTGTCTCTGCTTCTGTCTGTGTCTCT
This sequence comes from Lumbricus rubellus, assembly GCA_945859605.1. Classification (NCBI taxonomy): domain Eukaryota; kingdom Metazoa; phylum Annelida; class Clitellata; order Crassiclitellata; family Lumbricidae; genus Lumbricus; species Lumbricus rubellus. The sequence goes on from OX243825.1 coordinate 9,110,650, forward strand.
GTCCCTGTCCTTATCTGTGTCTTTGCCTCAATCTATGTCTCTCTCTGCATGTCTGTCTGTATATCTGTCTCTCTGTGTCTGTGTCGGTCTGTCTGGTTGTCTGTCTGTGTCTCTGTCCCTGTCCTTATCTCTGTCTCTGTCTCTGTCTATGTCTCTCTCTGTCTGTATATCTGTCTCTCTCTGTCTGTGTCGGTCTGTCTGGTTGTCTGTCTGTGTCTCTGTCCCTGTCCTTATCTCTGTCACTGTCTCTGTCTATGTCTCTGTCTGTCTGTCTGTATATCTGTCTCTCTCTGTGTCTGCGTCGGTCTGTCTGGTTGTCTGTCCGCCTGTCTATCTGTCTCTCTCAATCTCTGTCTTCCATTCTCTATCTCTGGATACATGCTACTTTCTGTGCATCTCGATCCCCATCATTCTCTCTGTCCATCCATCCTTCTTTTAGTCTGTCCATTGGTCCGTCTGTCTCTCTATCTGTCCTTCTGTCCTTCTCACCCCATGCATTTCGTCCTGCGCCGACTACCATATATAAGTCAGGACAACACGAGACATGAAGACACGCCAACCCTGCAGCCGCAGCATCAGCATCATCATCAGCAGCAGCACCAGCAGCAGCAGCATCCAATGTCATCACCACCAGCAACGAGATCATTCCGTGTCGAAACGTCGCCCTTTCGAAAGGACGAGCCATCACGTCGCCTGACTGTACGGAAGACATGTCACCGGGATAAAGCCAAAGTATAGGACGACGTTGCCCGAAGAATCTCCAAATGTTTTAACCATATATACGGCGACCATTTCCAGCTCTCCTGCCATCTGTCCGTCTGACTGTCTCTGTCCATCTGGCTGTGTGTCTGACTGTCTCTCTCTCTGTCTGGCTGTGTGTTTGGTTGTTTGTCTGCGTCTTGTTGATCCATACGTCGGCCATATATCATTCCATTTCATTGCCTAACTGTACAGTGTACATGTACTTCAATGTCTTTTGCACATGTAAAAGGAACACTGAAGTTGAAAGTAAAAACAGTAGCATTGAAAGACAGACAAATATATAGGCTGACGGATAGACAGTGTGATGGATGTATGGATGGGTGAGTGGATGGATGGATCGACGAATGAACAGACGGATGGACGGACTTACAGACGGACATATGGATGGACGGATGAACGGATGGACAGATAAAGAGATGCATACATGGACAGTGGACAGACAGACACACAATCAGACAGACACACAATCAGACAGACACACAGACACACAGACACACAGACACACAGACACACAGACACACAGACGCACAGACGCACAGACAGACAGACACACAGACACACACAGACACACAGACACACAGACACACAGACACACAGACACACAGACACACAGACACACAGACACACAGACCGATGGCAATGAGGCAATTGCAATGAACGTCACGGTGTTGTTTCTGTCTAATCCCTGGAGGTTGTTTCCTTCGCTGCTTCTCTTGTTTTTCTTCTGTTCTTTCTTGTTCTCTCTTGTTCTCTCTTGTTCTTTCTTGTTCTCTTCTTTTCTCTCTTGTTCTCTTTTGTTCTCTCTTGTTCTTTCTTGTTCTCTCTTGTTCTCTCTTGTTCTCTCTTGTTCTCTCTTGTTCTTCTTGTTCTCTCGTGTTCTCTCTTGTTCTCTTTTGTTCTTTCTTGTTCTTCTTGTTCTCTCTTGTTGTCTCTTGTTCTCTCTTGTTCTCTTTTGTTCTTTCTTGTCTTCTTCGTCGTCGTTCAACGACCTTTGACCTAAGCATGTGGCCAACGTCCGTGATGACGGTTCCGAATAGACAGTTGATGCTACTGCTTCTGCTGCTGCTGCTGCTGCTGCTGCTGCTGATGCTGCTGCTACTGATGTTGATGCTGGGCAGACGATGTAGGTGAAGACAATGGCCTTTGTAATATGTTGCTACGGTTTGTAAATGACCGGAAACCACGTGACAGACTGACCTGCCCATCGAATATTTATAGTCTTTGGAATGAAAAGACGACGAGGGACATTTGCTGTAAGTTAAAAGCGAGTGAAAGATAAGGATTGGGACTTGCACAGAGAGAAACGCAGAGAGAGAGACAGACAGACAGACAGTGGAGAGAAAAGGGAGAAGGAGAGGGATATGGAGAAAAGACAAATAGGAAGTTTGGGAGACAGATATAAAGAGAGAGATAGTGTGTGTGTGTGTGTGTGTGTGTGTGAGAGAGAGAGAGAGAGAGAGAGAGAGAGAGAGAGAGAGAGACAGAGAGAGAGAGAGAGAGAGAGAAAGAGAGAGAGACAGACAGACAGACAGACAGACAGACACAGAGACAGACAGACAAAGACAGAGACAGAAACTGAAGCAGACGCAGCCACATTCACACAACCACGCGAATTAACTCAACCGCCCACACGCACACACGTACACACGCACACACACACACCCGCACACACGCACACACACACGCACACACACACGCACACACGCACACACACACGCACACACACACACGCACACACACACGCACACACGCACACACGCACACACACACAGATTGGCAAATTGTAATTGCAAATCTAATCAGAAATTCGCGTAGCATCACATCGTTACCCACATATACAATTTATACTTGATTATAACATGGTTCACATGATTCATATACATGTATACGTACGTATGATGTGACGTGAATTAATCGTCTGTATACAGCAGCAATAGTAGTTGTAGTAGTTGGATGGAAGTCATGTTTGGTCGCTAGATGGACCCACGCAGTCGTAGCGTTTCTTAACTCCGACGACCACCGCTAGGGGGTTGTCCGTAGAGGGGATGGGGTAGAAAGTGGGGAGTGGTGTGGGGGTGGGGGAGGGTGGGGGAGGGTGGGGTAGTTGGGTCGTCTACTCGACTGTGACGACGAAACGAGTCTTCTTCTTCTACTTCCGGTTTTATTGATGCGCCAATCGGTCGACCGGTCACAATTGCCAGATCCATCAATATACAAATAATATATTTTATATAATTTTATATGATATATTAAATATTATATATCTGATATTACTATATTCACGATAGACGTAATTCCTCCGATGACCGGTCTGTCTTTCACGGAGAAGAAGGAGAAGGAGAAGCAGGAGGGGAAGAGGAGGAAGTATAAGAAGACGGAGGAGGAGGAAGAGGAGGAGGAGTAGGAGGAGGAGTAGGAGGAGGAGGAGGAGGAGGAGGAGGAGGAAGAGAAGAAGGAGGAGAAGGCGGAGGAAGAGGAGAAGGAGGAGGAGAAGACGGAGGAAGAGGAGAAGGCGGAGGAAGAGGAGAAGGAGGAGGAGAAGGCGGAGGAAGAGGAGAAGGAGGAGGAGGAGAAGGCGGAGGAGAAGGCGGAGGAAGAGGAGAAGGAGGAGGAGGAGAACAGAAAGGAAGAGGAGGAGAATGAGTGAAGGAGGAGGAGAAGAGGAAAAAGGAGACGGAGCAGGAGGAGGAGAAGGAGGAGACGGAGAAGGAGAGAAAGAGGAGAAGGAGGAAAAGAAGGAGGAGGAACGGTGGTCTACTGCGTATACTACGCCTCTCGAGCATTGATCAACGGAAAGACGAAATCGCTACACTCTCCCCCGCTCAACAATCTTTTTCTCCTTACGTGCATTTTTTTTCTGTCTGTGTGTCTATGCATACTTACATGCATACACGCGTGCGTACAGCACCTGCATGCATTCATACGCTCTTATGTGACCGTATATCAATGGCTTAAAGTATGACAGGGCTGTCATGGACGGCGTCCATGCACTATGAGAAACAGTTTGGCTTACTTTTTATTGAATCTGACCAAAAATTGCTTGTAAAGTGTAAACTGAAATTTCGACATATGAATTTGAAAGATTCATATCTTTTTATCCGTTCAACTTTATCTCTTGAAATTTTGGAATCATATCCTTGGTCCAATTCTCTAAACATTTGGAAACTGTTATCGTGATATGTTATCAGGCATTGCAGATTGCAGATACTTGAAAAACAGTTTGGCTTACTTTTTTGAACCACGGTGTACATACATGTTACTATCTACCGACCATTTGAACGTCTTTGTCCTTTGTGTTCGGTGTGCCTAAACACCACATGCAGAACATACATACATACATAGATACGGCTGCATGGTCCTCCATCTGGAAAGACATCCCTTCGGAGTTGTGTTCAATTATTTCCTCTGACCAATCTACCTTTGTCACATAAATCACTCTCTAGTTCTTTTTCTTTAGCCGTGGCTGAGGTGAAAGCGCAACTGAGTATGGGTTTCTGGAGAGATCGCTAAAAATAAGTGCAAAGAATGGTTGGATGAATAAATGAATGAATGAATGAATGAATTAGTAAATGAATGAATGAATGAATGAACGAATGAGCGAGTGAGTGAATGAATGATGAAGTAATGAGTAAATGAATGAATGATTGAATGAGTAAACGAATGAACGAATGAATGAATGAATGAATGAATGAATGAAGGGATAATTAAATGAATGAATCAGTAAATGAATGAATGAATGAATGAATGAATGAATGAATGGATGAATGAGTAAATGAATGAATGAATGTATGAATGAATAAATAAATGAATGAATGAATGAATGAATGAATGAATGAATGAATGAATGAATGAACATGTAGAAACACACAGAAGCACTTTCTTAAATGGATACTTATGCAACTAAACAAACATATACAAAATAAAATAAAATGCGCATAATAATAATTATATAGTTGCAGGTCCTACTATTGGTTAGGTACGGCCACCACCACGTCAATACGAATTAATTAATTAGTAAGCAAGTCTATAATAAGTACACAATAAGTAAGTGCGGAGTGATGCAACGTATACATTGAATGAAGGGCCTTCCTCTCCCATGCATGCACCGGTTCATACAATTCTCCACTAATTGGTTTTTCCGTTCAATCGCGAATTCCAATGGCACTCCTTTTCTTTCACAACTTCCACGCACAACCTCCTCTCCAATGGAATCCAATCTAATCTCAAGGCTTCTGTAGCGCCATTGTATCAAATCTTGAAGCATTTATTGATGGACGCAGCATTAGGTAAGCTTATACAACGCATTCCAAAGTTATAGACCTAATCCTTACTGTGAAGTAAAGAGCGGCATTTAGACTACTGAGGCGAAGGAATTTATTTTACAGACAGCAAGAGAAACTTAATTAATATACTTTAGGTAAAAGTAATATAAATGTTGGGTCTATTTTCGTTGTCGAAAATAGTAGCTATTGTGATGAGAAATGAGTCTTACCGATACAGAATCCGAATTGCATTTTACTGCAGTACAAATGGAAAAATGGAGAAAAATAATTTTAAAAATTTGTTGTTTCGAGTTGTATTTCTTTATACTTTTTGGAATTGAGAAATGAATGTTCTAGTTATTTGCAACAATATTCACAGCTTGTTTTCTGTCAAATTCAGTTTTGAATTCTTTGTGTCATTCCTGAACTCAAGGCTATTCATTCTATCCGTACAAAAATTATATGGCAATTTTTGTACCATTGGTGTCCATCAGACTTTCATATTTATAGAGCTATTATTATAATTACTTATATAAATAATATATATACAATATACAGGGTGGCCCAAAAAAAGTGATAACACAACCTAGCAAAGGGTCATTTAATATAATTGAATCAATATAACGTTTTGTAATTTACTGTCGTATGCCAAGTAGTAATTACTCTACTCATAAAACATGTTCAATGTGTCCCTCTTGCTTCTGAACAACTTTTTGTAAGCGAGAAACACCAACTGATACCATGATACCGCAGCTGAAAAGTTCACGTTCTCGCGTGTCTCCTTTCTGGAACTTAATTGTCTTTTCTTTGATTCAATTGAATAAATACGACCATGTTGAGAATTAACTAGCGTGGCAAAGGTGTGGGTAAACTAGATGGTTCGTACACTTCTGTCATTAGGAAACTGTTCAAGTACGGTAGCTGCTAACTACGTTGCAAACGTTTCAATTTGCAATTTGCGTTGAGCGTCTGCCCGATCACACGCTTGTTCGTTTTCAGTTGTAAATATTGCTTTACAATACGCTACACCGACGACCGTGATATACCATTTTCTCTTTGAATTTCCCACGGACTTTGTGACTGTGAGGATCATCTTCTTGACTGCAGATCAGCTCACTCACACGCTCAATGTTCTGTCGTGTTCTAGCAGACTTTGGCCGACCACTTCCGCGTTTACGTTCTGTTGTACCGTCGTTATCAATTTATTTAATAACCCAACTGACTCTATAGGCTTTGTGTGGAAACACATTTTTCTTGCACTCCAATGTTTCTCAATTCGCAAATTTTTAATCAGAATACGTTCTTTTGTTGTGATTTTTGTCATTCTGGTTAAAATATCTTCAAAACACGCAGAAGTTGACGATTGGCAAATAAAAAATAAAAAATGTTGACCGGAAGTTGTCGTAATAATGATGTCATATGACTAAACAGTTAAGTAAGTAAATTAGTGAACTTTTCAGCTATTATGGATATAGTCTAAACAGATTTGAACTAATTATAGTACATTATACGAGGTGTTATCACTTTTTTTGGGCCACCCTGTACATATACTGTGGCATTTTATTGAAAAATGAAAACAATTCTGCTGTTTCGAGTTGTATTTCTTCATACTTATTTTATATTATATTGAAATTTGGAAATGAATGTTTTAGCTATTTGAAACAATATTCACAGTTTGTTTCCTTTCAAATTCAGTTTCAAATTATTCTGTGTCGTTCGTGAACTCAATGCTATTTATTCTATCGGTACAAAAATTATATGGCAATTTTTTTCCAAAGTTGTCCATCACACATTCATATTGATATTATTAAAATTACATATAAATAATATATATACATGCACATGCTGTGACATTTTATTGTATGTGCAACGATAAAATAATGGCTAGACACACCAAGCTATGTTGCATCCATTAAATCGTTTTTGCCATCATAATAATTTACTATTATTTTGACATTTGGAAACATTCGTACGTGTAATAGATCTACACGCGACCCCACACGACCAATTCCTCCGAATTTATGAGGCATATCTATAGGCCACTTATTTGACCGTCTGTATGTGTCCGTGTGTGTCTGTCTGTGCATGTGTGGGTCTGTGTGTGTCTGTCTGTGTATGCGTGTCTATATGCGCGCGTCTGTACGTGCGTCTAGGTGTTTCCAGGTGTATCTGTGTGTCTGTGTGTGCATGTTTGTTTCTGTGTGTCTGTCTGTGCAAGTGTATGTGTGTAATTGTTGCAAACGCTTAAATGTGAGTGAGTCTCCAGCCGCTAGATGACGCTATGTATCGTCACCGAGTCACGTGTGAAGGAATGCACGTGTCATCCTGCGTGTGTTTCCAGGTGTATCTGTGTGTCTGTGTGTGCATGTTTGTTTCTGTGTGTCTGTCTGTGCAAGTGTATGTGTGTGTATTTGTTGCAAACGCTTAAATGTGAGTGAGTCTCCAGCCGCTAGATGACGCTATGTATCGTCACCGAGTCCCGTGTGAAGGAATGCACGTGTCATCCTGCGTGTGTTTCCGTGTGTGTCTCTGTGTGTCTGTGTATGCATGCTTGCTTCTGTGTGTCTGTCTGTGCAAGTGTATGTGTATATGTGTGTATTTGTTGCAAACGCTTAAATGTGAGTGAGTCTCCAGCCGCTAGATGACGCTATGTATCGTCACCGAGTCACGGGCAAAGGAATGCAATTGGACATTTTTGTAGCGCCATGGTATCTTATTATAGATTGCGTGGAATTTAATAAAGAACATAATATCATAGGCAACATGTATGCATGGATCGTAGTCTCATTTGTACGTGTGCATGCATAGGCGTAGGAGACGGGGGTCCAGGGGGGCAAATGCCCCCCCAAATTTCGGGCAAGTCTGATTTTTCGGGCAAGCAGACCCGGAAAAATAAAAAAAAAGTTTTAGAAATTTTTTACTTTTTAAATTTGTCTGGGTCTTCTTGCCCGAAAAATCAGACTTGCCCGAACAAAAATGGTCCTCAGACCTTTCGAGCCAAAAGTAACGTGAAATTTCAGAAGATTTTGCCCGAATGACTAAAAAAAGTCGTCAGAATTTTCGGGCAAACGTAACGGGAATTTTTCTTAAGATTTCGGCCGGACGAAAAAAAAAATTTCGGGCAAAACTCTCATTTTTGCCCCCCCCCAACGTTGAAATGTCCCCTACGCCTATGTGTGCATGCATCTACTTGCGTATCTTCGCATTTTATATAGAGCCTATTTGGTCTCAACTCTATCTTTATGTATAGAAGCGCAACTTAGCACCTGTCACTGTGATACCAACTTCAGCCAAAACTGCGAAAAATATCAACCAAAAGAATGTGAGACATTATTTTGTGAGTGCCTCAACACCCAGCACTCTTTCTTAGGGCCCCGTAAAGATGCAGCATGGCGCTTCAGAGTAGGTCTCTTGAAGAGGCGCTATATAAATTCTCTGAATGAGTAAATGAATAAATAAATAAATAAATTGATTAATTAATTAATTAATAGTTGATCTTCTTTGCACACCTCAACTTGATGTGAATTATGATGTATATATAATTACAGCCTGACTCCTCATTAAATCATTCATTTTGTCTTCCTGTATACCGTATAGGCCTAGGTCTACTCGTTTACATAATTAGGTTCAGGAGATAGTCCATGATAAGTTCGTAAGACCAATAGCAGTGTATACAGTAGGTTATACCATTGGATACAAGAGGCACGGGCAAGCCCACACAGCGTGTGTTTGAAACCAACCATTTATTTTGAAATGTGGAAAAAGCGAGGTAGACGACTAACGTTCACTTGCTATTAGCTTCCGTTTGGATTTTTGCTCTGCAGCCATTCAGTCGGGACGCTTCATATAGATGTCTGACTATTTTTTTTATCAGAACTTTCGCCTCAAAGCAACGCATGGCTTTTCTGAATCGATGCTTTGAAAAGGTGGTATATATATATATATATTTATGATTATTATATGATATATATATGCGTTCATACATGTATATTATGTTCTTGTGCAAATGCATAAACTATTGAGGAATGTATAGCCTACATACTCAAATAATTATATATGTATAAATGTAATTATATGGTGCATGTATTCCATTATCCCATGCTGATGACTTACAGGCTATCTATAAAAGTTTATAAATAAAAATAACAATAATAATAATAATAATAACTATTATTATTATTATTATTATTATTATTATTATTATTATTATTATTATTATTATTATTACTATTATTATTATTATTATTGTCATTATTATTATTATTATCATTGTTATTATTATAATTATTAACTAAATCATGATAATTAATAATTAATCAAGCACTATAAACTTGAACAACTTCTGCTTTTAGGTTTGTTTTTAGCCTCAGGAAAGTAATAAATGTTGAAAAAGATAATAATAGCAATAATAACGTAAATAATAATAGCAGGCCAAATAATAGTATGCGATACACTATTATAATTATACAGAATAATTAACGTGCGTCAAATATAGGCTATGCGACAACACATGAATGGATAGCCTGCATATTATATAATATAATATATATATATATATATATATAAATATATATATTATATATATATATTATATGTATAGCACATAATTGCATATATATATATTCAACCACACATGAATGGATATATACATAATATTATATAATATATATTCATAATTGCATATAATGGGAAATAACTCGTTTATAGCGGAGTCGCTTTTGTTTGCTGCGTTACAGACTGATGCGTTACGAATCTAGCCACTGGCGCCGTTTCATACAAAGCGCCGTCGCCGCCGGTTGCCAAACAGCATACACACAGCTGAGGATGAGCGATAGACACATGCGCCACCACTGCCGTCGTGTTCGGTCGCCGTAGCAATAATTATACAATTACGTCGCGTGCTTCTCGTCGTCCAGTTCGCCAAGTCCGATACATTTCAGATGACGCCGATGCTTTGTATGGACGGAAACCGCCGCTGGGCGCGCCACAGGTCAGCTCCAGTTCCACGCTACGCGGAGCATTGACTATCATTATTCCACTATTAGCCATCCATTTTGCGCCTCGCCTGCGGGCCGAATACGTCCCGTCAGGTCCCGTCTTCGTCAATGCCAAGGATGCTGCTCTGCAGTCCGCAACCCACCCGAAAGAACCACGTCCGAATTTTTCATGTGGTGTCTATTTGGTTCCACGTAGCGAAAGGTTCCAGAATTCTTTGCGATTAGGGCACGTGACCAATAATCGTGGATAGAGAGTAATTCTCAGAATATAATATGTAGGCTACAATGGTGCTATGGTGCAAGCTTGGTCCCTGGAGAACAAGATACCTACATGTATAAAACATTGCGATTGGGTCACGTGACCAGTTTGTTTATAAGAATATACGAGTGTGGTCCCAATTCGATTCCTGAAATGTGAAGGTTCCGCATTTCTATTGGTCGCCTGTCAACAACTTGTCTCTAAAAATATAACCACGACGTCTGTTCAGTAGGCCTACCATCGGAAAACTGTCCATAAAACATTCTGAGTGGTTCACATGCTTCTACATGTAAATCAAATAGTCTATGTAGGCTTATAATTGTGGCGTTTAAAACAATATGTAACTGTCGCGTATAACACCCTAATGTGACCCTATGTCGTTTTGCGGCGTGTGCGTTAATCAAACTTTCTATTCTAATGTTGGGTAAATAATTCTTATCAACGCATTCTCGTAACAAAGGTGGCATGACATTGCGTCGTCCTCCTGCATTATCCCGGCTTGAGACTGGCTCGATCGTAGTATAGGCAGCAGAACTGTTGCTGTTTTGTTCCAAATACAACAGATATGAGAACAGATTGCTCGTGTTTCTACAATAAATGTTTATAAAAATGATTTCTTATCAAATTTTGCGCACACGGTAACAAACTCCTTCAAAATCGCCTCACTTAAATGGAGTAGGAACAGTTTTCGCTCTGAACCCAGTTCTGCACCACACTGGACATTGGACATTCACGAATTTCACGCGTTCGCTATGTTTAATCCGGTCCTATACTACTGGACACGTGTTCAAAATTTTCCTTTGATATTGCCTGTAGCCTATGCTTTTATTATTAAAATCATAATCTTTTTACTGATCTTAATAATAATATTCACTTCTTATTCTTATTATTAGCATTGTTATAATTATTAATATATCGATTGAGTATAAACATTAAACAATCCAGTAATTGTAGTTCCAGATTTGGATGTTATTCGATTGAGACCCAGTGACCAGAGTGACGATTAGAAGTTAAATATATAGCGCGTTTCATACGTTTAAAAGGTGTCTAAGTATGATGTACCAACAACATGCTGAAATGTAATGTTTTGCTATAGAAATATATTATAAAACTACAAAATAATAATAATAATACTTATAATTATAACAATAATAATAATAGTGATAATGACAACACTAGAAATGATGATAATAATAGTAATAATAATGATAATAATTGTTGGAAAAACGACAGTAGGCTATTAGTAATCGAATGGTCCCTCTATGTTGGTCACGTGACTCTGTTAAGCGTCCTCTCGCCATGTTGTAGACATCTTGTTTGTTTGATTGGTTTGCTGGAAATTATATTCTGCTATCAGGTTATGGGCCCAGCTACCGGCCAGTTACCAAGTAATGCTTAAAGGTTTAGAAATAAGACAGTGACTCGGAACTGCGACTTTGTAGGTTTAAAAGTAATCGGAACGTTTCGATAGTAAACCTATGTTCGAGCGTTGGTAAAAATCGCTAAAAGGTCGTGTGAGTCAGCTTGTCAAGAAGAAGCACAAAATGGCGGAATCAAACGAAACAAGGTTCTCGATAACGAAGTTAAACAACAGCAATTATCAAGTCTGGAAATTCAAGGTAAAGATGTTGCTTATTAAAGATGATTTATGGACAGTTGTGAATGACGACACGCCTGATCCAGTTCCAGACGGTTGGCAGAGAAAGAACGAGAAGGCACAATGCACGATATCTTTATCAGTTGAAGATAGCCAGTTAATACATATTTGCAATTGTAACAGTGCAAGAGAAATGTGGCGGGAGCTACAAAAGGTGCATGAAAGATCGAATCTGAGCAGTAAGATGTATCTGCGTAAAAAGCTATACAAGATAAAGCTACAGAATAATCAGAACATGCAGGAATACATAAGTGCAGCCTTGCAACTCGTTGAGCAATTGCGTGGTGTTGGTGAAGAAGTAACTGATCAACAGGTGGCGACTCTATTGCTCTGTGGTCTACCAGATGAGTACGAAACATTGATAACAGCTTTAGAAGCCAGAGAGGAAGATGAACTTACTCTAGAATATGTTAAAAACAAGCTTGTTGATGCATACAAGCGCAAGAAAGATTCAGAAAATGATTCAACAGAAGCAAAAGATGAATCAGCAATGTACTCGAGCAATACGAGACCCAGCAATCGCACTAACTATCGTCATGACAATCAGCATAAAGACAGAGAAACAAGAACATGTTTTGTGTGCAAAAAGCAAGGTCATTTAAAAGTGGACTGTAGAGTATGGAAGGCAAGAATGGAGCAAGAAAATAAACCGCCAAAGTTAAAACACAAAGCGAAAAATGTCGTAACAGAAAGATTGAGTGATCTAGGCAACGATGACACTAATCACAGCAGTTTTACAATTGGCATTGGTCAGAGAACAAGTGACTGGTTTATAGACTCCGGAGCCACAACCCATATGACAAACAATCTGAATTTCTTTACAGAACTGGACCAAACGAAGTCTGACAAAATTTACATTGCTAATGGAACATGTCTAATTGCAGATGGAATTGGAAATGGTTTTCTGGAATGCATTTTAGACAATGGTACAGTGAATAGAATTAAAGTCACAAATGTTTTATATTCACAAGGATTAACAGGAAGTTTGTTATCAGTAAAGCAACTGGCAAGCAAAGGAAAGGAAATTCAATTTTCGGGTAACCAGTGTTCGATCAAATACAATGGAAAGTTGTTGGCTGTCGGGAAATCTGAAAACAATTTATACAAGTTGTCATGTAAGAATATTCCTGAAGTTGCATACATGGCCAAGTTCGAAACTAAACATGAAAATTGTATTCATGTGTGGCACAGACGTTTAGGGCATAGAGATCCAAACGCTGTTAAAGATATTAACAAGCAAGGAATTGCCACAGGAATTCAAATCAGAGAATGTAATGTAAAGGTGAAATGTGAACATTGCATTAAAGGAAAAGCCACACAGAAACCATATCCTGAAGCCAGTACACATCGCACAGAACATCCGTTGGACTTGATTCACAGTGATGTTTGTGGTCCAATGAAAACAATGTCATCAGGAGGAAGCAAATATCTTGTGACATTTATCGATGATTTTTCACGATATACAAAATGCTATCTTATTCAAAGGAAGGACGAAGTATTCGGGAAATTTCAAGAATTCATTGCAGAAGTTAGTAATAAGTTTCAAAGAAAACCGAAAATCCTAAGATCGGACAATGGTGGTGAATACACTGGAAATAAGCTGAGAAACTATCTGAAGCAAGAAGGAATTCAACTTCGAACGAGTGTACCATACTCACCATCGCAGAATGGAGTAGCTGAAAGAAAGAATCGATCAATAATCGAAATGGCAAAATGTATGCTACTCGATGCAGCACTACCGCTGAAATACTGGGGAGAAGCAGTTATGACAGCAGTGTACTTGCAAAACAGACTGCCAACGAAGGCAACAGATAAAACACCTTTTGAATTGTGGAATGGAGAAAAGCCAGATCTTTCACATATCAGAATATTTGGATGCAAGGCATATGCATACATTCCAAAAGAGAAAAGGACTAAATTCGATGATCGAGCAATCGAAACAATCCTAGTAGGATACAGTGAACAATCAAAAGGATACAGGTTGCTGTTGAAGGATTCAAACAGAATCATAATCAGTCGCAGTGTAACATTTGATGAACATGAATCAGATGGAATGACAATTACAGAAGTAATGATAAATCCAGAGAACACAGAATTAAAATCAGAGCCAGTTAAAAATGAAAATGAAGTCAAAACTCAGATGCCAACAGAAAATGTTAATCAAGTCAATGAAGATGACAAAAATGAAACAGCTGACACAGAAATAACAGATGAAAATGTTGTTCAACCCAGAAGATCTACCAGAAGTAACAAAGGCATACCAGCAGAAAGACTATCATTAATGGTTCAAAATGAAATCAGAAAGGAATCTTCATCATGAAATGAGATGAAGATTTTACCAGACGATGCACAGAAATTTGGTGAGGACTATGAAGATACATTCGCACCAGTAGCCAGACATACAACTTTAAGAACATTGTTGACAGTTGCTGCATCAAAGAATTTGAAAGTGAATCATTTTGATATCAAAACAGACATTTATGGACTTAAGCAATCAGCCAGAAGTTGGAATCAGAAAATAGACTCTATTTTGAAATCAGATGGATTCCAGCAGAGTGAAGCTGATCTGTGTCTGTATACAAAGAAGTGCAACAACGTGATTGTTTACATATTGTTATATGTTGATGATCTGCTGATCTGTGGAAATGCAGAGATGATCAAGAAAACAGCAAAAATGTTAAGTCAGCAATTTGAAATCAAGGATTTGGGTGAAGTCAGTTTATACCTGGGAATTCAAATTGAAAAGGACAAACAAGGCAATTACTTGATTTCTGAAATCAATAAAATTCAGGAAGTTATTTCTGAGTTTGGTTTAACGAATGCAAATGGATGTGCAACACCAATGCATGTGGACTATTTAAATATAACAGGAGAAGAGAATTTGCTCAGCTCGAATGAACAATATCGACAAGCAGTGGGGGCTTTGTTGTACATAGCTACTACAACAAGACCAGATATTGCAGCCGCAGTTTCCATTTTATGTCGGAAAGTCAATTCACCACGTCAGTGTGATTGGACTGCAGTAAAGAGAGTTATCAGATATCTCAAGGAAACAATTAACTGGAAGTTAAAGCTTGAAGCTGTTGGAGATCTGAAACTGATTGGGTATGTTGATGCAGACTGGGCAGGCGACAGATCGGATCGAAAGTCAACCAGTGGATACCTGTTTAAGCTCGGAGAAGGAGTAATTTCATGGATATCGAAAAAGCAAATATCCGTAGCTCTGTCATCTACAGAAGCAGAATATATTGCTGCTTCTTTGGCAAGTCAAGAGTTGGTTTGGTTGAGACAGTTGTTATCTGATCTACATATACAGTGCATTGAATCAACGACTCTGTATGAGGACAATCAAGGATGCATCAAGATTGCAAGCAATGAGAAAATCAGTGCAAGAACCAAGCACATAGATGTTCGACATCATCATCTTCGAGACTTGCAGTTTCGTGGGATAATTAACTTGGAGTATTGCCCTAGTGACCAAATGCTTGCAGACATTATGACCAAACCACTAACAAGGGACAAGCTGTGTAACTTAAGAGATAAGATTGGCTTGTGCCTTGATAATTGATAACTAATGTTAGATTGGGGTACTGTCGAGTGGGGGTGTTGGAAAAACGACAGTAGGCTATTAGTAATCGAATGGTCCCTCTATGTTGGTCACGTGACTCTGTTAAGCGTCCTCTCGCCATGTTGTGGACATCTTGTTTGTTTGATTGGTTTGCTGGAAATTATATTCTGCTATCAGGTTATGGGCCCATATATTATAAAACTACAAAATAATAATAATAATACTTATAATTATAACAATAATAATAATAGTGATAATGACAACACTAGAAATGATGATAATAATAGTAATAATAATGATAATAATAAGGATAATAATGATAATAATAGTGATAATAATAATAACGCTGACGACGACGACGACTACGACGACGATAACGATGACGATGACGACGATGATGATGATGATGACGATAATGAGAATGATGATGATGGTGATGATTATGATGATGATAATGATGATGAGGATGATGATGATATTAATAATAATAACAACAATATCAAGTCTATGAACAATACCAATGATTCAAATTTTAATATTAACATGTATGGCATTTTTAGAATGAGCACAGGTAGGCCTAGACATTAGCCGTACTGGGATCGGGAGCGCCTCTGAGTTGTTGTCTTTCACAGACGCTATATAAATTTTTTTAATGAATAGTGCTGCATACATAGGCTACATGTAGAGGTAAACCTAAAGGAGAATACGCTGAACACGCCTACACGTTGCAGTGTTACTACTAAACGTATGCAAGTATGCAAGTATACACGTAGGCTATAAGAATGAAATAGTCTTCCAATTTCCATTCGTCAATGCACATTCTGTTGCGGAGTTTAAATTCAAATTAAAAACTCATTTATTCTCTTTACATAATGATAATGACTAAATCTGTAGTGCAGCGCGCTCTTGTGCAAGACTTGTTTTGTTAAAGCGCGTTTTAAATAACTAATTGCATTGTATTTTATTGTATAGTATTGTTCTGTATTGTAATGTATTGTATTGTATTGTATTGTATTGTATTATAAACGCATCAATTATAAGGCTATGTGTATTCATTCATTCATTCATTCATTTCAGACATTTATATAGCGCCTCTTCAAGAGTATATATGTATATATCCTATGAGCAAAAAGGTGCTTTGTCTGAGAATGTGATGGTCGGGTTACTGATGTGCTGGTGTCGTCGGAATGTAGCAAAAAACGCATCCCAACGGGAATAATGATTCACAAATGGAACTCCATAATCTCCAGCTATAATAGTATGGTCCTCTATCCCTCCCTCCTTTCCATTTGCGACGATGACAATGATAGGCCAGACCCGCATCATGGCCAATAATTATAACGCCAACAGAATCATCATCAGCAGCAGCTGCAGCTGCAGCAGCAGCAATGCGTCCAGCATCATGTGAACTCACACGTAAGCTATACATATATTTTATTATCAGCTCAGCACTTATACTATAGCAGCTATACGTGCGGCTTCCTCCATCATTCTTTTTTCTGCTCCTTTCCTGCTTCTCCATCATATCTTCTCTTTCTGCTCTTCCTAGCTCCTACTCCTCCTCCTCCTCATTTTCCTTCTCTTCTTCTTCCTCCTCCTTCTAATCTTCCTCCTCCGCCTGCATACCTTCTTATCTTCTTTCTCCTCTTCCACCTCATCCTCCTAATCTTCTTCTTCCTGCTCCTCCTCCTCCTAAATTTCCTCCTCCTCATTTTCCTCCTCTTCCTCTTCCTCCTACTCCTTCTAATCTTCCTCCTCCTAATTTTCCACCTCTTCCTCTTCTTCCTACGCCTCCTAGTCTTCCTCCTCCGCTTCCACCTTATTATCTTCTTTCTCCTCTTCCGCCTCCTCCTCTTAATCTTCGCCTTCCTCCTTCTCCTCCTCCTAATCTTCCTCCTCCTCACTTTCCTCCTCTTCCTCTTCCACCTAATCCTCCTAGTCTTCATCCTCCTCCGCTTCCACCTCCTTATATTCCTTCTCCTTTCCTCCTACTCCTCTCCTTCTTCTTTCCCTCTCACTGTCACCGCCATCTCTTTCTCTCTTCATACGCACGCACGCACGCAGTTATACTTATTTGGTCAGCTTCTAATTACGCTTGATTACAAACCTAGGCCCATACAATGTGTGTGTGTTTTTTTACTACGGGCATGTGCCTACTGCCTATGTGTCTATAATTACGGAACGCGGACATACAATTATACACCCATAGGGCCTACGTGACAGTTTGTATAGCCTATACTAAGACATATTAAAACTAATATGCAATATGCATTAGCTGGTCCAGTGGTCCTATTATATTAAGAAGCCATTACATGTCGTATCACGCCGGTTCTACTTTTCTATGCTTCCGTAGCCTACATGTAATCTCCAATGCTCTTTGACGCTTTGGAACTAATAAGCACGACGTGATGGCTATAAGTAGACAAAAAAAACAAGTTATAATTATGTGCCAGGTAATGTGGATAATTATATACAAATTTAATATCATTAGACAGGCAGTAATATAATTTATAACACGTATAATTTTATGTAAACAATTATGTGATACGGTTTGGCCAATAAAACACGTAGTCTATATGTATATAATTATGTGATAAGGTTTGGCCGATAAAAAAATATTATGACTTTTACAACCCGGTTTCAGAGAACCCATGCGCCCTATACATGCACATGTCTGCCTGCTGAGATCTCTCGGGTTTGTGGTGGACAGACGGACAGACAGGGCGATATACTGACAGACACGCGGACACGAAGATACACCGCCAGACGGGCATATTTTGGCGTAATTTTTTTATGACTTTGGCGCAATTTGTCTCGTATCTTCATATGCAGGCAGACAGACAGACGGACACGCACACAGACATACAGACATACACGCAGACATGTAGAAATATAGACAGAAAGATTATCGTGGACCAGACTGGCCATGTAAACATCAAACGCATGTTCTTAATACTCTACAATTTTACGATTGATTTTTCTTTTAAAATGTGCGTCAAGCGAATAATAAAATATTATTATCGCACATAGAGGTTCAAGGGCATAGTATCGTACAAACTGTGGAAGATGCCACGTAAAATTTTATGTGCGAAGCATTAACTCCTTCCCTCACCCCGAGTGTACAGCCAACTTATCCAGTCAACCGCCAAACCAACCAGACAACAAATCAGCCGACCCAAAAGGCAACATTCCAGCAAATCACTCCAAAGCACATGAGCAATATTATTGCAGGTGAAGGACTTGTTCAAGGTTCCTCCGCGGCGACTTAAGGTGAATTCGAACCTGGAACCGTCTAGCTCCAAGGCACCGAACCCGCCACTGCGTCCCATAGACTTTAACCCATTATATCTACCAACTCTAAAAACAAAACAAAAACAACATTTTTTCAACGCATCCTGACGTCCGAACATGCTTAATGTTTAGAATATTAATTATGGATGTCGCCGAAGAAATTGTTTGTTGTCAAAGTGGTCCACCCTGGATGGTGCACGGGTCACGGGTGCACTGGTAGTTAATCACTACGAGACATTCTTCTTGGTCACAAAAGTAAGTCAAGTACATTATCATATAATTAAGTTTTTGTTTAGACCATCATTCAGTATCATGACATTCGCTGTTTCATTTGTATGTGCGCTTGTTATAGAGCCCCTTCAAGCTCTCTCTACTCAGAGGCGCTCCAGAATGCAGAGCCGACACTGCATCGGAGTTTCACGCTGAAGCGCTGAGCAATTGTGAGTGAAGGACTTGCCAAGGTTCTTACGCGGTGAGGTGGATTCGAACCTCGAACCTTCCGGCTCCAAGGCAACGACCCCACCACTACACCACCGCGCTCCACAAATTTATTGAATCAGTGCATAATTTATGGAGTACAAATTCACACTATTTGTACAACTCTTTCTGCAACTCTACAACACTCTAGTGTTTTGCAAAAATACGAACAATAATCACTGTGTTCGGGCACTTGCGATGGGATGTCAGCAAGATGTAGACTTTCCAAACTGATTCACCGCTAGAACATGGGTGGGTATACAACGGTTTTGCTGTGACTAGTTACCGGATCTTAGCCAGTTGAGTATGTTGCATTGGTATATACATGTAGTTGTCATGCATTGGTATATTACTATATAGTTGTCAGACAAGGCTTTTTCTGCTCAACGACACTGTGTCATATTTATCAGAGATGATTAGTGCCGCCCTCCTCCTTTATCCAGACTTGGGACTGGCACTGTCGGAGTACAAATACAGGCGGAGTTCTTAGCCAGATGTTACATGTTTAACTACCCTGCCATATCAGAGATGGTTAGTGTCACCCAGCCCTCCTCCATTATTCAGGCCTGGGACTGGCACTTTCAGAATGCTACCAGTGGCGGGGTTACTTCTCAACCAGAACAGGCTGATGCTGATGGGTTGATATAGTCACGTCCAGGGACGCCGATTCTCCTCACGGTCGACAGAGGACGTCCCTCTGGTGAGGAAGAGGACAACTACAAAGCCTAGAGACCGTCTATTCCCCGCCTGCATCTGCTGGAATTTATATAGCGCCCAGTAGATCGTTCGTCCAATGGCATTCGTCGATGAATATAGAGCTGCAAATGTACTGCATGGTGTCTAATTATAGTCTAATAGTCTATGATATCAATATAAATGCTAATGATCCCGTGCATTAATATGCATGCGAGATGGAGCTACTGTACATCAAGGTCTATATCGTGTCTTTCATGGCACACGACAGAGGAGTGAAGCAGCATTCCTGCATGCAGAGGAAATGACGGCGTAGAATGATATACATAGAGGACGTGTAATCAGCCAGACAGGAACACGTGCTGACCCACATGCAGACAGACAGATAGGCGGACAGGCGTACAGACAGGCGGATAGATGGATGGATAGACGGATAGATAGATGGATGGATGGATGGATGGATGGATATATGGGTAGATGGATAGATGGATGGATGGATAAATGGATGGATGGATAGACGGATAGATGGGTAGATGGATGGATGACGAGATGGATAGATGGGTAGATGGATAAAGAGATGGATGGGTGGGTGGATGGGTGGATAGATGGATAGATGTATAGACGGATGGATAGATAGATAGATAGATAGATAGATAGATAGATAGATAGATAGATAGATAGATAGATAGATAGATAGATAGATAGATAGATAGATAGATAGATAGATAGATAGATAGATAGATAGATAGATAGATAGATAGATAGATAGATAGATAGATAGATAGATAGATAGATAGATAGATAGATAGATAGATAGATAGATAGATAGATGGATAGATGCATGGATGGATGGATGGATGGATGGATGGATGGATGGATGGATGGATGGATGGATGGATGGATGGATGGATGGATGGATGGATGGATGGATGGATGGATGGATGGATGGATGGATGGATGGATGGATGGATGGATGGATGGATGGATGGATGGATGGATGGATGGATGGATGGATGGATGGATGGATGGATGGATGGATGGATGGATGGATGGATGGATGGATGGATGGATGGATGGATGGATGGATGGATGGATGGATGGATGGATGGATGGATGGATGGATGGATGGATGGATGGAATGATGGATGGATGGATGGATGGATGGATGGATGAATGAATGAATGAATGAATGAATGGATAGATGCATGGATAGATGGATAGATGGATGTATAGATGGATAGATACATGTAGATGCATGGATGGATGGATAGGTGGACGGATGGATGGATGGATGGATGGATAGATAGATTGATGGATGGATTGATGGATAGATGGATAGATGGATAGATGGATGGATGGATGGATGGATGGATGGATGGATGGATGGATGGATGGATGGATGGATGGATGGATGGATGAATGGATGGATGGATGGATGGATGGATGGATGGATGGATGGATGGATGGATGGATGGATGGATGGATGGATGGATGGATGGATGTATGGATGGATGGATGGATGGATGGATGGATGGATGGATGGATGTATAGGACGGATGGACGGACAGCCACAAAAAACAGACAAGAAAAATACTTCAAAGTCGCGACCTTTGGAAAAGACGTGATGGGATTAGAAGACAGACAGACAGACAGACAGACAGACAGACAGACAGACAGACAGACAGACAGACAGACAGACAGACAGCACAGAAAAATGAGTTGGAGAGAGAGAGAGAGAAGGACAGAGAATTTATGGTTTGATGCAAAAAGGGGCAACTGGTTCCGAATAATTGACACCCTAGAGGAACAACACAGTAACAGCGGAACATCAAACGGTCCACCAACCGACACACCAACCCACTCACTAACCAACCCTCTGTCCCTCACCGTGAACCACGAACCCATCGACCAAAACATTAAACATCAACCGATCGATTCACCGACCCAGTCACCGACCCACCTGCCATTATAATGACCCACCTACCCACTCACTCCCGCAATAGTCCACCGACCCACTGACCAACCCTACGAACCACCGACCCACCGACCTAAATATCAACCCAACCGACCCACCGACATAAATATCAACCCAACCGACCCACCGACCTAAATATCAACCCACCGACCCACCCACCGACCCACGGATCGCCTGACGGTCCGACCATAATTCACCGAACCAACGTCTGGTGATTTAGAAAGGCAATCTCGTAAATGCTGTAATCCCGTGGAACCAACCATCTTTTGTCGGCTACACGAGACAGCATCAGCACCAGCAGCAGCAGCAGCATCAGTGTCAATGGTAGAGGTGTTGCAAAGCGAAGACACACAGAGTATTTATAGCGTTGACACTACACTACATGGTCAGCAATGAACAGAGCACTCTCTGCGATCCATCCCTCTCTCGTTCTTTTTCTTACACACCCATACACACCCACACACACCCACACACCCACACACCCACACACACACACACACCCACACACACACCCACACACACACCCACACACACACACCCCACCCCACCCCACACACACCTACACACGCACACACTCGCACCCCCCCCCCCCCCACACACACACCTACACTCCCACACCCACCCACATACGTACAGAGAGGTACGGTGGAAGGTAGGGCGGGAGGGAGAGAGGGAGGGAGGGAACAAGGTAGGGATGGAGACAGGGAGGCAGAGAGACAGGGAGGGAGGGACATTGATATGTATGTATTAGCTGGATTGATAAGGCTTCGTATAGTGGTCCATGGCCGACGGCGAATGACACGTGACTTCCTGTACAGGCAAAGAGCGCTTGTTCCTATGTAAACACATGTTAAATTCGTCAACTTTAAAAGCAATTTCCAAGAAGTCTGGTCAGCGGCCGCTAAATACAGTTAAGTTGATTGGTTCGTATGTCATTCAACTCAAAAACCCCAAGGTGGTTTTAAACAATTTTGCATCATTGCTGAGAAATTTGCGTTTTAAAGCGGAGTGTTGTGCCGCCTATCCTTTACTATGGTTTGCCTCTAGGAATTCTGGGAGTTGCCGCAGAGAGTCCTGGGAGTTGCTCTTAGCTTTGTCCCAAAGAATTCTGGGATATCCTTTAGTGAGCGATAATCCAAACTTTCATAGGCAATGATCAATCCAGTAGTTATATAATACATATCAATGGGGAGGGAGACAGGGAAAGAGAGAGAGGGAGGACGAACAGAAAGAGAGACAGAGAGACAGAGAGACAGGGACAGACAAATAAACAAACATACACACAGAGAGACAGGCAAACAGACAAACAGACAGACAGAGACTGAGTCAGACAGACTGACAGAGGTTGAGACAGACATACACCCAGACTGATAATAAATAGAGGTCCATGATAAGATCATCTTCGGTAAGTAAGTACGTCGGATCGCCGAACGACCACATAAAACGTCGTTCGCAATACTTTCCCAACAACAACACATCTCGGACGAAATCGGAGATGGAAAGATTCCCCAGCGGCCTCCGCCTCCGCCTCAGCCTCCGTCTCCACCACCACCGCCTCGGGCCATCTCTCCATCTCCCTCCCGGCCACGCATGGCTGGACACAGTCGCATAAATGCAGCAGCGATGGAAGCAGCAGCAGCAGCGCTTGACCGAGCGCTTGCTTGAAGACAGCAAGCGACGACGACTGATGACAAGGACGAGCAACAACTATGACAACGACTATGCATGACAAGGATGATAACAACTCATTAGTTGTGCGCATAATAGCCCCTCCCTCCTTCTTCTCCCACCGGACCTCCCCCGTCTTGGATGGAATGGAGGTGGAGTGGGGAGTCGTGGAAAGAGTGGAAGGGTATGCGGAGACTTTGCTTCGCCGTCCCAGGGGAAGAACACGAACCGGGAATTCAGACGAAAGGAGCTTTGTTGTCGGCGACTGATAACGGGTCCAACGACATTGTTTTGTCGTTGCCGTTATCATGATGATGATGATGATGATGATGATGATGATGATGATGATGATGATGATGATGAAGAAGAAGAAGAAGATGATGATTAGTATATGAGAATGGCTTCCGTTTACAAGGAAATTCTTGGATGTTTGTTTACAGAGGGAGATACTGCGAAGGACAGAAACTGAGTGATGTGGATAGACAGAGACAGACAGAGACAGGCAGACAGACAGATACAGAGACAGAAGAAACAGATACAGAGGCAGACAAAAACATGCAGACAAAACAGAGACAGAGACAGACAGAGACAAAGAGAGAGACAGAGAGAGACAAAGAGACAGACATACACAGATTGACAGACTCTGAGAGAACAAAAAGACAGACGGAGACAGAGAGACAGACAGAGACAGATATAGAAAGAAGGACGAACCTGGAGGCATGGGAATTGACCGGGACAGAAGCAGAGGTAGAGATGGAGAGACATAATGCAGATAGACGAGTGTATTATGGGAAGAGAAAGATCTAAAGAAAAATCAAAAAGAATTTAAGACCGACAGCTTAACCTAAACATTCGTTTATCCATCCATCCGTCAATCCTTGTCTGTCTGGTTGTCTGTCTTCCTCCCATCCTCCTCCATCCCCCCTCCCTTCCTTCATCCCTCCATTCCTTCATTCATCCACCTACCATCTATCAAACCCTCCCTTCCTCACTCCCTCCCTCCCTCCATCCCTTCATCCATCCGTCCTTCCGTCCACCTAGTAAACCGTCCCATTTATCCAACCCTCCATCCCTCCCTCCCAACCTTTCTCCCTCCTCTTTTTTCCTCCCCTCCATCCATCCATCCGTCCATCCATCCATCCATCCGTCCATCCGTCCATCCATCCATCCAGCCGTCCATCCATCCATCCATCCATCCATCCATCAATCCGTCCATCCGTCCATCCATCCATCCATCCATCCATCCATCCATCAATCCGTCCATCCGTCCATCCATCCATCCATCCATCCGTCCATCCGTCCATCCGTCCATCCATCCAGCCGTCCATCCATCCATCCATCAATCCGTCCATCCGTCCATCCATCCAACCGTCCATCCAGCCGTCCATCCATCCATCCATCAATCCGTCCATCCGTCCATCCATCCATCCGTCCGTCCATCCATCCATCCATCCGTCCGTCCGTCCATCCATCCATCCATCCATCCATCCATACGTCCATCCGTCCCTCCATCCATCCATCCGTCCATCCGTACTTTCATTCTTCCGATAAGCACCAACTCTTCCTTTTGTGACGGACGCTTCTCCACTCACAACATGACTCCACTTGACTTCCTGACGATTTCTCCGCTTTCCATCCATCCCAGCTTCCCCGGCTGCTGCTACTGTTGTTGTTGCTGCTGTTGCATACAGTACATGTGGCTGCTGATGAATGGCTTCTTCTTAGACTAATTCGATTGCATTGCTGCGCTGTGGAACCTCTTCGAACCTCTTTGGCATTCTCTGCGAATACCGGCCATCGCAGATCAGCAGTCGACCTACGATGAGATAGGATTGACAAAGAATGGCAATGGAGGAAATGCGACTTGTCTTAATTGAATTGTAACTTATAACCTCTCTCTCTCCCTCTCTCTCTCCCCCTCTCTCCCACTGGATCAGATGATCCGCTCAACCGTGGGAAAAGGTGGAGACTCACAGACATTCAGCAATAAGCCCATGCATGCATAGACAATATATATATATATACGTTTAGAGAGATATATATAATAAGCATATATATATGCTTGTATGAATGTATGTATGTATGTATGTATGTATGTATGCATGTATGTATGCATGTATGAATGTATGAATGAAGGTATGTCAAATCGACATGCATATAATACGTTTAAAATATGTGAATATGTTTGTGTATTCATGTATGCATATAGTAATAATATAGAGTTATAGACCTTATTTTACTTATAATTTATTGTTCACATATAGTTATGTGAGTATATGAGTGTTTGCACGCTATAGACTTGTATATATATATATATATATATATATATATATATATATATGCATGATATAGATCTAGCATATAAATGTGTATATGTGTATATTTCTATGTGTATCTGTATACTGTATAAATATATATTTGTGCATATTTATATATACACACACACACTCCAACGTACATACACGATCGCGTGTATGTATATTTATGCCCGGTATGTAGGCCTGTACGGTCTAGTTTTCGTAATGCAGTCATTTGCAGGCGAATCGTCTTAACGAAATGGAAGGCGTGTCTGAGCGGAGACCGTGTTGGAAATCGTCAATTGCAATCGATGCAGCAATTTGCTAATGGTAACATTCGTAAGGTTGCAAGGTGTTCATCGATGCTGCTCCTATAGACATGGCAACCGTCCGCCCTTGCATGGAAGGGACGGAAGGGGTGGTGATGGATATGGGTGGAGCAAGGAAAGGGTATGGGGAGGATGGAGTAGGCCTAGACAGAAAGGGTGGTGATGGATATGGGTGGAGCAGGGAAAGGGTATGGGGAGGATGGAGGAGACAAAAAGGGTGGTGATGGATATGGGTGGAGCAGGGAAAGGGTATGGGGAGGATAGAGTAGACGGAAAGGGTGGTGATAGATATGGGTGAAGCAGGGAGAAGGTATGGGGAGGATGGAGAAGACGAAAAGGGTGGTGATGGATATGGGTGGAGCAGGGAAAGGGTATGGGGAGGGGATGGAGAAGACAGAAAAGGTGGTGATGGATATGGGTGAAGCAGGGAAAGGGTATGGGGAGGGGATGGAGAAGACGAAAAGGGTGGTGATGGATATGGGTGAAGCAGGGAAAGGGTATGGGGAGAATGGAGTAGACAGAAAGGGTGGTGATGGATATGGGTGGAGCAGGGAAAGGGTATGGGGAGGATGGAGGAGACAGAAAGGGTGGTGATGGATATGGGTGGAGCAGGGAAAGGGTATGGGGAGGGGATGAAGTAGACAGAAAGGGTGGTGATGGATATGGGTGGAGCAGGGAAATGGTATGGGGAGGATGAAGTAGACGAAAAGGGTTGTGATGGATATGGGTGGAGCAGGGAAGGGGTATGGGGAGAGATGGAGTAGACAGAAAGGGTGGTGATGGATATCAGCAGAATAGTATTCGAAACTAGTAACAACAGTATTGTATAAAAAAAATGGGGATCATTTAATATTAGCCTATGATCCACATGAAATTGGAACTGTGAAAAGAGGACTTTACCATGGTGTTACAAGAAAGACTAGGGGGTTTGAACCTCCTCATTTTGTGTAGAACTGCTCGCTAAAAAAAGCCCTCTGAATCTTTTGGATGTCATCGCAAACGAAACGCCGGAGAACTTGATCGAATCTGATATCTTATTATGCAAGAAATTACCACAGCTTGAGTGACATGCATGCGACGATGAAAAAAGCCTTTGCAGGATAATCCTAGCAATTTAAACCTACTATAGACATTCATCCATAGAGGATTAACGACACCTCCCATTATAATCTTATACACAGACAGGCCTATTTTTGATGCTGACAAATACTTGCACATAGCTTGACTTTCCAATTGCAGTTTATAAAGTATTCATGCAGGTACGAACATCTACTGCTATAATTAGACATATACACCCGGGATGAGATGCACTGACGTTTTGATGGGTATATACAAAACAAAGATTTAGAGTAATTTGACCTGCTGTCGTCTTGTCAGGTGCTGTTAGGTAGTGTTTAATATAGTCCCCTTTGGGGGGGGGGGGGATTCGCATTTGGGGAAGGGGAAAACGGCAACCACAGAGCCGAGACACCACCAACACCCTTTGACCCGAAGATTTCTGACAACCTCTTTTTTGTCTCTCCCCAGAATTTCGGGAAACATGCCAATGTCGCTGCTTTTAAATCTGATTACCTTTTTTGTATCTTTCTCTCTAAATTTAACCAAAACGTTTAATACCAAATTCCGGTAGTAGGCTAAATTGGCTACTTTTATGTCTGATGACGTTTGCTTTGCACTTTCTGTTTTCTTCTGAGGGGAGGGAATGTTCCATGTAGCGTTTTTCTGGTATAGGGGAGATGTCATTCAACCCAAAGAAAGTCAACGGCTGTGTGCAGTGTTTCAGTCGAGTTGGGAAACTGAATGCAGCATCACTTTGATCCTTATGACACGGGGGATGCGTTGCGTTGGTTCACTTTCTCGCAGCGGATCACTTAACTTAAGCTTACCGATTCTCTGCTATAGCAGACTAGCGAATAAAAAGGAGACAAGAAACGATTAGATGCAGAATTATTATTATTCTGTGTAACCTAACCTGTGTTCACTGAACGTGTTCGGAACACCAGCACAGGCGACTACAGTTACTGTAGTTTATTCTCAAGGAGCAATAATAATTAATTAATTGCCAATCAACATTATTTTCAGCTTTCAAATGCAAAGCCAAAGTTTGTTGAACGACCGTTTCAAGCGAAACCTCCGTAGAAGTATTTGCTGGGACAGTTTTCACTGTCCGTGGTAAAGTAACTGACGGCGCTGGATGTGAATTCCTTCGGGGTGATGTACCCATCTTTGTTGCTGTCCACAGCAGCAAAGGACTTCTCTGCCGCCTTCTTGTCGCTAACACCACGACATTTCAAGTAGACGAAGTGTTCCTGTGGTGATAGCTTTCCATCGCGACTTGTATCGACAACGCTAAATTCCTGCATCACAAACTTCTTCAGCGATGTCGTGAGAGTTGAGTGGTAACGTCTTTGCTTGATGGAGTCGATCATTTCGGTCGCGTTGGCTGGCTTCCCTAACCCCTCTGCATCGTAGGTGAACGTGTCCCAAATCTGAAAATGGAATCACTTAGTTTTTCCTATACCAAGTATGGAGGGACTCATGGGGCGGAGACTTGAGCGGAGACTGGGGGGGACGAACGAGTGGCGAGGAAGAAAGGACGCGAGATTTTGGGCTGACGAAGGGCTGAGTCGCCGACAAAAATTTCCACTTTTGTCCACCAAAATTTCTGACGACCTTATTTTAGTCATTCCGAAATCTCCAGAAAAAATACCCATTTTTCGCGTCAAAAAGTTACCATTTTCCCCGTCAATATGTTGATGACCTTTTTTTAGTCGTAACACTCAACAATTGGGGAGGGGACAAATACATGGGCCGTCCCACAACACATTCATTGAGGGGACCGTACACCCTGTTCCTCTAAGTCTCCGCCCATGGAGAAGGTCAAAATATGATGCCAAACATACATGAATTCATAATTATAATTTTTTTCGTCGCAGAATTCAGCTAAATCGGCATTAAATAATAATTAACCTTCGGAATTTTCTTGTTGAGCAGAATATAGGCGTCGTATCTCTTCATCTTCACCAGGTATATGAACTTGTGGCCCATGTCACCGTAGTCATTCTCGCTCAGGCACCCATCCCTGTCGGCATCCGATGCAGTAAAGTACGACTCCAACTTGCGAGTGTAGAATTCATCCTTCTTGTGGTACGTTCCGTCTTTTACATCACCGGAGTTGGCTGGAAACTGTCCCAACCAAACCAGGAGCAAGGTCATTGAGAAGGCATTCGCAAGGAACATTCTGGATGCTGAGGCTGAAAATAAATGCAAGCCTTCTGAGTGGTTTATATGGGGATAATAATTATAATAAGCCGTTTCGACAGCTCAAAAACGTATGAAGAATGTATAAAATATTATGTTCAGGTCGTTCATGCAGAAAGTGGTCGTGTTGTTGTAAAATATTAATGTTCTAGGTGTTTTAAAACGTTGGACTGCTGGTGTGGGTTTTAAGAAAATTTGGGAAAACTGCGGATAACTTAAAACTTCGTAAACTTAATATAAATGAACATTTCTCAAATTTAATTTTGTTGGAATTGACAACGTTTCTGGTCAGACTCAATTTTACTTTAAAAGTGCTAAATATTTGTTAGAGCTTGTTGGAATATCCATAGGCGTAGGAGACGGGGGTCCAGGGGGGGCAAATGCCCCCCCAAATTTCGGGCAAGTCTGATTTTTCGGGCAGTCAGACCCGGAAAAATAAAAAAAGTTTTAGAAAATTTTTACTTTTCTTATTTTTCCGGGTCTTCTTGCCCGAAAAATCAGACTTGCCCGAACAAAAATGGAGATTTTGCCCGAATGACTAAAAAAGGTCGTCAGAATTTTCGGGCAAACGTAACGGAAATTTTTCTTAAGATTTCGGCCGGACGAAAAAAATTTTTCGGGCAAAAGTCTAATTTTTGCCCCCCCCAACGTTGAAATGTCCCCTACGCCTATGGGAATATCTTTCCTCAGCCTGTCCATATCCAAAAATGCCAAATAGGCTAACCTTGTTGTCTTGACTCGATTCAAAAAAAAGTAACTTGTTAATTTCTTGACGAAAAGACTCAACCTTTACAAAATCGTAAGTATCTATGACTCCTATAGAAATGTCTTTAGCTTCTTACCAGATAAAATGACGAGCTGAGTACTATGCGCAATTCCGTCGATGCAATTTTCGTCTACGTTTTCGATTGCACTCAATAACCAGCCTATGCCAGGCGCTGTTCTAGAATGGCGATGGTGTCCCAATGCTATAGGTTTCGCCGACGACAATTGATGGTGACCTTTAAATGTGTAACATATGCTGGTCTTGTCGTTCGACAATGATGAAAATTAATTTTGCAACACAAAGGTCGACTATTTTTCAATTGGTCGAATAATTATTGATAGATTGTACTTGTAAGCGACGTGAAATGGTCTCGCGAAATGGTTCGTTTGTGTATTGCTATGTGCTGACTTGAAAATGAGTCAGCTGTAGAAACATGTGTTTCTTCAGAGTCCATTCATCCATCAAACAGAACTCTCCCAGTCTTTGTATCACAGAGCTAGGTAAAGAAAGAGGAGGATATGCAGGAAGAGGAAGAGGAGAAGAACGAAAAGAGGAAGAGGAGGAGGAAGAAGAGAAGAACAAAAAGGAGGAAGAGGAGAAAAATGAGGAGAATGAGAAGGAGTGGAAGGAGGAGTTTGCGAAGACAAAGACTGGGTGTAATTTGGAAAATATCAGCAACATTCATATTGACATTAATATTAATGGTTAAACAATATTAATCGATAAAAAAATAACAATTCATGTAGGCCTAGCATAATATTTCGACCTTCAAAAGACTACAACGCTCTCGGCAATCTTTAATCAACCGTTGATATACCTTGGAGGTGGAAGATTGCTGGTTCGAATCCACCTCATGCCTCTGCGTTTCGACCCTCAGCAAGTCCTTCACTCACAAGCGCTCATGCGCTTCGGCGCGAAACTCCGATGCAGTGCCCGCGCTGTAGTCATGGGACGCCTCTGTGGAGGTATCTCGGAAAGGCGCTATAACAACTGCTCATACAAGTATGCATACATTAATTTTGATCATTCATCTTCAAGGCAATCGCTGGACGATGATTGACGTTATGCATTCATTCGCTAGAAGTCGATGCAGTTAACAGTTCGACAGAGCGCAAAGAGTCGGGCAGAGATTGAAGGGAGGCGTTTGGAATAGATCAGGTCCTACCTTGGAAGAGTTAGTATGTAGATTGTAGATGACCTTGAGTATATGTCCTACGCTCACTGACTCACACTCAGCGGGAGTTCGGGCTATCGATTATGGCTTGGACATTTAAATTTGATAAAAATTAATAATGGCACTAAATACATGGGTGAATAATGATGATGTTGTTGTTGTTATTGTTGTTGTTGTTGTTGATGATGATGATGATGATAATGAAGATGATGATGATGATGATGATGATGATGATGATGCTGCTGCTGTTGTTGATGATGATGATGATGATGTTTTTGTTGTTATTGAAGATGATAATAACGATGATGGTGATGATGGTGGTGGTGGTGGTGGAGGTGGTGGTGGCGGTGGCGGTGGCGGTGGGGGTGGCGGTGGCGGTGGCGGTGGCGGTGGCGGTGGCGATGACGATGACGATGACGATGATCATGATCATGATGATGCCGATGACGATGACGTATCGCAATCCAATGCTTCAGTGCAACCGAATGTAGCAGTATTTTTATCAATCTGCACATCAGCGAAATCTAACCATTCCAAATAATAATGCTTTCAATAAAATTCTTTATAATCCAGAGGGATCACAATG
Organism: Lumbricus rubellus; assembly: GCA_945859605.1. Classification (NCBI taxonomy): domain Eukaryota; kingdom Metazoa; phylum Annelida; class Clitellata; order Crassiclitellata; family Lumbricidae; genus Lumbricus; species Lumbricus rubellus. The sequence goes on from OX243825.1 coordinate 9,142,672, forward strand.
TACCTCGGGTCAGAAAAGCAATAACAAAGATTCGACCGCAGCATTGGAACTCTTCCAGCGGAGGAGAAGAAGAAGAAGGAGATGGATGAGGAGAAGGAGAAGGAGGAGGAAGATAAGGAGGAGAAGGGCAAGGAGGAGGAGAAGGAGAGAATGAGAAGGAGGAGGAGGGAAAGGATGAGGAGAAGGAGAGGAGGAGAAGGAGGAAGAGGAGGCGGAGAAAGCGAGAAGGAGAAGAAGAAGGAGAGGAGGAGGAGATTAATAGAAGAAGAAGGAGACGAGGAGGAGGAGAAGGCAAGAAAGAGGAGGAGAAAGAGGAGAAGAAGGAGGATGGTGAGAAGAAGGAAGAGGAGGAGGAGGAGGTGGAGAAGGAGAAGGATGGTGATGAGTGATTGCGAGCTGCAGCAACCGCGTCAGCATCCAGCAATGCATTTGCTGCATCAGCCTCTGATTCTGTTGCTGCAGTCATCTATCTCTGTATCTGAATGTATATGTGTCTCTGTCTGTTTGTCTGTCTATATGTCTGTCTGTCTGTCTGTATATATGTCTGTCTGTCTATATTATATTTGCTGCTTGTTTGTCTCTTTCCATGTGTCTCTTTCTCTCTATAATGTCTTTCTTTAAGTCTGTCACTTTTTCCAACACTGATTGAACGCATGCCCCTTATGACACAATATCATACATAATATATGTGTGCATATATATTATATATATTATATATCATGTATATTATATATATCTACATATATAATTAAATATGCATGATACTGTCCATGTATCGTATAATTACATATTGTATATATTTATCATCGATCTGTTTTGTTCTTCTGTCTTACTGTACAATAAATATTGCCACAATCATCGTGAGTGTCTCTCTGTTTGCTTCTGTGTTTCCTGCAAATGTTTGAGTCTATATCGCTAAGTCCTAAGTCTCTCTGTTTGTCTGTCTGTCTGTCTGTCTGTCTGCCTCTCTGTCTATATGTCCTGTCTGTCTGTATGTCTGTCTGTATGTCCTGTCTGTCTGTCTGTCCTGTCTGTCTGTCTATGTTTCCACATCTGTCTCTGTCTCTTTTGAGTCTTAATTGTATCCATGTCTATGAGTCAGTCTGCCTGTCTATAGTTCTACACCCCTGCCTGCATTTCTGGATAATTATATGTGTCTACAACGGTGTCTGTATGTCTGTGTGTCTGTCTGTCTGTCTGTCTGTCTGTGTTTCTCTACCTGTGTCCGAGTGTCTGAATGCGTGTCTGCATCTGTGCGTCTGTCTGGCTTTCCGTGTGCATCTGCCTCTGTTGGCATGTCTGCATGTGTATGTGTGTGTGTGTCTGCATCTGTCTGTCTGGCTGTGTGTCTTGAGCATGTCTGTCTATTTGTCTGCCTACGTCACTCTCATTTTCTCTGTCGTTTCACAATCGCATCAGGAAAAGCAATTTCAACCGAGTTGCCATTGTTTGTGGCAATAATTCCTCTCAGCAAAAACATTCAACAGAACACAATATTCGACGGCTTCAGATCAAAAATCATCAGGTCATTAACTGACAATATTCACGTTGAAAAATGTGCCATTGACTTCCTCTTGCTTCATGGTAGCCATTGACAGGTAATTATTAATGTCCGGACGTTTATGCGAATTCAAGTATTGCTATAAATAACTTATAGCAATATTTGAATCCTTATTATAATCAACCTCGTCATATTATTTCTGTCGATTGACAGGTAATTATTGATGTGCGGAAGTTTCTGCGTACCGTATTCAATGTTGTTATAATCAACCTGGTCTTATTTCTGTCGTATAGGAATCGCAAATACATTGACGGCGGGCTCTGCTGTTGCTGTTGTTGCTGTGGTTGTTGTTGTTGCTGTTGTTATTGTTGTATTAGAGGAACAGTCATAAAGAAAATTGTATGATAATACTGCAGCTCTGCATGGCTTTTTTAACGTGCAGTTGTACACAAAATGTGCAGTTCTAAATGAATTTGTGCAGTTGTAGAAGCATTTCTGTACAGTTAAAACTAGCAGACAATGGCCATTGTCCTCCGATTGGGAGTAATTTACCGTGGATGATTTTAAGGAATAGAAGGGGGTTGTGCAGTTCTAAAAATTTCTTTAAAACAGCTCTGAGTTACTGCTGCAGCTGAGGATGGCTGAAGCTGGAACTTGCAGCACAAATGAAAATCTTGCCTCTTATGGGTTCCGCATTGTAAGATAGTCAAACGTTATGTCTCTTTCTTTTAAACGGTTGTGTTGTTGGTTCACATGCATTGAAAGAACGCTTTGTCTAATCTTAACCAACGACCGCGATTTACTTCAACGTTCTCGTGACGATAGTAATTATTTATGGAGCGCAGATTATTCCTAATGGGGCGCTGACTGACAAAAGTCACGAGGCTAGATTTGTGAGATCTTTCTCTTCTTGTTCTTCTTTTTTGTCTTCCATTTCTTCTCTTCCTCCTCCTCCTCTTAGCTCTGCCTCTCATTCTCTTCCTGCTCTTCCTTCTCCTTCTCTTTCCCCTTGTCCTCCTTCTCCTTCTCCTCCTCCTCTTTCCCCTCCTCCTCCTCCTTCTCCTCTTCTTTCTCCTTGTCCTCCTTCTCCTCTTCCTGCTCCTCCTTCTCCTTCTCTTTCCCCTTGTCCTCCTCCTCCTCCTCCTTTTCCTTTTTCCCTTGTCCTCCTCCTCCTTCTCCTCTTTCTCCTCTTTTTCCCCTTGTCCTCCTCCTTCTTCTCCTCTTCCTCCTTCTCCTTCTCTTTCCCTTGTCCTCCTCCTCCTCCTTCTTTTCCTCTTTCCTTTGTCCTCCTCCTTCTCCTCTTTCTCCTCTTTTTCCCCTTGTCCTCCTCCTTCTTCTCCTCTTCCTCCTTCTCCTTCTCTTTCCCTTGTCCTCCTCCTCCTCCTTCTCCTCTTTCTCCTCTTTTCCCCCTTGTCCTCCTCCTTCTTCTCCTCTTCCTCCTTCTCCTTCTCTTTTTCTTGTCCTCCTCCTCCTCCTTCTTTTCCTCTTTCCTTTGTCCTCCTCCTCCTCCTTCTCCTCTTTCTCCTCTTTTTCCCTTTGTCCTCCTCCTTCTTCTCCTCTTCCTCCTTCTCTTTCTCTTTCCCTTGTCCTCCTCCTCCTCCTTTTCCTTTTTCCCTTGTCCTCCTCCTCCTTCTCCTCTTTCTCCTCTTTTTCCCCTTGTCCTCCTCCTTCTTCTCCTCTTCCTCCTTCTCCTTCTCTTTCCCTTGTCCTCCTCCTCCTCCTTCTTTTCCTCTTTCCTTTGTCCTCCTCCTTCTCCTCTTTCTCCTCTTTTTCCCCTTGTCCTCCTCCTTCTTCTCCTCTTCCTCCTTCTCCTTCTCTTTCCCTTGTCCTCCTCCTCCTCCTTCTCCTCTTTCTCCTCTTTTCCCCCTTGTCCTCCTCCTTCTTCTCCTCTTCCTCCTTCTCCTTCTCTTTTTCTTGTCCTCCTCCTCCTCCTTCTTTTCCTCTTTCCTTTGTCCTCCTCCTCCTCCTTCTCCTCTTTCTCCTCTTTTTCCCTTTGTCCTCCTCCTTCTTCTCCTCTTCCTCCTTCTCTTTCTCTTTCCCTTGTCCTCCTCCTCCTTCTTTTCCTCTTTCCTTTGTCCTTCTCCTCCTCCTTCTCCTCTTTCTCCTCTTTTCCCCCTTGTCCTCCTCCTTCTTCTCCTCTTCCTTCTTCTCCTTCTCTTTCCCTTGTCCTCCTCCTTCTTTTCCTCTTTCCTTTGTCCTCCTCCTCCTCCTTCTCCTCTTTCTCCTATTTTTCCCCTTGTCCTCCTCCTTCTTCTCCTCTTCCTCCTTCTCCTTCTCTTTCCCTTGTCCTCCTCCTCCTCCTTCTCCTCTTTCTCCTCTTTTTCCCCTTGTCCTCTTCCTCCTCGTCCTCCTCCTCTTTGTCTTCTTCATTTGCTTCTTCGTAGAATCGAGACCGATGAATGCCACCGAAGACCACTGTTCTCGGTTTGCTCTGGCGATGAGATAATAGAACCGTTGTAACAATACGCAGATAGGTTGGTTGTTGAAAGAATAATGCAGACTAACAATCGTTTAGCCTCATATATCTGAGATAATTGTAATTTAGAGAGTCAGTCAATCAGTTAGGCCTCCAATCGTTATTCATAATGGTGGAGGTGGTGGTGGTGGTGGTGGTGGTGGTGGTGGTGGTGGTGGTGGTGGTGGTGGTGGTGGTGGTGGTGGTGGTGGTGGTGGTGGTGGTGGTGGTGGTGGTGGTGGTGGTGGTGGTGGTGGTGGTGGTGGTGGTAGTAGTAGTAGTAGTAGAGGGTGGTGGAGGAGGTGGTTATTGTTATTTATTATTATTATTATCATTATTAATTTCATTATTATTATCATCTCGATTATTAGTCTATAATAATTATTACTATTATTATTAATAATTTTAATATTACTACTACTACTACATGTATACTACTCCTAGGTGGTACTACTACTACTACTGCTACTACTACTACTACTACTACTACTACTACTATTATTATTTTTATTATTATTATTATTTTGTCATTATTTTTTTATTATTAGGCCTATTATTGTTGTTGTTGTTGTTATTATTAATATCATCATAATCATTATTATTCCGCATTTCGCTTTACCATGAAGCATAATGAAGTATAATCGTCCCCTTTCTATATTTCCTGTTTGCATATTAGAATAATAAATTAGATCTATGTTCCCTTCTCGCGGTGTCCTCGGCTTCCGCAAATTTCCAGTTGTCTTAAAAACATCCATTGTGTTCGTCTCGTCCATCCTAAACCTCGAGTGTCGCATATATATATATACATATATATACATAAGTATATACATATAGATATACAAAACTTATACACATATATATATTTATTTATATATATATATATATACATATATTTCCATGTATATATATATATATACATATATATATACATATACATATATACATATATATCCCGATGGCTGAATCGATTAAAGCGTGCGTCCCACGCGCATTGATGACGTTGACCTGTGCGTGAAGATGTCATTTGAGTCGAAATGGTGACTTATTCCCGAGATTTTAGAAATCTCGGGCTAGCACGGTTCGTATGTAAACACGGACACATTAAGCGCGTGGCATACAGTCAGTCAAAAGAAGTGTTGGTGGTACAAGTTTCTCACCGGTTTCAATCTTTGAAAACTGAGCGAGATGAAGGACTTAATACGGTGGCGATATATCTGGAAGACGTTTTGCATTTCGTATTGAAATTGTTGTTATCGTTTCATAAACTCGGCGTCCTGGGCTACATGTCTTTCGTCGTATGAATATATTTTATTTGTCCTTATTTAATTCGTTGTCCTGTTCCATTGTTTTGGGTCGCTGTCTGTCTCCCTCTACCTATCTCTCTCTGTCTCTCTGTAGGTCTGCTTCTCTGTCTTGTTGTCTCTGTATCTGTCTCTGTCTGCCTTTGTTTTTCTTCTTCTGTGCCTCTCTGTCTCTCTGTCTCTCTGCCTCTCTGTCTTTCTGTCTATCTGTCTCTGTCTCTGTCTGTCTGTCTCTGTCTGTCTGTCTCTGTCTCTGTCTCCGTCTGTCTGTCTCTGTCTGTCTGTTTCTCTCTCCCTCCATCCCTCTCCCCTCGTCCAATGTCACCACTCCTTTCGCGCCGAGACGCACATTATATCACTGATACGTTGTTGGCGCCATTGACGACAGACGAAGGTCATCAGCAGACGATGTCTTTTGATTGACGACATTCTCGCCGCCTCCAGTAGCAACATCTCCTGCGAAGAAGACTACGACGACGACTGATGCGCGTGCAGTGGATGCTGATGCTGCTGATGCTGCTGCTGCTGATGCTGATGATGCTGATGATGCTGATGCTGCTTCAGTTCTATTCTTATCTCACGACTGCGATTATTATTCGGCGATATTTGCATAGAGCTGCATAAAGCAAATCCGGAGGAGCCGGAGTCGCCACCCTCCGAAGGGAGAGACAGCCGATGATGCGTCGACGTTGGAACCGATGCCCTGCCATGGCACGCCGCTGTCGTCGCCGTCGTCATACGTGGCAGTGACGTCACGAAGGGCAGTGACGCCACGTCTGGTGGTGACGTCAGTCCCGGTGGTGACGTTATTCCCGGAGGTGACGTCGTTACCGACGGTGACGTGGCGCCTTTAAGCGGCGGTGGTGGCGGCGTCAATCCGTGTGTGGAAGTTGTGACGTTAAGCGACGAGATTCCTCGCTGTGACGTCATTTGCGATTGTGACGTCGATGGAGGAGGCTGAAGTATGGCGGTGACTGGGGTTCCCCTGTCTGGCTCTGCGTGTACGTACGCCTGGTGGACGAGAACGTTCGGTGGTCCGCCGTCGGGAACATGGGCCTTCGGTCGGACCTGAGCGGTGCGATAGGGTGGAAACGACCTTCCGAGGCCGGTCGAAGGGAGGGTTCCAGCTGCTGCTGCAGTGGTCATCGTGCCGTCGGAATTGGGGGACGCCTCTGGGGGACAGACGCTTCTGAGGGTGTCCTTGTTGGCATCGTGGGGTAGCAGCAACCGCACTTCGTCCCGACCGATGAGAACTTCGACTGAGCTCGTGTGGAAGCCAGTGCCGCGTCCTCCGCGTACGACTGGTTTCCGCGAGACGAGCAGGCGCTTCGCCAGCGCCCGTTGCGGTGGCTGCTGGGGTCTCTGACCGGCAGTGGCGGCGGTAGGGTCCGTCTGAACCCGTGCTATCATGAGTCGCCCAGCGGGGTAGGCACCAGGTCCGTCGCCAGCGTGACGCCTCTCCGGTGGCCAGCCTCGACCGTCGTCGGCCTTGAGGAGCACCGCGGTGGTCGCCCCGTGAGTGGCAACCGGGCCCCATCGGGGACCTGTGCCGCCGCTGGTGCGAGCGTGTCTCGGGTGGTGGAGTAGGAGGAAGGGCTCGGAGGAGTAACGTACTCGCTTCCCCGCTGAGCAACCAGTCGTCTGACGCAGCTCAGATTTGTCGACGGAGGTGGCAGACGTGAGCGTTGGTCGGAGAGTGGGTCTTTCCGAGGCCGCAGACCCAAGGCAAGATGGAGCCTGAGGGGTCCCTGCGGTGGTGGCGGACTCAATATGGCCGCACGACACTCTGAGCGCTGAAGACGACAAGGAGGCCGTAGCCGTGGCGGCGGCTGGGGATGGAGCGTCCTTCGATCGGAACTCCGTCATCTGGATCGGTGGACCAGCCACATCACATCCGGATCCGGACGCACCCACTGATGTCGGAAGAAACGGAGGATCAGCATCAGCAGCAGCAGGGGAGATGGATGATGTCGTCGTGTGGATGGCGGTTGATCGGAGTCCACCGCGTGGTCGATTGTGTTGAGGATAGACGACGCTCTGGAAGAAGTCGATCTTGAAGTTGGGCTTCCTATTGTTCTGCGGCTGCTGCTGACCCAGCTTCTTTTCCCGCTCGTCCATCATTTCGAGAACTTTGTCCCGCATCTCGCAGACGACGACGCACGAGAAGACGATGGCGAAACTGCCGCAGCTCATCAGAGCAGGACCGATGTAGATCAGCGTTCGCAGGTGGTTGTATCCACCCCCAGCGCCAGCACCGGCACCGGCACCAGCGCCGTCTTTTGACTGGAAAAGGAAAAGAGAAGATAGAAGCGATTGGAAAAGACCTACCACCTCACAAATCGTGCACTTCCGCAAGTGATGACCTCTACAATCACCCTATATATACACAATCACCTCTTTTTGCAATCACCTGTACAATCATCACAACAGTATACAGACAATTTATTCATTCATCCATTTTGTTAATCTGTATAGTGCTCTTACAAGGGGCTACGCAGAGGCACTCCCATGGCACCTCAGCGCGGCCAAATAAGACTGTCGTATAATATTAAGAGAGAGGAATGCCTATAAGAAAGAGTTATAGAAAGAGAGTTGGAATGCCATGTGGATACCATTAGTTTCATTTCTACAATCACCTCCAAAATCACTGTCATATATCTCCGCCACAATTTGCACGAACATCATCACTGAACATGACACCTCATCAACGTGCAAAGCTCATAATGTCTGTTCTCTTCCCAACATCCACATCTCTATCAAAGCATCCCCCCCCCTATGCTACGAGACAGGGCTGTTTTTAAGGAATTTTTAGAACTGAACAAACCCTTCTTTCCTTTCCCATCCCACAATAAATTACTTCCAATCGCACGATAATGACCTTTTTGCTAGTTTTAATAATGTACAGAAGTGCTTTTACAACTGCACAAATCTATTTAGAACTGCACATTTTGTGTAGTACTGCACTTTAGAAAAGCCCTTCTGCTAGAGGAGCTCTGTAAAATTTTATGTACGATACTATTCATCTACAAAAAATAAAAGATGAAAAAGACGAAAAAGATGAAAAAGATGATTTTCTGGTCATAACTTATTACCGTCTGTTCATCGTCAACCACCCAGACGGCAGCAGAGGTGTCATTATCGATCCTTCTCGACTGAAGGAGAGACCCCAGCGGACGAAGACGATCAGCGTAGTATCCAACGACACACAGACCCACCCCAACGATGATTACGATCAACCCTAGGCAGGTTGCCGTCAGAGCCTGCCATACGAAGGGAACGTAGCAGCGGAACTTCCTCTTCTCTTTTTTGACGACCTGAGCGGCCAGAAAGGACGCTCTTCCGGGGGCGAGAGAGTCCCGTCGGTTCAAATTGCGAAGGATACGACCGGCGTTGAACATCTCGGAGTCGGGATGCGGTTACGGCTGATGAATATGGAAGGATGGGCTCCCTGTTGTCAAGGGCTGTACACGAGGGTATACGCACGGGTGTGCACGTGTACTCACCTAAAAAAACATTTGTGCAAGAGTGTACTTGTAGTTCAATGGAGGAACTGTATTGCCGGATGCGCAGATATGCTTGAAAAGGATGATGATGATGATGATGATGATGATGATGATGATGATGATGATGATGATGATGATGATGATGATGATGACGATGACGATGATGATGACGATGACATGATGTGCTTAGTTACGAAAACGGATATACAGCGTGTAAATACTTAGGCCTACTTCACATAGAGTAAAGATAATAAAAGTGTCCAAAAATGAAATTCGGACCAGTAAACAGCGCAAGATTGCGCTCACACAACAAACACAACTGAGACAATGATGAATTTAGCGGGGAAAAAGTCATAGGAAAACCCGGAACTTCAAAATCGAAATAGACCTAAGTCAATTTTTAGTGCACCGGCAGTCCGCCACTCACCTTAAATTTTACCAGTACAGCCCCTTCCAGCTGTTTTCACGTCCTCCTCTATTTGGTTTCCTCTCCCCCATCGCTCCTCCTCTTTGTTGTCGTCGCCGCCTTCCTCCTCCACCCAGGTCGATTCGAGACAGAGGGTATGTCGTTGCTTTTGTTACAAACCGTCGTTGACAGAATGGAGAAACGTGCGGTGCTATAAAGTGGAAAAGAACGCGAGTGGAATAACTACAGCTGGAAAGGGAGAAGAACAAGACTTTTTAACGTGCAGTTGCACACAAAATGGATCTGTGCAGTTGTAAAAGCACTTCTGTACAGTTAACACCAGCAAAAAAGCTCATTGTCCTCCGATTGGAAGTAATTGTTTACCATGGAGGATGGGAAAGGAAAGAAGTGGGTTGTGCAGTTCTAAAAATTCCTTAAAAATCGCCCTGGAGAAGAAAATAAGTCAACCAGCAGGATTGAAAACAATTAATTGACGGAGGAGTAGGTATAGGAGAGAAGCAGTAGCTGCCAGAATCGCCTTCGGTTGGTGACCATTCACAGACCATAACCTACAACTGAACCACAAGAAAACCAACAAAACTCAGATTGATGATGATGATGCCAGATTTGCCCCTCTATACCCGCTGTATCCTCCCCGTGCCAGCGACATCCCCCGCGAGACGCATTACAAGGCATTTGGATATAAATAATGAATTGGCGCAAGGGGCAACAACACTTAAACTGAATACGATCCGTGAATAATAGACCGTAAACAAAGTCGGGCGAAAGACATCACTGAAAGGATCAAACTATCATTCGAAGAGAATTCGTTCTTAGATCGTCAATGTACACACTACACACTACACACTACACACTACACACTACACAGGGTAAACGTTAAATAATTGAGTAGCGCTGGGAATCTCTCGATCTGTTAAAGTACTAGTAGACCTTGAATTGTAAGAAAATTCGACGATGGCGTTCTTGGAATTCTTGCATCGAATGTCTTGAATTTGTTTTCTCTCTCAATTTCTTCTTCTTCTTCTTTTACTTCATCTTCTTCTTCTTCTTCTTCTTCTTCTCTTGTGTCTTTTTTATCGAACGGAATTCGTTGCTTGCTTATCAGACGACAGACTATACTGACACTGCGCGATGTCTCAAGCTGACCCCGAAACGGATTAAACGATTCCATCGGATACATAAGTCTGTCTGTTTGTCTCTCAGTATGCCTATGTCTACCTCTCTGTCTGTCTGTTTGTCCATTTGTCTGTCTGTTTGTCTGTCTGTCTGTATGTGTGCTGTCTGTCTGTCTGTCTATCTGTTTGGTTCTCTGTCTGTCTGTCTGTGTGCTGTCGGTCTGCCCACCTGCTTGGTTCTCTGTGTACCTGTGTGCATGTATGTGTGTGTGTATGTATGTATGTATGTATGTATGTATGTATGTATGTATGTATGTATGTATGTATGTATGTATGTATGTATGTATGTATGTATGTATGTATGTATGTATGTATGTATGTATGTATGTATGTATGTATGTATGTATGTATGTATGTATGTATGTATGTATGTATGTATGTATGTATGTATGTATGTATGTATGTATGCATGTCTGTCTGTATGTCTGTATGTATGTCTGTATGTATGTCTGTCTGTCTGTGTGTCTCTGTTGGTCGGTCTGTCTGTCGGTCTGACCATCCGTCAATCTGAGCCAGCCATCCGTCCGTCCAGTTATTAATTTGTTTTCTGTCTTTCTGTTTAAATCCACCCATTCATCCATCCAGTAGTCGTCCATCCGTCCTTCCCCCCCCCCACCCCCCACACCCATCCTTCGGTCAGTCCATCCTCCATTTATCAACCCATCAATACATCCATCCTTTCATCCATCCATTCGTCCATCCGTACATATATCCCTCCGCCCGTCTGCCCGTTTATCCATCAATCTATCCATCTATCCATCTATTCATCCTTGTCATCCATCCATCCATTTATTGCTACGTCTATGACAGCGGTTCCCAACCCGTGGCCCGCGGGCCAAAAGTGGCCCACCGACCCTCAAAAAATGGCCCTCGTCTCTCAAAGAATTAGCAAAAATATATGATAAAATGACGATTTTAACAGGATAGAACACATAATTATTTTCTATTACAAATTATTTTATTTTGAAATCTATAAATAACACAAAACATTTTATTTTTAATCAATAATAACAATTTTATATACTCTTAGTTAACTAAATTTTGACCTTGTGGCCCCCTAATGTCCTTCAGCTAAGAAAAAGTGGCCCTTGTGTCCTCCAACTTATGAAAAGTGGCCCTTAGGTCAAAAAAGGTTGGGAACCACTGGTCTATGATATCTACATGTATCCATCTCTCCATCGTCCATCTACTTTCCAGCCGTCATCCCATAATGATTCCCATTCACCCATCCGCGGATATTCACCAGCGATGGAAAAAGAGGGAGTTAGATATAATATTATAAAAATGCCTGAAATTCATGGAGAAATAGTAGGTTTTAGGCGAAAAGTGGAATATAATTATAAAAAGCAATGCTGCACGTGCTCTTTAGATAGCGCAGTAATTATCCTAAATGCAACAGAAACTATCAAACAAATGCCGCAGAAAAATTTAGCTGAATATAAATTATCACCGATTTTAATAGCGTAGATAAATTAGCAAATCAAATCAAGTAGTAACAAAGGCTGATGTCATTCGTTCATTCATTCATTCATTCAATTTGCTAATTCATTCATTCAATTAATTCATTCAATTACATTCACTATTCATTCATTCATTCGTTCAATTCATTCATTCAATTTATTCTTTCGATCACACCCAAGATTTATTCATTCATTCAATTCGTTAGGCCTAATTCATTCATTTAATTCATTTATTCATTCATATATTCAATTCAATTCAACAAACAAACATAAACGAAACAAGCAATCTTTCTCGGCTTGCACGAGACTAATAATACCGAAACGCTACAACCAAAACTGCAGACCAGACAAACATTAATTCTTGTATTTTTGTGCGACACTCATAGACAATGAAGATTGTTGGACCAATTCGCGACCTTTACCATCACGACCACAATAAAAGCATGCACAAATGTTGCAATATATATTTTACTGATATTATAATTATGTTTGCACGCAAGCATAAAGATGCACAGATACACACACACATATATACATAATATAATTATATATGTAATTATGTGTATGTGTATGTGTATGTATTATGTATATGTATATGTATAAGTATATGTATATGTATATGTATATGTATATGTATATGTATATGTATATGTATATGTATATGTATATGTATATGTATATGTATATGTATATATGTGTATATGTATATGTATATGTATATGTATATGTATATGTATATGTATATGTATATGTATATATACATGTATATGTATATGTATATGTATATGTATATGTGTATGTATATGTATATATCTATATGTATATGTATATGTATATGTATTTGCATATGTATATGTATATGTATATGTATATGTATATGTATATGTATATGTATATGTATATGTATATAAATATGTACATGTATATGTATATGCATATGTATATGTGTATGTATATACATGAAAATTCAAGGAGGAGATAAGACCCTCTTTTCACTGTCGTTTCATTATCGTGTGGGGTCATTGTATCACTTAACCCTTCGTAGCAAACACGGTCGCATAAATATAAGAATCCCAGTTTCATTATTCTCAACATATCCCAGGATTCCCAGCATGCCTTATAACTTGCACTCATTAACCTATACAGTTATATACATGTACAGTATGATAAATACAGACGTATGCATGATCCCCTTGAACTCCATTGAATGTGTGACAATACCACGAATCGATATTCCTATTCTCTTCCTTCTCCTTCTTCTACTTCTCTTCTCCTTCTTATTCTCTGCCTATTCTTCTTCCTCCTCATTCTCCTGCTCTGCATATCCTTCCTCGCATTGTTTTTCTCTCACGTTTGTTTCTTCTTGGTCGCCTTTGCCTTTGTTCTTTTACTCTTTCTTCTTCGACGCATTCCGATTCGTCATGGCACTCTTCTCTCCTTCTTCTCTGCACTCTTCTCTCCTTCTTCTCTGCATTCTTCTCTCCTTCTTCTCTGCACTCTTCTCTCCTTCTTCTCTGCATTCTTCTCTCCTTCTTCTCTGCATTCTTCTCTCCTTCTTCTCTGCATTCTTCTCTCCTTCTTCTCTCCTGCTTTCTTCTCTACTTATTCACTGCATTTATTCTCTTCTTCTCTCCTGCTTTCTTCTCTACTTATTCACTGCATTATTCTCTCCTTCTCTTCTGCATTCTTCTCTACTTATTCACTGCATTTATTCTCTTCCTCTCTCCTGCTTTCTTCTTTTTTTGCATTCTTCTCTCCTTCTCCTCTGCGTTATTCTCTCCTTCTCCATTCCATTCTTCTCCTCTTGTCTTTGCACTGTGTATCCGCATAATTATGCATTTGTGTATATATATATACAATACACAAAAGGCGCTATACTATACAAAGTCTCTGTTACAAAGTACACAGTGATGCAATAAACGGAAACTTGTAAGAGTCTTGTCTTGCCGTCCTTATAATATTGATGAAAATTTATATTTGTATTTATGTAGTGATGTATATATGTATATATATACACATATATTGATGTAAATATATTGATGTATATATATTGCTGTATAAATTGATATATATATTGATGAAAGAGTTGGAACGCAGCAGAGCAGCATGCAGCATTGAGACGACGTTGAATCGATTCGATTGATTTGGAATCAGACGATATATGCCGTGGTCTATCCGCGTGATGTGTTATAATGGAATGCCGTCTGGGATGGATGATGCTGGAAAAGCAACCAGACGGATAAGGAGAAGGGGGAGGAGGAGGTGCTGGAAGAGGAGGAGGTGGAAGAGGAGGAGGGTGGAAAAGGAAGAGATGGAATAGGAGGAGGAAGTTGAAGAGTAGGAGGAGGAGGAGGGGAAAGGAAAGAGAAGGAGGAAGAAGTGGAAGAGAAGAAGGAGGAGGAGAAGAAAGAGGAGGAGAAGAAGGAGGACGAGAAGGAGAAGGAGGAGGAGAAGGAGGAAGAGGTGGAAGTGGAGAAGGTGGAAAAGGCGGTGGTGGAAGGCGGGAAGAAGGATTGCAGTGTCGACCATTGCGTAAACTCGGAAATGGCGCGTCCGTTGTATATGTCCTCCGAAGCCGCCTTCGCCGCCGCCCGGCAGGCTTTGAGTTTTTAAGCTGAACTTGAAGGGGAGGAAAATTGGTTACTGAATATATTATTGCAGCGGTGTTAAGACAGATGAATATGTATGGAACACTTATGGAACACTTAGCACCTATTACGTGTCACATCAGCTTGTGTTATGTATGTATGTATGTATGTATGTATGTATGTATGTATGTATGTATGTATGTATGTATGTATGTATGTATGTATGTATGTATGTATGTATGTATGTATGTATGTGTGTGTGTGTGTGTGTGTGTATGTATGTATGTATGTATGTATGTATGTATGTATGTATGTATGTATGTATGTATGTATGTATGTATGTATGTATGTATGTATGTATGTATGTATGTATGTATGTATGTATGTATGTATGTATGTATGTATGTATGTATGTATGTATGTATGTATGTATGTATGTATGTATGTATGTATGTATGTATGTATGTATGTATGTATGTATGTATGTATGTATGTATGCATGTATGCATGTATGCATGTATGCATGTATGCATGTATGCATGTATGCATGTATGCATGTATGCATGTATGCATGTATGCATGTATGCATGTATGCATGTATGCATGTATGCATGTATGCATGTATGCATGTATGCATGCATGCATGCATGCATGCATGCATGTATGCATGTATGCATGTATGCATCCATGCATGTATGCATGTATGCATGTATGAATGTATGTATGTATGTATGTATGTATGTATGTATTTTTAATCGAACATTTATATAGCGCCACTTCAAGAGAACTCCTCAGAGGCGATAGTATTATAATGTGTTTTCATCAAGCCACGTGCTAATTACAGCGCACTTAAGTGCTCCCAAAAGCCTTGCACACGTTGATATAGCAGTTTAGCAGACCCTCTAATCTAGAGTAAGGCGTGTTCTTATACGGTCTTTGAATGTTTACAGCACAGAAAGAAACGAAAAAAACTGGTGCAAAGAAACACTGTTTCAATGAAGATAAGACAGTTGTTTACGTGTAAGGCACCGCTGTCTCGTTTTGTTGCGTCATGCTATGTTAAGAATGTTAGCTATGTTATTTTTAAGTATGTGTGTCACGTGCTGTGCTTCCGTTTTTGCGCTAAGAGTGACGCCCTAATGTTAAGTTTTGCTATTTTATAACGTTATAAAATGCTTTTTTATGATCTGTTGTGGTAACTATGTCAGGGCTGTTTTTAAGGAATTTTTATAACTGCACAACTCCTTCTTTCCTTTCTCATCCTCCATGGTAAATTAGTTAAAATTACTTCCAATCGGAGGACAATGGCCTTTTTACTCGTTTTAACTGTACAGAAGTGCTTTTACAACTGCATGCACAAATCCATTTAGAACCGCACATTGTGTGTAGGGCCTACAACTGCAAGTTAAAAAAGCCCTTAACTATTTTATCTTACATCATGAATTTTGAAACTTAAAAGCAACAACGATCGTATTGTTATTATTACATCGGATGCATAGACCGTTATTTCATGAGTGATGCTATTGTTAGAACATTTTTATTGATAATAGGCTGCAGGTTATTTGATGGAAACATCACAGGCACCGTTGACGATATCCTTCCGCCGGTCAAAGCCAACTAACTGGACCGCATGGTGGTGGCCTGAGGTACTAATTCCCTAATAGCGCAAATGCACACCACGCACACGCACCCCACACACCAATCCAACCAGCAACATACACACACATACACACATAGAGACGTACACACACTCACCCACGCGCACACACGTAGACACACACACACGCACACACACACACACACAGACACACACACAGACACACACGCACACACAGAGACACACACGCACACACAGACACACACACGCACACAGACAGACACACACGCACGCACAGACACACACACGCACACACACACACACACACAAACACACACGCACGCACACGCACACACAAAGCAGCAGCTCCTAAACCAATGACCACGATATACATCGAGCCGCGTATATGCCTACTTGAGCGGGGAGCAATCAAACAATAAAGTAATATAATATCATATATTTATTATTTTATTGTGTATCGAATATAGTAGGCCTATCGTATAATTACATTGTATATCTCTATCTTTTTCTTACGGTATCACTCTCCATTTCTGTCTTTGTCTCTGCCTTTGTCTCTCAGTCTGTCTTTGTCTGTCTGTCTGTGTCTCTCTCCGTCTGTTTGTCTGTCTTTGTCTCTGTCTCTCTGTATGTCTGCTTCTCTCTCTCTATAAATAATATATATATATATATATATATGCGTGAAGCAGCGGTGCATATTGTATTTCTTGATAATAAAATATTATACACACAATATATAATTTTATATATAAGAATTTAGAGTCTTCAAATGACCACATTTGGAAGGATCGCGTATGACTCTAGATATACTCAGGATGACCACGACTCTATTGGGCAGATACATCATACAAGGTTGTTGTGCAAAGACTTGTGTGTTGGCGAGTCTTCGGGAAACGAGGTCCAGTACAGTAAATCTAAGCCATGCATTGTTTGTTTATCCCAATTATACGGAAGGTGGAATGGCGGTCCGAACACGCAACCTCAACCGACAAGGGCTGAGGGGCTCCTGATGGGGCTGTGGGCTGAGGAGCTGAATGGCTAAGGGCTGAGGGGTTGAGGGGCTGAGGGCTGATGGGCTGATGGAGGGAGGGGCTAAGTGGCTGAATAACGAGGAGGTTTGGAACGGTCAAGTTACTGTAACTGTACAGTACAATACATTACTGCATGTGCACATACAAACAATACAATACAATTGCAATACAACTGTACAAGACAATACAATTACAATACAAGTGATATAACTTTTGTTCTCTTTGAAATATTTCGATTAAATCTGGCTATCATAATTATGTAAATATGAATTGTCTTTAAGACTGTAAAATTTCATTTCGAAATTCTTACTTCTGGTCAAGATATGAGCAAACAAACCTTAGGGGGTTACTTTTTACGGCCCACCCTGTAGGTCTCCAATCCACACTTCATCGCCACTTTCCACAATCCCCTATTGTTTGCAGATATAGTTAAGCTGTATAGGTCTTGATTGCACCAGTCTTTGATATCACCCATCCACTACCTGTTTGGTCTTCCTCTTCTTCTCTTGTCGTTCATAATCCCAAACATTACACCTTTTATTTTTCAGTTGCTGTCCATTAGGGTGGTCGTTAGAAATGAAAGTTTGAATTGAATGTTCTCCAAGGCGCCATTTGGTTCCATTCTCCCCAGAAACATTACACAAAAAGTTTTAAGAGAAAATTTTAATATTTAGGACTAGCACAACGCCATCAAAGTTTTACCCTTATAATAGCAAGTCTTCTAACGCTCAAACAGTAGGTATACAGTCGTGATCAACCAGGAATCTTCAAACCAGGAATCAATTCAACTACTTTTAGTAGGTCCACATTATAACATAATGATGTCATAATCATCATTTTATATAGCGCCACTTCAAGAGAAACTCCTCAAAGGCAAGAAAACCTGTATAACACTCCGCATCACAGATAACTTCTCTCATGTCTTTACAAATACTACCCATTCTACCTTGTTGTCTTGATTGATAATAATAGCTTACTATTCTTAGACTGTTACACCAATGGAACAGTAATAGTAATAATAGGGATAAATATAAAATGTTTTGTGGTTTTATCTGTGTACTACGTAATTAATTTATTCTGCAAAATAACCAATATTTCTAACGAGGTCTGATTCCTAAGAAATATTTCTTTTACTACCGTCATCGTTCATGGGGTTACTAACTTACTGGGTACAAGGAACTGGTGTAATATTACAAAATAACAACAGATTTTAGATGCAAATTTTTATCTCAGATTTAGGCTAATATGTTTTCACTGAGGCATTATTACTCTGTCTCACAAGTAAAATTGTATCTGGTCTTTGCATGGGTTTAAGCTATGGTGCACTTTTCTAAAAGTGATTATGTGTAGTTTTCACGATACACTTCCCTCAAAGTGAAATCTCTGGCATGTTGCCCAAAGAAGGTGTTCATCTACCACCAAGAGTGTAGCAATGGGTGTAGCCTTGAGGGTGCTATACTTATTCCCTTGGATTGATTGGTCGTCTGAGGTGTCCTGGTGGTCACTGCAGTTTCGGCTGATCCAGCTGATTGCCGAGCTTGATGCAGAAATTTTAGTTGCACATAGCTTACGTGTTTGACACCATCGCCTTTCATGCTAATTTACAATAGCAAGTTAATTTACAACAACTAATTAAGGCAGTGTAATATGTGTCCGCTCTTGACAGCACTTTCTGTGTCAATTGTTTGACTCTGTGCTCATTCGTCAACTCTAAAAGCATACTTTTAATGGGATAATTATTATATCTTATGAAATAGATAATAATGTGAGAAGGCTATATCAGGCACTCAATTTCTCTCTTTAGAAGTTGTTTAAAAAACTGACTCCTACATGTATGTGGTAATGAGTATTTCGTAGATCTGTAAAATTATGATCTCAATAGTTTCAACATCTATTTTAATTAATTTCTTTACAGCAGCTCTTTATAGATTTTATCTGTGATGCACTGTGTCATTCTGCTCTGACTGCCACAGTAAACGAAACTATCATCAGTATGTTTCTGTAGCTCAACTATTATTGAGGTCCTTGTCCGTGTTATAATCAGATTTTATGTTAAGGTTATGCATGTAATACAGAACCTTCAGTGTAACAAAGGATTCCTGTAGATATAAATAAGACATATCAAAAGAACATAGCAATGTGTTGGTTTGCTAGTATAGGTTTGTGGTCATCGATCTCAGGGACTCATGCATGAAATGCTATTGTGATGTTCAATTGTTCATAAGAATATATAATAGACCACTATCAACATTGTAGAAGTTAGGCATACTTGTCAGTTGTGTTTGAGTAAAATAATGTAGTCTTTCTGTTAAAACTAGTAATAGGTTCCAAAATGTGACTTAATATCCGTATACTCAAAAAGACGATGATATTTCGTAAAATTCAAAACTTCAAACACGTTGTGCTAGTCCTAAATATTTTTCAATCGGGATAATTTTTGGGCTACATCAGTCTTTTACCAAGTGGCACCAAATGCTGGGTTGGAGAAAGAAAAAAACTGAAGTTGAAAATTTACCATTACAGATGCAACCACCCTACTGTCCATTGTACATATAAGTATAGGACACTATGTCATTATAATATACATGTATATATTTCAGATATTTATGTGTAGGCTATATATATATATATTATATGGCGCAGTGTCGGACATACGGATTACATGCTGCGCTGATGGTGATTTTTCTGGTCAATGGAAGAAGGGGTAAAAAGCCAAAACAAATGCCCCGGCAAAAAAAACCTTTGCCTCGATCGTTGCCATGCCAGTGATAAGTATATCCAATGCAGGGCTTCAAGAATTTAATAATGAAGAGATTATGTTCAAAGCCAAGTCGTTGAGCTATATAAGTCTATAATAAAGCGGAAGCTAGTGATGATGACGATGGATTTATTGGGGATGAACTACGCGGCGAGGTGGATTCGAACCTCGAACTGTAGCGTTTGCGTATAACTAGACGCTACGGAATTTTAGTTGCAATATTATATTATATATTTTTGGATCCCCTGGTATTTTCGTAGTCTGATATATATATAATATTATTATTTTTGGAGCTGCACTCGGTGACCTAGATAATATTGGTGACCTAGATTTTAATGTCGAGCTCGTGTGTGATGCGAGTTGCCGACAGGGATGACGTAAGCGGTCGCCATAGCTACCAGGTTATTGATCGCTTCTCGCATACGCTCAGCGAATGGAGGGTCGGCCGAAAAGGAGGAAGAGGAGTCGGCCGATATGACAGGCGCAGCGCCAGAGCAGTACAGATAAACGGATAGGCAGACGGACGGAGCAATATGCCTGCTGGCCGCTGTCATTGAATGCATGTGTGGTATTTTTCCTTCACGCTGTACGAGGTGACCTGGTCTATTTTTAGCACGGTTGACTCAGTGCAACTCGTGCGTACGTGTCAGAGCAAGAGGAAGAGAGAGAAAGACAGTGAGCTGCAGACAGACGCTTAGAGGGAGATAGGTGGTCGCAGCTGCATAGGAATTCAGCGCGCTTTATCTGATCACGCGGTACATGCGTGATCACGGCTCGTGCAGTGCCTTCTGCGCATGCGTCGCGTTCCCTTGAGGCGTGGTGATTAACTCAAGAACGCGCAATCGAGGGCAGATTCACGACGGACTTCGACGGGGATAGACGTGTAGCCCTGGAGAGCAAGTTACATAATCAGAGTTTGATTATTTTAGAAAGATAATAGTTTATTTAAGTCAGCTTGGATTCGTCGTCTGAGTTATTGCGTTGTCGCGTATTTACTTCACGGATTCTGTACGGAAATTCTGAAGCGGCAAGGAGCTGTTTGCATTGCGGTTTTGTGTTACGAGCGAATTGTCAGCGCTGTGGTTCTGGTTCGCATCTTCGTAAAGGAGTTAAGTCTTTCGTTCGGGTTTTCGATCTTTCTGTCGTTTGGATCGAAACCGCTCGGGTTTTACGGAATTTCTTCTGTCGTCGATAACTTCTGCGCAATTTGCCTATGGGCGTCAATCCGTTATTAAAATATCTTGCCGCGGATTCCCTGTTCTCGACGTGTCAACTCGGCCTTACCGTCCTGTCAGCGTCGATTGTTGCGGATTCCTCTGAGTCACTTATCGTCGACGCACGTCCTGGATTCAACGCTCCATCTGCGCCTTTCCTCGCATAACGTCGGCCTTGTCCTGTGTCTCTAGTAGAAGGTACAGTTTTGCTGGGGTTTTCAATACAAAACTAAATTGATCTTTTGGGCAGAGAAATTAAGATTGGCATCTAAGTGCAAAATCGGGGATTCATTTTGTCTGCTCCGATTGAAGTCTGTTTGAATTGTGTTGCATATTATTATCAGTTGCTTTAAACTGTAAGCTGTTGATTAACATTGTGAATAATTATTGAATGTTTCTGATAATAATAAGATCCATTGATTAAACTTTCGGATTTACTTCTTGCTAGCGTTAGGATTCGACTTAGCTAAAACTCGTATAGCGCCATGGATAGAAGCGGAACATCAACTCCCTCGCAGCCATCTAGACCACCATCTGCGTTGGAAATAGGCATTTTACTAGAGGCCATACAAACAAATTCTAAGTCCTCCCAAGAAGCCATGACTTCTATGCAGACTAATGTGCAGGCAACCATACAGAATAATGCTAGAGATACCCAGGAGGCTATTTCTGTCGTACAAAGCAATATGGAAGAGGCTATTTCTTCTGTCCGAACGGATTTTCAAGCTAATGCTATAAATACACAAGAAGCGATTTCTTCCGTGCAGGAAAATGTCAGGGAAGCGCTGACAGAAGTTGTTGCAAGAATTGAACGCTTAGAGATGTCGCCTATTCCGGCAATAAAAACTGCTGTGGGTTCGAACTCGAGACAAACGTCTCCTATGGGTACCATGGACGCGCTTTACCACTCAGCCATCGGCCTGGAAAGAAGTTTGGGCGCTAGGCCTAAGGATCTCTCCCTTCCGGTCAACCCAGGCATCCTGCGCCGGAGCGAGAGACTGGCCAGCAAGGCCCCAGTCTCATACAGAGGAGTAGGAGGCCGAGACACTTGGCCGTCTCGGACTCGACGGGATTCGAATCCCGAAGCTACCGCCTCTCTTCCTCCCTCTATCTCTCTGAACTACGACCTACAGCAGTACGCGGTCCCTTCGCGCGTCGGACCGGAAGTGGCGACTCCGGGAGCGTACGCAGGGGCGGGCGTTACAATTGGTCCCAGCGAGTGGGGTCGAAATAGTTCTGGAGATTTGGGTGGAGAGAGGTTAAAGCAGGTATGGAAGAGGCCACAACAAATAAGTGAAAAAGCCATTGCCCCTAGCGATAACTGGGGTTGGATTAGTCCTAGCGATTTTTTCCCAGATGGTGTAACAGTGGCAAGCTGGGCTTTTGATAAAGGAGGATGTGTTCCGGAATCTGTACAAAGAAGAAGGGAAAGGGAAGAAACTGAGAGGAAACTAAAAGAAAGGGAATTTGTTGATAATGTTGAAATTATGTCTGATGATGGTAGTGTAGACATTGAAGTTAGCAAAATAATGGAATCTAGACCTAAAACTGTGAAAATAATGGATAATAGAATGCAAACAGCACAGCCATCGGAGTCTAGAGAATTTGAAACAAATAACCCGATCGCTAATAATAATTTGCGGGAGGGGGGTGATAAGGTCGATCCAATTCATTTGACCTCTTCATCGCCCATCTACGGTGCCTACTCTCGACTTGATCCACGATGGAGGATGCAAGAACCGTTCGTATACCCGGATCAGCCAAGAACGGAAGTGACGACAAATCGGGTCGACGCTTTCCAATCAACGTCGGGAATGCCGACCTATCACTCCGTGCCCAACTACGATGGGCTGGTTACTTCGACCATGGTTGGTCGAGACTACGCTCGACCCGATCTTCAACCTGGCCCAGTGGCAACTACAACGGTCGACTGGATGCAATCGAGGGCTCGCCTTGAGCATCCATACGTGTCATGGATGCCTGCTCCGAACTATGCTCCGAACTACGCTCCGAACGCGCTCTACAACAGCATCGACAACCGGGTTTGGCTTGATCCGCTTCGATCCAGCGACGTCGCCTTTCCTCGGTGGCCAACCGTCGTTGAGTCGGCTAGGATGAGCTCGTGTCTCGGCGCTCAGAATTTCGGATTTGGTCGTGACGTCGAACTGCCTCGTCAAGCGCTTCTGAAACCGACGTTCCTGAATAAAATCGAAACAACTGGAGACGACAAAGCGACGATGTCTGCGGATGGTGAAATAAAAGTGCTGCCGCCTGTCAACGCGTCCGTCGGTCCTACCAGATCCGTCCCTATGACATCAGTGGCGACACAGACAACAGGCGACTGGGAACTTCCGACGAGTAGCATTGTGGGAACGAGAAAGGAACCGGAAGCAACTGCGTCAACGATCAATAAAGTGGCTGAGGTCAAACCGTCGTCGGCTGCGCCTCCTAAACAAAGGCAATACACGAAACTTGGATCGTACAGCGGAAGGACGGATGTGGAAGTCTTTTTGCGCAAATTCACCGTTTGCGCAAAGAACAATGACTGGTCGGACGAAGAGAAATTTAATCAACTGGTCGTCTCCTTAGTCGAACCGGCGACCCATTTGCTGAGCGAGGCGAACGTGGATACTTGGACGGCTTTGGTTCAGCGACTTCGGGAACGGTACGGTACCGCTGAGCAGCAGGCCCTGTTTCAAACGCAGCTCAGCACCCGGAAGCAGAAAGCTGAGGAGGATCTGGGAGTTTTGGTTGATGATATCAGGATTCTGTCGTCGCGAGCATATCCTGGTGTGTCGACCGCCCATAGTGAAGCCATTGCTATTCGGGCATTCGTGGATGCCTTGAGAGACCGAAATCTCGCTCTGAAAACCCGTGAACGAGAACCGAAATCCCTTGATGAAGCCTACAAAGTGGCGATGCGTTTGGATAGCTATCAGAAAGCAGAGGCCGGTGGTCATGAACAGCAAGAACGACGACCTGGGCGTGTCTATGCAGTTAAAGAAGAGGATCCGATGGACCTAGTAATGAACTTGAAACGTGAGGTGGAGCAAATGAAGAGACAAATGGAGCGACAACCGGTGTCGGCGCCACAATCCAGAGACTGTAATAATCGCGGGTCGTGGAGAGATCAGAACGGTTCAAACGGAAATAACTGGCGGAATAACCAACGCTGTTCGATCTGCAATAGAACAGGCCATGGGAGTTCCGCCTGCTGGTACCGACAGGCGGCGGAACCGGAAGTTGGACGATCGGAGCGAAGATGTTACGAATGTCACCGGATTACAAATCATGTCGCGCGGGATTGTCCATTCCGACAACGGCAGCAGAATCCGCCTGGTGATAACCCCGGTCAAGCTGTGGGCGATAATCCCGACAATCCTAACGTTGGTCGGAATTCGCCAAGAGAGGGACGGCGCTGTTTCTACTGCGACTCTAACTCGCACTTGCTAAGCAGATGTCCACTTCGGCAGCAGCAACAGAATCCACCTGACGCCAATCCTGATCGACCGGTGGGCGATAATCAGGACAACCCTAGCACTGGTCGTGTGTTCGCCGCACGCGCGGCCACCCCGGATCATATCAGAGACCAGGTGGATCGGTGGGAACAGTACGCACAACCGGAGGGACGCCGCTGGTTCACTATGAGTGACAAAGCTCCCCGGTTGAAGTCTTGCCCACTACCCGATGGATAGAACTGAAGGTCAACTGGTGACCTTTGTTAACGACCGTGTAATGGCGGAGATTCTGAATGCAGGAGCATCTGTAACAATTTTCAGTTTGATTCTGATGGAAATGATTTATTTTTACATGTAATGGTTTTACATGTGGTGGTTACGGTGTAAAAACTGTAATGTTGCATTGCAGGGTGACTGAACTGTGTGTTGTATTGTGTAGATTAATAATTATATTGCATTGCATATTTCACCGATGGACAGTTGTAGTATTGTGCTGTGGACAGTTATACAGACTGTTAATATTGTGTGGCGCCATATAAATTAGTCAGCGCCATATAAATGATTTTCCGACCCAAGGTATATATTAGAATGACTACGGTCGCTCAATTTTAATTAGCTGTGATGGTAATAATAATGATAGGCCTGTTTTCCTGATAGGCTGATGTTGAGATATTGTGAGGCAAGAATTACATTAAGCCTAGGTTTTGCTGCATATATATGGCACAATTAGTGAATTAATTGGTTTAAGAATAATAATAACAGATTCACTCAGTTAAATGTGATGCAGCAGTAGGCCTACATAAGATTTTTAATTAGTCGTGAGCATAGCAGTTATATAATAATAAGTGATAGGTGCATTGATGATGATTTAAAATGGCGCTGGATAAATGTTGCATAGGCCCCTCAGCGTCTTACTGCATCGCCGAAGACCGGTGATTTTTATCTGGCTGGCAGCGATAAGATGGTATATATAATTATATATATAGGTTGCATGAATAACACTGAAACATAGGCTATAATTATACTATGTTCTGCTTTGCTCAGCTATTGTAATTATATTAATGTACATAACGCAAGGCGCCATATAAATAGTACACGCGATTATAATATTAAAAGTGTAGGCTTAAGGTAGGCCTATAGATGATAATAAAATACTGTGATTAACGGCTGATGAGCTCATATAATTTTTAGACGAAGATGTTTATAATAATATAGCAGGCTTGAATGACTTTAACGTGCATAGGCCTATATATATATATGTTTTAGTTCAGAAATTATAATAAGCATTAGCATAGATAGACTAGAGTGGATAATATTATATTATTTTGTTTGGCTTATATAGGCCTGATTAAATTAGTATATTGGTCGGAGCTCTACATAAAACTGTTTAGGCCTAAGTTGAGTAATAAATAGAAGGATTATAAATATATATCCTCTCCTATCTTGCAGGCCTATTGCTTATAAATAATACTGGGATTTGAGCGACCAGAATATATAATTGGCTAGGCTGTCAATAGGCTAAACTGCTGTATCTTATATAATAATTTTTCAGCCGTATAATGTTTACATTAATTTGGTTGATCAGCCTAATGATTGAAATTGAAGGTCTGATTATATTAACGGCTTAGAATATAATTTCGTGACTTAAGCATTAGCGGGACGATTTATATTGGCCTATAATTATACATTAATTCTGCAGGACGAATTTGTATTCGTAAGGTAGATTTCTGCCTTTTAATATTAATATTATTATTAATCGTTCTGTAAGAGTTTTAATACGGTGCAGGAGTGACCTAACTTTTCAGTTTGCTTATATGGACGTGTGTGTATATATATTGTGTACGCTGTGTACGTATCTATATTTGGACCAACGTACGTGTCAATGAGTAAAGGCGACCCCTAGTCAGTTGCACGTGTGACTTATAATTGTGTCAGCCTTGGCTAAACGCTTGCTGTTCTCACGTCGCCGTGTATCGATACGGTGGAGGGAGGCAGCGTCGGCGAGAGACGCTCAGACGCTTCAAAGAAGCCGGTGACGTAGATCAATGATGATTTTCCCACGATAGTGACTTTGTGTGGGTGGTCTCGTGGACTGTGCATTGGATTAATGATAAAGTGACTGAAGGAAAGAAGGATGACTTAGATACACTAATAATATTTACACTAGGCTGACCGTGATTATTTTATGTGTGTACAAAAGTTAGACCAACGTGACCTATTATAAGTTCTGGCATGGCCAACTGTGCTTTAAACGCTGAGTGAA
The DNA here is from genome assembly GCA_945859605.1 of Lumbricus rubellus. NCBI lineage: Eukaryota > Metazoa > Annelida > Clitellata > Crassiclitellata > Lumbricidae > Lumbricus > Lumbricus rubellus. The sequence continues at coordinate 9,169,421 of OX243825.1, forward strand.
TGCAGGCTGTAGGATAAATAATAATTTAGTTCATGCATAGACTGTAGGCCTATAATTTTAGTTTTATAATTATGATGTTTCTTAATTGATAAGACTTTGGTAACTTGTCCGCTGTAATTTGTTCTCATCGGGTTACATCGTGGGCTTATGTTACAGGCAGAGATAGGCTGTACGAAATTAATTAGTCAATGTCTTGCACGGGCTCCGCTGTAAGTTTAGTCTCACAGTAAATACACTGAGTAAGACTGAGTGTAACTGTTGACCTAATTAAGTTCTGTTGTAGCAATTATGTTTTGCATTTGAATAATAAAGCCTATTAATTAAAATTAATTTTACCAGGACCAAAATATAGGCCACGCTAAGGATGTAGGCCTATATTTTGTTTCAATGTTTGTGTAGCGTGATAGAAATCATCGCTGCTGTTATATAGGCTTATGGTTAATTATAGTCTAATACGTGTAGCCTATTTAAGTTAATCCACCTGTATATGCTTTGCAGTAGCAATTTAATAATTATGGATGCTTGATGGGTAGGCCTATAAATCGCCTATCTTAAGAGATATATATAATCAGTTGCATTTGAATAATTAGGATGCTTATGAGAGCAGGCCTATTTGCTGCCTATCGTTGAGTTCTGCATCTACCGGTTGCCATATAATAATTGAATAAGCTATGTACTTGAACGGTGGAGGTCAAACACTCGTAGGCCTATTAATAGTTGCTATTGTTGTGAGAGGCCTAGGCCTACTGTTAGATTGGAGTTATGCAAGTTTTCTGTGGTAAATCTTGATAATTAGCAGACATGTAGCTGTGAAAATTGTGAGTTACTAGCTGTGTGTTTTTTTTTATAGGCTGAGTTGAAATCAGACTGGGGCTGCTTTTATGCTATGGCAGTGTCCCCTCTGCTAGAATTATCGGCCGTAATTCAACATATGATAGTATTTGGTGTTAAAGTAGAGGGTTGGCGAAATGTTGGTAAGCGTATTTCTGTAAATGCATGATTCGCCACTTGAGCCGGAAAGACCCACTGTATCAAATGCGTTATAGGCCTATGGATAGGCTGGTAATAATATTCATGACCTCTGGGGTCAAGATTAAGCTGCTGTCTGCAAATTATGTCTTGGTTTGCTATAGATCTCTCTCTGCATAACACTGAACGCAAGAAATTTGTGATAGATCTAGTCTATATAATCGCATATGGAGCTATATAAATTCAGACCTTTTATTGACACTCTAGACTAAACTATGAAGCGGGGGAACCGATTATTGCTCAACGCTTGCGCTGCCGCGGTTACGATTGGGCGTCGCATATTTGTTGATTTATGCATTTAATGTTTGAACTTTTGCTGTAACAGTCGGAACAGACATAAATTGTAGCCTTACTTTACAATTTCAGAGGCTGTTTTACCACTTAAACATCGTCTGAAATAAATTCCTTGGGCGGTGAGAGTGTAGCGTTTGCGTATAACTAGACGCTACGGAATTTTAGTTGCAATATTATATTATATATTTTTGGATCCCCTGGTATTTTCGTAGTCTGATATATATATAATATTATTATTTTTGGAGCTGCACTCGGTGACCTAGATAATATTGGTGACCTAGATTTTAATGTCGAGCTCGTGTGTGATGCGAGTTGCCGACAGGGATGACGTAAGCGGTCGCCATAGCTACCAGGTTATTGATCGCTTCTCGCATACGCTCAGCGAATGGAGGGTCGGCCGAAAAGGAGGAAGAGGAGTCGGCCGATATGACAGGCGCAGCGCCAGAGCAGTACAGATAAACGGATAGGCAGACGGACGGAGCAATATGCCTGCTGGCCGCTGTCATTGAATGCATGTGTGGTATTTTTCCTTCACGCTGTACGAGGTGACCTGGTCTATTTTTAGCACGGTTGACTCAGTGCAACTCGTGCGTACGTGTCAGAGCAAGAGGAAGAGAGAGAAAGACAGTGAGCTGCAGACAGACGCTTAGAGGGAGATAGGTGGTCGCAGCTGCATAGGAATTCAGCGCGCTTTATCTGATCACGCGGTACATGCGTGATCACGGCTCGTGCAGTGCCTTCTGCGCATGCGTCGCGTTCCCTTGAGGCGTGGTGATTAACTCAAGAACGCGCAATCGAGGGCAGATTCACGACGGACTTCGACGGGGATAGACGTGTAGCCCTGGAGAGCAAGTTACATAATCAGAGTTTGATTATTTTAGAAAGATAATAGTTTATTTAAGTCAGCTTGGATTCGTCGTCTGAGTTATTGCGTTGTCGCGTATTTACTTCACGGATTCTGTACGGAAATTCTGAAGCGGCAAGGAGCTGTTTGCATTGCGGTTTTGTGTTACGAGCGAATTGTCAGCGCTGTGGTTCTGGTTCGCATCTTCGTAAAGGAGTTAAGTCTTTCGTTCGGGTTTTCGATCTTTCTGTCGTTTGGATCGAAACCGCTCGGGTTTTACGGAATTTCTTCTGTCGTCGATAACTTCTGCGCAATTTGCCTATGGGCGTCAATCCGTTATTAAAATATCTTGCCGCGGATTCCCTGTTCTCGACGTGTCAACTCGGCCTTACCGTCCTGTCAGCGTCGATTGTTGCGGATTCCTCTGAGTCACTTATCGTCGACGCACGTCCTGGATTCAACGCTCCATCTGCGCCTTTCCTCGCATAACGTCGGCCTTGTCCTGTGTCTCTAGTAGAAGGTACAGTTTTGCTGGGGTTTTCAATACAAAACTAAATTGATCTTTTGGGCAGAGAAATTAAGATTGGCATCTAAGTGCAAAATCGGGGATTCATTTTGTCTGCTCCGATTGAAGTCTGTTTGAATTGTGTTGCATATTATTATCAGTTGCTTTAAACTGTAAGCTGTTGATTAACATTGTGAATAATTATTGAATGTTTCTGATAATAATAAGATCCATTGATTAAACTTTCGGATTTACTTCTTGCTAGCGTTAGGATTCGACTTAGCTAAAACTCGTATAGCGCCATGGATAGAAGCGGAACATCAACTCCCTCGCAGCCATCTAGACCACCATCTGCGTTGGAAATAGGCATTTTACTAGAGGCCATACAAACAAATTCTAAGTCCTCCCAAGAAGCCATGACTTCTATGCAGACTAATGTGCAGGCAACCATACAGAATAATGCTAGAGATACCCAGGAGGCTATTTCTGTCGTACAAAGCAATATGGAAGAGGCTATTTCTTCTGTCCGAACGGATTTTCAAGCTAATGCTATAAATACACAAGAAGCGATTTCTTCCGTGCAGGAAAATGTCAGGGAAGCGCTGACAGAAGTTGTTGCAAGAATTGAACGCTTAGAGATGTCGCCTATTCCGGCAATAAAAACTGCTGTGGGTTCGAACTCGAGACAAACGTCTCCTATGGGTACCATGGACGCGCTTTACCACTCAGCCATCGGCCTGGAAAGAAGTTTGGGCGCTAGGCCTAAGGATCTCTCCCTTCCGGTCAACCCAGGCATCCTGCGCCGGAGCGAGAGACTGGCCAGCAAGGCCCCAGTCTCATACAGAGGAGTAGGAGGCCGAGACACTTGGCCGTCTCGGACTCGACGGGATTCGAATCCCGAAGCTACCGCCTCTCTTCCTCCCTCTATCTCTCTGAACTACGACCTACAGCAGTACGCGGTCCCTTCGCGCGTCGGACCGGAAGTGGCGACTCCGGGAGCGTACGCAGGGGCGGGCGTTACAGAACCTTCCGGCTCCAAGGCAATGACGCCACCACTCCTATACCCTCTCAGTATGGAAATTCAAAAATTCCCGACAATGGAAAAAGGCACATCCCTACCCGATACCTCTCCCTCTGCTCGGTGCTTCGCGACTCGGCGATCGCCCTTAGGCGGTTCTTTCGTACACCCCCTTCCCAACCCCCAACCCCATGTCCAAGTCCCCAGCCGACTTATCCTCCCTCCTTCCCTTACTCGATTACTCTCCTACGTTGATCGAATTCTTATCTGTCTGTCCTCTATACCCTTCTACCCTCTCCTGCCTTCTCCTGCCCTCTCCTGGCTTCTCCTGCCCTCTCCTATTCTATCCTATCCTATTCTATCCTATTGCATCCAATTCATGCTGAAACATCGTTAACAATAACTGCGATGGTGCTGCTGCTGGTGACAAGGGTTCATATTATGTAGAAATTAATGCGCGAATTCTATTTTATCGATGCAATTAATCGTGATCCGAGGATTACACAACGAATTGTCAACGATAATGAGATCCAGATTTCCATTTGATAATCACTCCGTCCCTCTCCCCCCTTCTCACTTCCTCCTACCCCCCCATCCTCCCGGCTGCTCTTCCATACCTCTCTCTCTCCCTCTCCTCCTTTCCATGTTTCCTGTCCTTGTCGTCGTCGTAACTTTTCCTCTTTTCCTTTTCTTCTTTCCTGACTTTCCGAAGTTTTCTCTGCCTCCATCTCATCCTTATATCCATCACTTCCCTTTTGTCTCCCTCATTGACTGCCAGTCTCTATAGATGTACAATTCACATACTTTATTCTCTTTCCTCCTTCTCCTTCTCCTTCTCCTCCCCCTATCTGTTTGTCTATTTATCTGTCTCTGTATGTCTGCCAGCCTGTTTGTCTTTCCCTCCCTCTCTTTCTCTGTCTGACTGTCTGTCTCTCTTCTCTCTATAGGTCTGTCTGTTCGTCTATCTATCTCATTCTTTCTCTGTCTTTCTCTCTCTCTCTCTCTCTCTCTCTCTCTCTCTCTCTCTCTCTCTCTCTCTCTTGCTCTGTCTGTCTGTCTGTTTGGTTGTCTGCTGTCTGTCTGTCTGTCTGCCTGCCTGCCTGCCTGCCTGCCTGCCTGCCTGTCTGTCCGTCTGTCCATATCTCTCTCTCTCCCTCTCCCCGTCCGCCTGCCACTCCCCTGGCATCCTCCCTTTCTTCCGGTCCCAGTTTTCTCTCCCATTATCTCCACTCTGCAATCCAAAAAACGAACATCACCCGCCTCCAGTTCTTCTTCTACACTAATAGCACCCACTCCTCCCTCTGCAAGACTGCAACTGCCCGTCTCATCCCAGATTCACTGCCACGTATTCTGCCGACGAACAGCGTTGCCACTCTCAAAAATTAAAAAACCCAAGTTGGAGCGACGAAAAAAACTAGAAATCCCAAGTTGCTCAAATCGTCCGAAAATGTACACAATTTCCCGTCCGAAAATTCTAATGACCTTTTAAAATTTCTTTTCCAATTTCCCGTCCGAAAATTCTGATGGCCTTTTTTAGTCATCCATCCGAAATCTTTCCGAAAATGTCCGGAAATTTCCAGAATTTTGAGCAAAAACACAAGTTCTTCCCGAAAAAGTCCCATTTCCCAAGTTCGGATTGAAAAAAAACAAGATTTTTGGGGTCGAAAAAACCCAAGAAAAAGCCCAAGTTCTTCACACAAAATAACCATTTCCAAAGTTCGGATCGAAACACCCAAGATCTTGGGGAAAAACCCCAAGGAGTGGCAACGCTGCCAACGAGGCAACGACGACGAATACAATCGCTGCTGGTGCTGCAGTTGCATAGTCGAGCTCTCGGCTATTCCGTTACCATCCCTCCGCTGTTTGATCGATCGTCCCTACGTTCTACGCCAGCTGGTGAGAACGGGACAGGGACAATCGCATGTGGTGGGGTAACAGTGACAGAGTATTGAATGGGATTGACTATTACAGTTGGTGTGTTGATTGTTATACGCACTCAACATTATTAGCCTAGTGGAGTTCGGTGTCACGTTTTGTGGCGCATCGCACCCAATGCGGTTTGTTTTTGACGTCGACGAATGGCCTGGCTCTTCCGTCGTTCTCGGCGTGCCCCATCGATCGTGCCGTCGACTTTTTTGTTGGGCGAAAAGAGAAGAGAAGAGAAGAGAAGAGAAGAGAAGAGAAGAGAATTACACGGAAACCTTTTAGGATTACACGAGAGATGGCGGGACACGGCTTAAGCGGGTCCGTAGTCCCACCCTCCTTTGCATTGCCGGCAGGCCCACTATGGCCATTGTATTTTTGTGTGTGAGTGCGTGTGTAAATGCATTTCATTCATTCATTCATTTTATGGATTTATATAACGCCCGTTGAAGAAACCTGCCATGGAGCGCTCTACTTAGATGCGCTCCCAGCCCAGCCACGGGATTGTTACATTGAATTTATATAATATTATTGTAACTGCATGTGGTGTGCGGTGGTGTGGTGGTGGGTTCGGTGCCTTGGTGCCGGAGAGTTCCGAGTTCGAATCTATCTCAAGCTGCCGAGTATAGACGCCTTGAACGAACCCTTCACTTGCAATTGCTCGTACGCTTCGGCGTGAAACGCTGATGCCGTAGTCTACGCTGTAGTCTGGAGCGCCTCTGAGTAGCCGGGGCGCTAAGGTAAAAATGCGGGAAATAAAATTTAGAGAAGTGTAGGTTAATTATCATGTCACACAGCAGTTCTCTGAAACTCACTGGGTTTTTTGGTATGTGCACTTGTTATAGCGCCCCCTCAAGCTCCCTCTACTCATAGGCGCTCCCAAATGCAGAACGGACACTGCATCGGAGTTTCACGACGAAGCGCTAAGCAATTGTGAGTGAAGGACTTGCCAAAGGTCCTTACGCGGCGAGGTGGAATCGAACCTCGAACCTTCCAGCTCCAAGGCAACGACGCCACCACTACACCACAGCGCCCCACTGTGTATAGAATGATGTCGGCGTGCTGGCCATGCTTACTGCATAGCTTACCGCGGTCGAAAAATATAGTATGGTCTCCCATGACATTTATCATCCACTGTTTGGGAATCGCCTCAGATAAATTTTCTTTACTATTGATTGCAGGGACTTGGGTCGGAAGCGCTTCCGTATTAAACGTAGCCTACTCAAGCGCTATATAAATCATGTGTAATTGATACATTACGTCGTCAAGATCATTGGTGCGTTTGCTGTGCCAGAGAAGAGGTCAGGATCACATGCCCCAGCTCTTCTTTGATCCCCCCACCCAGCTAAGTGACTGAACAGATGTTTCGGGATAAAATATATATCTGCATGTTTGTATCCTGTATGTGTATCATGAATGTATCATGTATGTATGTATCATGCACAATTATATTAAATGCCTACAGCAATTGTTCGTGCGTTTCGGCGTGAATCATGTGTAATAATTGATACATTATATCGTCAAGATCATGGGTGCGTTTGCTGCGCCAGAGAATCGGGATCACATGTCCCAGCTCTTCTTTTATTTTCTCTCCCCCTCTCCACCAGCTAAGTGACTGAACAGATGTTTCGGGATAAAATATATTTGCATGTTTATCCTGTATGTGTATCATGAATGTATCATGTATGTATGTATCATGCACAATTACACGGTGTCCCAATTGAACTGATACCCTTTTTGTTTTGACAATACACTTGTCAATTCTAAATGAAACTCTATGAAATTTTAGAGATTGTAAGAGGGATAAATTATCAATACTTCCTGAAAGTTTTATCCAAATCTACAAACAGATTCCGAAGTTATGCACGTTCAAATTTGGGCAACGAAAATTTTAAGTTACCAACATGTAAAAGATAGGAAATTATTGCTTGCAACTGCACACCTTACTTTATAAATTAATAAATATGGCGTCATATTTCCGTCATTTCCATGTTAGGGGACAATAATAAAAATGGTTTTTAGCAAAGATGATTTGAGTTTAATAACAAATTTAATAGAAGATAAACATTACGGTGCAAAAGGTTTTTCAAGGAATTTCTTAACAGAAACTGGCCCATCGCAGCCTTATGAAACTCGCATAGGCTACGTGACGTTGACCAGTGACCACTTCAAACAGCGAAATGTGGAAGAATGGAATCGTTATGATCAAGGAATTTTTGACAATGCCATCAATGAATGGCGAAAGCGCCTTAGAGCATGCATTCGAGCTAATGGAGGACATTTTGAACATCAGTTTTGAAGTACATCGCTAACACTAACTTTCTATCTTTTACATGTTGGAAACTTAAAATATTCGTTGCCCAAATTTGAACGTGCATAACTTCGGACTCTGTTCATAGAATTGGATAAAATTTTAAGAAAACATTTATAATTTATCCATCTTACATTCTCTGAAATTTTAAAGAGTTTCAGTTAGAATTGACAAGTATATCGCCAAAACAAAAAGGGTATCAGTTCAATTGGGACACCGTGTATATTAAATGCCTACAGCAATTGTTCGTGCGTTTCGGCGTGAATCATGTGTAATAATTGATACATTATATCGTCAAGATCATGGGTGCGTTTGCTGCGCCAGAGAATTGGGATCACATGCCCCAGCTCTTCTTTGATCCCCCCACCCAGCTAAGTGACTGAACAGATGTTTCGGGATAAAATATATATCTGCATGTTTGTATCCTGTTTGTGTATCATGAATGTATCATGTATGTATCATGTACAATAATATTATCCTACATGGCTATATAGCGTTTTTCTCATATGCATTTTATCGCAACCTTCAAACTGTCCTTTTCAGCCGTGGTTGCCATGGGTCGGGAGCGCTCCTGAGTAGTAACTTTTAAGAGGTGCTATATAAATCTTTCCGTAAAGAATGAATGAATGAATGAATGAATGAATGAGTGAGTGATTGAATGAATGAATGAATGAATGAATGAATGAATGAATGAATGAATGAACGAATGAGTGAATGAATGAATGAATGAATGAGTGAATGAACGAACGAATGAGTGAATGAATGAATGAATGAATGAATGAACGAATGAGCGAATGAATGAATGAATGAGTGAATGAATGAATGAATAAATGAATGAATGAATGAATGAATGAATGAATGAATGAATGAATGAATGAATGAATAAATGAATGAATGAATGAATGAATGAATGACATCGAACTTCACGCATGCGTATTATATATAATACGTAATGCATCATGTATAGGCTATGTACAAAGCATATTATATTTCAAGTATATCTGCATGCTCGGTCTCTAAGTCATATAAAAGACAAGGCGGCATATATCGCAGAAATCGTACGATCCTATAATCCCTCGTTATCATTCATTAGCTGTCACGTGATTGTAGTGCGCATGCACTAAGGCCATCCCTCTATCTATAGCTGCTGCTGCTGCTTGACGTGGCGTGATGCTGATAGTGCGCCCGACACAGAAAGATCGCTTGTATGCACGACTAGAGATGTCGCTAGTTGTCTAAACAGCATTGCCTTGCGATCTCCTTATGCAATAAAGGCTATATAGGCGCAACAAATATATATATATATATATATATAATATTGTAAAAACCAAAATGTGTATATATATATATATATATTGTCTCGGGGAAGATTCTTGAGCTGTGGCGACTGCAGAGTTAGGGTTACGGTTAGGGTTAGGGTTAGGGCAGGGCCGGATTTAGGCATGTTCAACATGTTCGGCCGAACAGGGGCCCCCACACTTTCGACACTTTAGGGGCCCCCACAAATGCGAGAAAAAACATTTTTTCAGCAAATTTCGACGAAACGACTATTTTTCGGAAAATTTCGCCAAATGACTAAAAAGGTCATCAACTTTTTTGGCGGATGAAATGGTCTGATGATTTTCCCAAAAATTTTGGCCAGATGACTAAAAAAAGGTCTTTTTGGCGGATGAAATGGTAGGATTTTCCCGAAAAATGTTCCCGAAAAAAATTCCCGAACAGGCCCCCCACATTGCTTAATCCGGCCCTGGGTTAGGGTTAGGGTTAGGGTTAGGGCAGTCTTCTTATTGTTTGACGACACTGCCGTAACAAAGATGATAATAGTGTCGCCCTCCTCCTTTATCAAGGATTGGGACTGGCACTGGCAGAGTGCAACCAGTGGTGGAGTTCGAGGTATCGATAGTTTCAAGGCGTATAAAGACAGCGAGAACCAATAATTTTGCCCCACGAGTCAACAACAGCAACAGAGAAAGGCCGTGCTGCGGTTCTCTGCAAAATTTAGACCAGATGCCATTTCTCACAAGTCACAACTAGCACACTGATCTCATTGTCTCAATATTGTCTTTATCTCAGGTCTTCTGATTAGAGCTGAGTGGGGGAGCGGCTGCGAATGAGATAGGCGAGTAACCCTCCCTCCCACCCTCCCTCCCTCCCACCCGCCCTTACTCCCTCCCGCCCTTACTCCCTTCCTCCCTCCCTCCCTCTGGTCAACAATTCTGGATTGCTTCCGCCTCAAATTCCCGGAGGAACAGGACACGCTATCTGTGAACAACACCTCGAACATGACTGAACACAGTGAGCAGCTGTTGTCCTGCATAATGTACGCCTATTATAGGTATAAGTATCGCTTCAGAGAAATAATTCTAGATAACCGATAGCGATAGAAACGCTATTCGCAAGTCTTCATTGCAGATTAGATATAATAGCAGAAAAATAATACAATATAATTCGTTCTTCAATGCTATACATATACATGTACATGTAGACACAATGACACATACATACATGCATGCATACATACATACATACATACATACATACATACATACATACATACATACATACATACATACATACATACATACATACATACATACATACATACATACATACATACATACATACATACATACATACATACATACATACATACATACATACATACATACATACATACATACATACATACATACATACATACACACACACACACACACACACATACATACATACATACATACATACATACATACATACATACATACATACATACATACATACATACATACATACATACATACATACATACATACATACATACATACATACATACATACATACATACATACATACATACATACATACATACATACATACATACATACATACATACATAATATGCATGTAAAAAATTGTAAATACGTATAGCTTAAAACATACAAACATACGTCCATACATGCATACATATACGTCCATACATGTAAAACACACGCATACACAGACATGTTTTGGTCCATGTGTGCGCACATGTATAATTATGTTTGTGGTCGTATTCGTGCGTTTAAAATAACGTCTACTTCATTATATTCAGAGTATAAACTACGCTGAAATGTTATACGCTGGACTGATGACTATATCATTAGTTCATACTGCATCATGCTGCGCGCTGTACTTGCTTCAATTAACTTCGTTAAGTAGTCGCGAGTACTTTGAGTACTTTGAGTACTTTGAGTGCTTTGAGTACTTTGAGTACTTGACCCCTGGCTGAGCTGGCATCGTCTTAATTCGAATGCCATCCTGAGAGCTTTCTCCCAAATACCGCGATGCATAACTGTCCAGATTCGTAAACATTCAAGTGGACAAATTTCTTGCCTCAATAGTCACGGCAGAGTCGACAAATCTATTCCCATGTATCGCTTACACAAACATAAAAATTATATATTTACATTTTACATATATATAGATATATATATACATGTTCATGTATACATGTACACACACACACACATATATATATATATATATATACAAAATACATGTATATGCGCTGAGCAATTGCGAGTGAAGGACTTGCCAAAAGTCTCTACGCGGCGGCTTGAGGTGGATTCGAACCTGCAATCAAAGCAATTAACATACCCACTAAACCGCGCCCCACGGTATGTGTAATGTGAGCGTGCATGTGTACGTGTATGTGCGTGCATGTGTACGTGTATGTGTGTGTGTGTGTGTGTGTGTGTGTGTGTGTGTGTGTGTGTGTGCGCGTGCGTTGGTCCATGAGTATGCGCTCTGCGTCTTTTAGCTCATAACTTTGGGCGATTACATATGATTATCGCCGCCACCGATTTAAAGCCAATACTTGGACACGAATATCAATGTGGACCAAAATGGCCGTCTTAAAACTGACCCGCTCTATAGACCCTATAGCACCCACCCACCCACTCTTCCCCACGATCTATAGCCTATAGGGCTACCACCCACACCCATCTACAAGCACGTATACATGCATGAGCCAGAGTTCCGTATTATAGATATAGCGCATTGCGTTTTCTTTTGGTGTGTGTGTGTATGTGTGTGCGCGCGCGTCTGTGTGTGTGTTTGTGTGTGTGTGTGTGTGCGTGCGTGTGTGTGCGTGTGTGTCTGTGTTTTTGTGTGTGTCTGTGGGTATGTGCGCAAGTGTGTTTGTGTGTGTGTTTGTGTGTGTGTGCGTGTGCGTGAGTGTCTGTGTTTGCGTGTGTCTGTGGGTATGTGCGCAAGTGTGTTTGTGTGTGTGTTTGTGTGTGTGTGTTTGTTTATGCAAGTGTGTGTGTGTGTAAAATTAATGTTTGTGTGTGTGTGTGTGTGTGTGTGTGTAAATGTGTGTGTAAATGTGTGTGTAAATGTGTGTTTATGTGTGTGTTGTGTGCGTGCGTGCATACGCACTCTTCAGATCCGTGAGATTCTCTTCCGCTGTCGTATAATGCACTATCACCAGAAGGTGCACAAACCAAACGAATGGCTCATAAAACCGCACCAATTACCCCCATTATAATTATACTTTCTCCCACCCTCCCACCCCAATGGGGCATCCATCCATCCGTCCATCTATCGATCTGTCGGTTGTCGGCAGATGTTGCGACTACAGATTGTCTTCTTGTGTACTTCAGTGTACAGAGTCATCGTAAAAATTATGTCTGTCTGTATGTCTGTATGTCTGTCTGTGTGTTTGTGTGTCTGTATGTCTGTCTGCATGTCTGACTGTATGTGTGTATGTGTGACATTTGTGTGTATGTCTGTCTGTATGTCCGTCTGTCCATGTCTGTCTGTCTGCTTGTCTATCTGTCTATCTGTCTGTCTGTCGGTATCTGTCTGTCTGTGTGTCTGTGTGTCTGTCTGTCGGTATTTGTCTGTCTGTTTATCTGTCTGTCTGTATGTCTGTCTGTATGTCTGTCTGTCTGTCGGTGTCTGTCTGTATGTCTGTTGGTGTATGTATGTATGTCTGTCTGTATGTCAATCGTTCTGTCTGCCTGTCTGTCTATCTATCTATAGTAATATTAGTAACAATTACAATGGTAATAATTACAATAGTGGTAATAATAAGGCAATAATAATTCTAATAACAATTATAAGTTTTATTGCTATTATTATTATGTTTGCGATAATAATGTCAACAGGCCTGATAATAATAACAATGGCAGCTGCTGCAGCAGCAATAACATCAACAACAATGGCAGCGGCAATGACAATGGTAATAGCTACGGAATGACCTTCATAACAATTCATGGATATAATATTTTCAGCACAGTCTCTGAAAATGATGATGATGTACATGTACGGAAGACATCAAATGACTTATCCAACGTTACTTTGACAATTCAACGCTTCAATGCATTTGCCTTTCATTACGACACTTTCTCTGTTCCAGAACCTGACTAACACCGGCCGTTCCATATGCTCCGTTCTCTTCCTCCTCTTCCTCCTCTTCCTCCTCTTCCTCCTACTCCTCCTCTTCCTCCTCTTTCTCCTCCTCCTCTTTCTCCTACTGCTTCTCCTCCTTCTCCTCCAAGTATTCTTCCTGTTCCTCCTCCTCGTCCTCTCCTCCTCCTTCTCCTCCTCCTAACATCCCTCTCTTCCTCCTCTTGCTTCTCCTCCTGCTCCTGCTCTTCCTCCTCCTCCTCTTTCTTCTTCTCCACCTTCTTCTCCTGTTCCACCTCCTCTCCTCATCCTCTTCCTTCTCCTCCTCCTTCTCACATATCGCTCTCCTCCTCCTCCTATTTCTCTTCATCATCATCCTCTTCATCATTTTCCTGTTCCACCTCCTCTCCTCGTCCTCACATCTCTCTCCTCCTCCTCCTCCTATTCCTCTTCATCCTCCTTCTTCTTTTCTTCCTCCTTCTGTTTCTCCTCCTACTTCTCCTTATTCTCCTACTTCTCGTACTTCTTCTCCTCTCCTCTTCCTTTTGCTTTAGCCACCATTCGAGTATTCCCCATGGGCTTATATGTGCATGTAACCTACTTTTTGACACGGAAAATGATGATTAGGGCTTAATAAGAGAACAATGATCTCCTTTCAATGACAACCATGAAGACTATAATAATTATAATTACATACGTGAGATAATTATGGTCATTGCTGATCTGCTGCTGCTGCATGCTCAAGAAATTCATCCAGATCTCTACATTATCCGTTCACTTTTATCTGGAATTTGTAGAGCTTCCGAAATAGATGATCATGATGTGGCGCTATATAAATCTCATAGATAAATGAGTGAATGAATCCGCTGTGTAAATTGGTCAGTTCATGCTTTAACGATCCTACATGAAGCATTAATAAAATAATGGGCGGATGACAAATGACGCACAGCTGAAACAAAAGAGGTTTCAGGAACGTCCTTAAGTGCAACGTGCACGCAAGCATTGATCCATATCTCGGCTTCTGAGAATATCTAATAGTATAGATTGCATGGTCGACTGGAGACTTATTTCGTTTAACTACAAGAGAATTTATCGGCTATAATGTATACGTATATATATATATATATATATATATATATATTTCTATGTGTAATTGTATATGTATATATGTATGTAAGTATATATATAAAATTATATATATATATATATTATTTAGATCTTGAAGGGGCGCTATATAAATTTATGTGGTTGATTGATTGGTCATATATAAAAATATATACACACACATATATATATATATATATATATATATATACTATATATACAATTTTACGCATATATATTATAAATATTTATATGCAGATGTAGCGGAGGTAGTTGACAGTTAAGATAGTAGGCCTACAAAGGGAATGAAGGATAGATAGAAAGACAGACAGACGGACGGATAGAGAGTGAGTAAGCGAGTGAGTGATGTTACACGACAGCTGGACAGACGGGGCAGACAGTTGAGCACAGAGGGAAGAGAGAGAGAAGGAGGAGGAGAGCAAGAGGCAAGAGGCCAGACAGACAGAAGGAAAGAGATCGGATTGACTGCATGCCAATGCAGGCAAAGAGAGCAGGCACCGATGGGTTGCTATAGCAACGGAGCAGGAAGGTTGCTGGTGCCCAATCAGATGAAGACGCGTAGGCAAGAAGCGAGAGTAGCGTCAGTATAAAAGGACTGAAGGATAAAGGATAGGGGTCGTCGTTGCCAGATTCCATCAAGGTAGTAAAGGGGTAGGGCTGTAGAGTGAAGAGGGTTAGTCAGGGTTGGTCGTCATCGTCGTTGTAGTTTAATGTGTTGAAGCTTAGCAATTGTTTAATTCATCGAAAGAGACCGTCTGTTTACTATCGTCAACCTAATTCGTGAATAATAATAAAACTCTGAAAAGACCATGAGTTGTTCCCCTACGTCCTGGTCGTCACGTGATCAGAGGCGTTAGACACATATAAACTATATATATATATATATATATATAAAATAAACTATATAAGTATATATATATTCGAGTCTCAATCCAATCCATACAATTTGTCGGCTACAATCGATCTTCCTTCGCTTCTCTTCTTTCCTCTTTCCCCTTTCCCGTTCCACCCCAGCCCATCCCATCTCAGTCCATTCATCCTATATCTTTCCTTTCGAGGTGTTAGTTAGTTCCAAGCCTCTGTAAACCTTCATCACTTGTCCCTGCAGTATTTGGAAGAATCTACTTATTGTATAAATCATGTATAATACTTTACACATGAGTTCTTTGTCAATTATTAATTCTTTCAATGAACGAAATATATGTTTATTTATTTATTTGTTTCTCCATTTCTAGCGCCCCTTCAAGCTCTATACTCAGAGGCGCCCTTTATAGCGCGGACACTGCATCGGAGTTTCAGGCCGAAACGTCCGAGCAATTGCGAGTGAAGGACTTGCTCAAGGTCCCTACGCGGCGGCTTGAAGTGGATTCGAACCTGCAACCCTCCGGCTGCAACCTGCAAGGCAACGAACATACCCACTACGCCACCACCCCAAAATGTTATATAAATATATCCATTCCTTCTCCACAGTCCTCCTCTTCCTCCTCCCAATCCTCTTCCTCCTTCCAATCCTCTTCCTCCCTCTCCCCGGTTCCATTCCTCTCTGGTCATCCATAATAATCTATATTATGGGCAGTGCGACAACTTGTACAGTGCAGCATAAATACTTCAGACTGTGTCCTTCCTCTTCAACGGTGTTGGCTATACTCCAATTGGTCAGTCTTCACTTCAGCTGCAGTTGCAATAAGGCTATACGTCTCTACACATGACCATCGAATAAATCGTTCGCGTGTATGTGTGGTGGTATGCGCGTGTGTGACACTATGTGTGTGTGTGCGGGTGTGTGTGTGGGTGTGTGCGTGTGGGTGTATATAATATCATATATATATATACACACATATATATTCAATATTAGTATTATAATTATAATAGAGCTTATCTCGCGGATTCTCTCAAATGCTGTTATTGTAGTTGCAATTTAACGTCATTGTGTGTAAGAAAGACCATTAGCGATGCCCTCCTTCTTTATCCAGGCTTGGGACTGGCACTGGTAGAGTGCATCTAGTGGCGGAGTTTTTATCAACTGCATTTTAAATATATTTCATGAATACAATCTGGAGGCCCATGATAAGGGACCCAAATCCTGTTTTTAATGGTCGCCCCTTTGACAACAAACAGGTTCCAAAATGATGAGTTATTGTCATAGTGCATGGACTTACAAATACTTTAGCAAGAAATACAATAAAAGAACCATAACAAAAAACTTTAATCTCACTATCAAGATCCATAATTCATTCCGCTTTTTGTTCATTTTATAGGCTATATGTGTGCGCACAGGTTTATAAAATGGTCCGGCGTGTATTATAATGGTAATATGGGTCATGTAGATATTAAATATTTATTATTACAGAGATGAATCTCAAAAGAATTTCTTTATAGCTGATGCCTCATACATCGTCATTACTGATTTTTTTATTCATCCGAGATTTTGCCCTTCAAGGTTACAGTAGGGTCTGTCTGTCAGTCTGTTTGTTTGTCTGTCTGTATGTCTGTCTGTCTGTCCATCTGTCTCCATCTGTTCGTTTGTATATCTGTTTGTTTCTCTGCCTGCCCGTCTATCCGTCCATCTATCCATCTGTCCGTTAGACCGTCTGCCTGTCTGTCTGTCTGTCCGTCTGTCCATCTGTCTGTCTGTCTGCCTGTTGACCTGTCTAATGTCTATCCGTCCGTCCATCTTTACGTTCGTCCGTTCGTCCATCTTTCTGTCTGTCTGTCTGTCTGTCTGTCCGTCTGTCTGTATATATACCATGCGCATGAGTGGAGTGCTTCTTCCGTGGCCTGGCACGAACGTTCGATCAATGATAAATGCCTGTAGGGCGTTTGATAGAAGTCTTACAGATTGCAAGTGTTCGTTGTTGCGTTCCATCGCCCAACCCCCCCCCCCCAACCAACCACCACCCCATCGTACACCCCCATGCCCCTATCCAACCCACTCTTGATGGCCTGCCTCTCAATTACGTCATTCGGGTCTCAGGCTTTTCACGTGGGAAGCCAGAGGTTGAGATGGGACAAATAACCCCTTGTTGTTTAGGTAAAAGAAATTCGACGCCGTTTGGTATACATGTAGTTCTCTGATGTGCAGGAAGTCTGTCTCACTTATTCACTTCATTTCTTTTGATTTCCCTAATCTCAACTGAAATTATCTGATCTGATCTTTTGTACGTCTCTAGAATTCACTGGTGCCCGTAAATATCTCTACACTGTCTACAGGCAGGAGGTGCCAAAAACACGTTGGTCACTGTTACTTTTTCAGCATAAGCTTGAAAACGCAAAAACAGAGAATTAATAGCATGGGAATTTTATTAATTTTTTTGATCATTGTTTCTTAAATGCGAAGAAATTTGTTAAAGACCAAAATGTTGTAGTTTCAAACGAAATATGTGAAAATTCTCAATTGCCTCTTTTGTCCTCTGTAATACGCGGTCGTCAAATCTATAGCTGACTCGGCTCACAAATACCTAAGCGCCAATATCTAATGACCAATAATTATCAAGCCATAGCGCATAACTATGGACTGCTAGTGAAAGAGCAGCTCAATGTTTCGACGCAACACCGTCTTATAGACGTTCAAGTCCGTAGGTAGTTACGCGCAGGTCAGGGAAGCAGCGTAGGTCACGTGGGTGGAGTAGACACCGTGGTTGTATAACTACTTTACTTCCGTATACTCTCTATTGTCTGCGACACATTGGCTGGCGTATAACTGTGTGTGTATGTCCTTGTTTGTGTATGTTTGTTTGTGTTCATGTGTGCATATGTGCGTATATGTGCGTGTGTGCGTGTTCTTTATCAGAATGAATCGGTTGCTGGTCACATCAATTGAGTTCAAAACCAATCATAAGATCAGAGATTTTTTGTAGATTAACAATAATAAAAATAATATTGTCATTGTTTTTGTTTTTGCAATACAACAGCAATCTCAATGTTATCTCAATGTGAATGGCGTGAACATCGAGCACGCGTTGAATCAAGTGATGAGATCCGGATTCAGATAATCGTCATAATTATTATTATCGATCCGCATCCACCACAACATCCACAATCCACAATGATTCCACATTCCTCGTCTCCATCCATTCATTCCTCTGCCGATCATCTGACTACAATCTTCTGCTTCTTTGATCAGACATTAGGATTCGCTCTCTCTGTCTGTCTCTGTCTGTCTCTCTTTCTGTCTCTCTTTCTGTCTGTCTGTCTGTCTGTCTGTCTGTCTGTCTCTCTTTCTGTCTGTCTGTCTCTCTCTCCTCTGTCAGATGTATGCATGCACGAACGGCTCCTGAATTGGCATGTACCGGCTACGCAAACACACACACGCACACACACAAACACAAATACGCACGCCCACTCACATCCACACATCCACACACCCCTCACACACACACATACACACACCCAAACCTGCTTCTTCTCGCGGGAACTTGCGCACTGGGAGCGCCTCTGAACGGTTCACCCTATACATGTAGTATAGAGGCGTTTTTATAAATGTTTAAATACAATACACACACACACACACACACACCCACACACACGAGGACACATGGGCACATGCACACAAATAAACTCATGTAGACATGCACACGAACGTACGGACACACACACGCACACGCACACGCACAGACGCAAATATGCAATCAAACACACAAGTGCACGCATGAATAGAACATGCACACAAACACAAACGCAAGCTTTCAGATCGGATTTGTGTTCACGAACGACGGAAATTCTGCATCTCGCCTTTGGCTCCAGCATCATCATCACCAGCAGCAGCAGCAGCAGCAGCAGCATCAGCATCATCACCAGCAGCATCAGCAGCAGCAGCAGCAACAACAAAAGCAGGAGTCATTATTGTTTGACGTTTATTCCGTCTCTCATTTTTCATCCCTGCATGCATGATGCATGTGACGTCCGTTCTGTGTGTGTGTATCTCTGTCTGTCTTAGTGTCTCCGGTTCTGTCTGTCTGTCTGTCTCTATGATCGTCTGTATCTCTATGATTGTCTGTATCTCTATTGCTCTGTCTTTCCGTCTGTTTCTCTGTATGAGTATCTGTCTCTGTCTCTGTCTCTGTTTCTGTCTCTGTATTTGTCTGTCTCTCTCGCCATCTGTCTCTTTCTTTATCTCTTTCTCTATCTCCCTCCCCTCTCACTCCCTCTGTCTCTCTCTCTCTGTCTCTCTCTCTGCCGCTGTCTGTCCGTCTCTCTCTTTTGTCTGCTTCTGGCTCTCTCTCATTGTTTGCCTCTGCATCTCTTCTTCGCTGTCTCTCTGCTTAACATAGCCATAACCCTAATCCTAAACCTATAACCCTAACCTTGCTGCACTCGATGAGACACGAGGACTTCTGTACATCATGCAATGTGCATGTAGAGCTGCATGTATGTATTTATGTGCGGCTGTATGTTTGTTATTTTATGATTATATAATGATGTATGTGCATTGCGCATATTTACCCACAATTTCGCACATATAATTATTTTGCACACATCATAATTGTGTATGTGTGAAGAATGCGTGTATATGTGCGTGTACAGTTGTACACAAATGCATAAACGTACATGTACAATAATTGCACACGTTTGTTCATGCACACGTGTATGTGACTTAGTTCCTGTCTGCAGATCTGTCAGTCTGTATATCTATCTCTGTCTGTGTGAGTGTTCTTAAAAGTCTATAGGTCTATTATAAAGTCTTCCTTAATCTTCTTTATTACAATTGAATCTATGTTTTTGCATTCTTTTATATATAATTCTCGATATGAATCGTGAATGGACCCTATATACATTGTAGATCGTCCTTGCATCGATCGTGATTATAAATTGGATCCTTTATATCCTCCTCAATCCTTTCCAATCTGGATCTTGATCACGAATTCGATCTCTTATGATCCTTCTCCATCTTTTTTGACCTGCAGCTTGATCACGAATTGCTTTTTTCTGTGTCATTTTCACGTTGTCGCACTTCTGTATCATACATGTATCTCTCATATTTGTTGACTCATATTTCTGCTTGTTTTTCTCCTTCCTCCTCTGTCTGTCTGTCTGTCTGTGTGTTTGTGTGTTTGCGTGTCTGTGTGTTTGTTTGTCTGTTTGTCTGTGTGTCTGTCTGTCTGTCTGTCTGTCCGTCCATCCGTCCGTTTGTCTGTCTGTCCGTCCGTCCGTCCGTCCGTTTGTCTGTCTGTCTGTCTGTCCGTCCATCCGTCCGTTTGTCTGTCTGTCTGTCTGTCCGTCCGTCCGTCCGTCCGTTTGTCTGTCTGTCTGTCTGTCCGTCCATCCGTCCGTTTGTCTGTCTGTCTGCCTGTCCGTCCGTCCGTCCGTCCGTTTGTCTGTCTGTCTGTCTGTCTGTCTGTCTGTCTGTCTGTCTGTCTGTCTGTCTGTCTGTCTGTCTGTCTGTCTGTCTGTCTGTCTGTCTGTCTGTCTCACCCCTCTGTGTCTCTATTCGCCTTCCTCGGCCATATTTGCCGATATAGTTGTACGTCAGCGCATCTCTTTGAAACTAAGTACCTGCGCTGATTTATCTCTCGTTTCTTTGCCTACTTGTATTCGCCTCCTCTCTTTACTACCGTCACCACCATCACCATCACCACCATCATCATCACCAACACACAACAGCCTCTATACACCAGCCTCTGTAGCAGAAGCATCTTCGAATTGCTAACGTCGGCATACATCATTATAGGACTCTGCATTATTACGACTGTGAACAACGTCCTCATTCTCCTCCTTCTCCACCTTCTCCTCCTTCTCCCACTTCTGCTCCTTCTTCTCCTTCTTCTCCTCCTTCTCCTCCTCCCACTTCTCCTCCTTTTCCTCCTTTTCACCTTCTCCGCTTTTTCTTCTCCTCCTTATCCTCCATTTCCTCCAACTTCTTCTCCTCCTTCTCCTCTGACTCAAGCTCCTCCTTTAGCTCCTCATAATCCACCTTCTCTTTCAACTCTTCCTCCCGTGTCTCTTCCCCTTCTCTTTCTCTTCCTCCTCCTTCTTCTCTTTCTCCTTCTCTTCCACCTTCACTTTCTCATTCTAATTTTCCTCTTAACCCGACTTCCTATTCTCCTTCTAATCCTCATTCTCAATATACTTCTAATCCTCATTCTTATTATACTCCTAATCCTCGTTCTCAGTATACTTCTAATCCTCATTCTTATTATACTCCTAATCCTCGTTCTCAGTATACTTCTAATCCTCATTCAGGTCTATACGCATCATCTTCATTCTCTTTATCCCTCTAATCCTCCTCCTCCTCTCATTCCTTCTCTATTCCCTCCTCCTATTTCTCTTTCACCTCTCCCTCCTCCAGCATATCATCATCCTCATCTCCCTTCTCTGTCTCAATCTTATCCTCTCTCCCATCTTTCCTCTCCTCCTACTTATCATTCTCAATTCCTCAGTTTCTCCCCTTCTCCACTCATCCCCCTTCTCTCTTCCCTACCTCACATTCTCTAACCACTCCAAACCCTCTGCTTTCTCATCATTATCCATTTCTTCCTCCTCTCCACCACACAATTCTCATCTCCCCTCCCCCCCACTTCTCCGTCCGCTCATAATCGCTGTCTTCTTGTTCGTGCCCAGAGGCTGACCAGACTCCACTTGGGCTGCATGGCTGCTGCAGTAGCAATGCAAGGAAGACAAGACCTCATAATAATAATAATAATGCAGACACTGTCATCTCTGATTTACAACCAAGTCTGTCTTTATGCCTTCCTTCCTGTCTCCTCCTCCACACTGCTTCCTCTTTGGCTGATGCACTTCCTCCTCCTCCTCCTCCTCCTCCTCCTTCTTCTCCTCCTCCTCCTCCTCCTCTTCCTCCTTCTCCTCCTCTTCCTCCTTCTCCTCCTTCTCTTCCTCCTCCTCCTTCTTTTCCTACTCCTCCTCCTCCTCCTCCTCTTCCTCCTTCTCCTCCTCCTTCTTCTCCTCCTCTTCTCTTCCTTCTCTTCCTCCTCTTTCTCCTTCTCCTCCTCCTTCTTCTCCTCCTCTTCTCTTCCTCCTCTTCCTCCTCTTACTCCTCCACCTCTTCTTCTTTCTTCTCCTCTTCCTCCTCCTCCTCTTCCTCCTCCTCCTCGTCCTCGTCCTCCTTCTTCTCCTCCTCCTCTTCCTCCTTCTCCTCCTCCTTCTTCTCCTTCTCCTCCTCTTCTCTTCCTCCTCTTCCTCCTCTTACTCCTCCACCTCTTCTTCTTCTTTCTTCTCCTCTTCCTCCTCCTCCTCTTCCTCCTCCTCCTCGTCCTTGTCCTCCTTCTTCTCCTCCTCCTCCTCTTCCTCCTCCTCCTCCTCCTTCTTCTCCTTCTCCTCTTCTCTTCCTCCACTTCCTCCTCTTACTCCTCCACCTCTTCTTTTTCTTTCTTCTCCTCCTTCTCTTCTCTTCCTCCTCTTCCTCCTCTTACTCCTCCACCTCTTCTTCTTCTTCTTTCTTCTCCTACTCTTCTTCTTCCTTTTCCTCTTCTTCTTTTTTCTCCTCTTGTTATTCCTCCTCCTCATCTTCTTTCTTCTTCCTGCTCTTCTCCCTCCTCCTCCTCCTCCTCCTCATCTTCCTCGGACGCATGCAGACAACGTCCATGCATGTTAGCATCGCTTCAGATGACATGTCAATTTATATTGCGCCCAATCATAACGACCATTGCCTCCGACGCTACAGACATCGATTGACGTTATTATGTAACTTGCTTTCTTCCAATTCAACACACAAACAGACTTATAATTATTATGCATATACACAGATATTCATGCGTACATATCATTCATACATACATACATACATACATACATACATACATACATACATACATACATACATACATACATACATACATACATACATACATACATACATACATACATACATACATACATACATACATACATACATACATACATACATACATACATACATACATACATACATACATACATACATACATACATACATACATACATATATACATACATACATACATACATACATACATACATACATACATACATACATACATACATACATACATACATACATACATACATACATACATACATACATACATACATACATACATACATACATACATACATACATACATACATGGAATGCATACATGCATACAATGTACATGCATACATATACTTATACATAGCATAATATTATACTGTATCTATCCTTCTCGCCATTTCTTGTATGATTGCCACTTTCTCTTCAAATTATTCCTAGATCTTTATCGCTGCTCGTTTCTTTTGCACTTTCTCAATATTATGTCATTCATCAATTTCTCTGTTTCTCGATTTTCTTTTCTCCCTGTATGCCTCTCTCTCTCTCTCTCTCTCTATGTCTGCGTCTCTCTATGTGTTCTGTCTGTCTCTTTGTAGGCCTACATCTCTTTCTGGCGCATCAAAATGCAGAACCTATTGCTGTAGTTTGAAAAGGCCGTACACTGGCTGAATGACAAACAGAGAAACATGCATAGATGTAGAGACAGATATAATATATATATATAGACAGGTTGGCACGTTAACAAACATACAGACATGCAGACAGACACAGACAAGCAAACAGACAGAGAGATAGGCACACAGACTGATAGAAATTAAACAGGTAGACAAATAGATAAACAGATGGATAAACAGACATAGAACCACTCAGGCAGACAGACAGCCAGACAGACAAACAAAAGACAGACAAACAAATAGACAGACAGATAAATGGACAGACAGACAAACAGACGGATAGATACACAGATTTTACATGGACAGAAAGAAAGACAGACAGACAGGCAAACAGATAGACAGACAAATAGATAGATAGAAAGACAGATAAACAGACAGGCAGACAGGTAGAGTTAGGCAGATGCAGAGCGACACACAGACAAACGCAGAGATCATCTTAATATGCTAATGAGGCTCATTTCATCAGCTTCAGTCGTTCATTCTTAACTTAATCGTATCCATCTGAGATGCTTAATTGCTTATCATGCAAAAACGTCTGCCTTACATCTGCATGTACACGTGGGGAGAACATAT
>OX243825.1:9194050-9316550 GCA_945859605.1 Lumbricus rubellus
GAGAGGAGAGAGAGAGAGAGAGAGAGAGGAGAGAGAGAGAGAGAGAGAGAGAGGAGAGGAGAGAGAGAGAGAGAGAGAGAGGAGAGAGAGAGAGAGAGAGAGAGAGAGAGAGAGAGAGAGAGAGAGAGGAGAAGGAGAGAGAGAGAGAGAGGAGAGAGAGGAGAGAGGAGAGAGAGAGGAGAGAGAGAGAGAGGAGCGATCAACATACGAGAAATGCTCCTTGTCTATTCAGAATAATGTTTCCCGGGATGACTTAGTTGCCTTTATTTCGTATATACCTCGCCTAGTCGTATTCCCCTCCTTCAATTTCGACTTCTCCTCCTTAAATTTCGAGTTCTCCACCTTCAATCTCGAGTTATCCTCTTAACCTGACCAGAACAATGTCTCTCTTCATTATAATATTATCACGTGACACGAGCAGTGACTCTTCCGCTTTTGAATAACATTTTCTGTTTTCGATTCGATTCGAATCGATCCGATTCGACGAGTGTACCTTATTAATTACTTTTAATGTTAATTTTGTCATTTTCAGAAGTATTGTTTGATAGGCCTTTATATTTAGTGTCATACCAGACATCTGTCTACGATCACCGCATTTTGTAAGTATTATATTAACTTTCGTAAAACTTTCAGTTAGCTTTGTGGTCTGACTAAGAAACGGATAGCACTGTTTTAATAGTGTAAATAATAACCCACGTATTGGATTGGGTTCAAAACAGTGCGTACAAATAAAGACTATAGGCCTACACGCATTGTTTAAGCGTGGTGAATTATTCGTCATTGCATGGGTTTAGCGTAGGTCGAATACAGGGTGCATTGATGAAAAGCTTTCATGCTTAATAAAAGTCGGTTACGGCCCGAAACCCAAGCGAATTTTGGCCGTATCCCCTAAATCAACATTCACAGAATCTAGTGATTTATAGACCCTATAACTCTCTTATCAATAAATACTTAATTTCCCCTTTATGCCATGTCTTCAATTTGACTGAATAATTTTCGGGAATTCGGCCGCTTTCTATTATAAAACTGTTTAAGGGGAATCGGACTTAATGTTCGGTGTTTTTGAGTTTCGGGGATTCTGGTTTATGGACTGCCAGCCGTCCCGCTTTGGCCGGGACAGTACCGGAATCGGCTCTGTGCGTCCCGTGTCCTGGATTGATCCCAATTTCCAAATTGTCCTGGAATTTGTGGCAGAGATTAAATGCATTTTTATAGCGCGTCTTCACAAAATGTTGTTATTTTGCACATGCACTAAACTTGACAAGTTGTACGAATTTTTTCTTCTGCGCTCAATTAGACCTAACGTTGTTGGTTGAATATTGAATGTTGGACAATACTACACTGAAGTCTTTAGAAATTGATTAAAAAATATGATAGTGCTACTATGGGCAAGTAATTTACAATGCAAAGATACACGTTGACCTGAAGAATAAAAACTATTCTAAAACTTAGTGCATATGGATTCAATTCAGAACATGTATCTCGACCATTAATTTAGCACTCACATTCATGGCTGAGAATAATTTTTTTATCGTACCCGGTTGTTAAATGTACGGTCATTAAAATATGCCGATTTTATAATGTTTTAAATTAGTGGGTACTCCCGAAGACTGGCTGCCCGTACTCCAAACAATATGGCTGCCAACGATTGCAATAAAATAGAGCGCAGCGACCTATGGCGCAGCTACCAAGCGACGACATCTATCGACTGCATTCCAATACAAATCGAATGGCTGCTTGCCGATAGTAGCATACGCCCGGCGAAACATAATTATAGCTTCCAAAGCGATCAGTTCGTTTACAAAGCGCAGGTTTATTTACTTTCCAACTAGGTCGCTGCGCTCTATTTTTATTGCCATCGTTGGCAGCCATATTGTTTAGAGTACGTGGCAGCCAGTCTTCGGGGATTACCAATTAGTGTCAACTGATTTAACATGAAATTTAACAGGTTTTATGAAAATAACTGTTCTCTGTTAAACTTTGCCTTTATTATTCATTTGGTCTTTGCTGATTTTTAAGTATGTATAGGCAATTGTTATAGCGCTCCTTCAAGAAACTTCTCAGAGGCGCTCCCAACTACAGCACGGACACTGAATTGGAGTTTCACATCGGGTAGAATGGGAACACCATGCAAAGAATGGTTGCAGGACATAGAAGAGTGGTGCGAGATGAATATGCAGGAACTGACACACCGAGCACAAGGTCGGGGAATAATGGAAGAGAGTAGTCAAATGCGCAGTGGACAGCCCACAGATCATTAAGAAGAAGAAGATGAGCCATTGTTATAGTGCCTCTTCAAGTATCTTTTCAGAGGCACTCCCGACTACAGCACGTACACTGAATAGTAGTTTCACACCAAAGCACATTTATGACCAATTGCAAGTTAATGACTTGCTCAGGGTCCTTATGCGGTGGCTTAAGGCAGTGGTTCTCAACCTTTTCAGACTCACGGACCCCCTTTTAATTTTGCGTCCCGGTCACGGACCCCCAATAAAATTTGATGCCTTTTGGCGCATTACCGTATCGCGACTGTGCGACTCTATTATCCTATATAATAATAGGCCTACATACATGTATGTGTGTTATAATATAGCCCATATAATGGCATATAGGCTTATGCCTCTGCACTCCTTGTAGGCCTAGTACAAATTTATTTAACTAATAAGATTATATAGAATTTATTTTTAAAAGCTTGTATTTTAAAAATGTAAGCTTTAGGCATGTATAGGCCTATTAGAGCACAGTTTATCTTTTTCTCTAAGAAACTCTCTCAAAAGAATCCCGAAATCTATTCTAGAGAGTCTGTTACAAACTTTTCCCCATTGATAGCCAGTGAAATGCGGCTGGCCTATATGTGCAAAGTGTGCATGATTTCCACATCCGAACCTAATGTAACAAAAAGAGGATAGTTAAGTGGACGTGCCTTGATGAAAAATTAATTAGCCTTACCATTTTTATACCCTGATCGAAAATAGATTTAAGTCTGCACTTTAGCGATTAAAACAAACCGACCCATCTAAAACAGATGAATGTGTCATTGATCAGCGTGTTATAAGTTTCATATCGCCATTGAAAAGGGGAAAATTGAAATATTCACAAAAATTTATCTGTTTCTATGTTTTTAACTAAGAAATGTATAATTTTCAGGACTTGCTCGCGGACCCCCAAACAGATCGCCGCGGACCCCCAGGGGTCCGCGGACTCCCGGTTGAGAACCGCTGGCTTAAGGTGGATTCGAAACATACAGCCTTCCATCACCAAGACACCGAACATACCTTTCCACCATAGCGCACCACAATACATCATGCGATTGCGTATGGATGGATTCCTATGCATGGGTTCTGTTTAGTTTTTTCCAATGCAACTGCAAATGCATATATCTACATATTGCCCCTATAACAGATTTTTATTACTATTATTATAAGTATTATTATATTAAGATGCAAATATTATTACATGTTACAGGATAACGAATGAATGCATCAGAGAAAGCATGGGTCAGGAGAAACTGGAAAGTAACATCAGGAATAGGCGACTAAAGTGGATGAGACACGTTATAAGAATAGATCAAGACAGAAGAGCCAAACAAGCAACGACGGAGGTCCTTGAAAAGGAGACACGGAAGAGGGACACCCTGGAAAAACTGTATGCAGACTCCAGATGATTTTCAATCTCTGTATATGACGTGGTACGACGCTGTTGGGATGGCAATGGACATAGAGAAATGGAGAAACTGTGTTGCCCGATGTGCAGCTCTTCACGGGAAGGTCTAAGGTAAGGGTTATGTAAATTTGTAACAAATGCAAGATCACATTGAAATTTGAATTTGAGTTATCAGGAGAAGATGGAGTTCAGTATCTTTGTGCTTGAAAGCCAGGGATAAATTTTTAGTGAGTTTGAGCCACTTTTGGAAGGAAGGAAATAAATTTGAGCTACATTCCATTCTCTGTGTCTAGATACTTGATGAACATAGGCAATGAGGAGGAATTATAGCTCTAGTTGTTAGTGACTGAAGGTAGGGTGTTGTACTTGTGCTGATGGATCCGATTTGTAGGTCAGACATGCCAATTTAAATTTGATCTTGAACTGAACAGGAAGCCAATGCAGCTGATTTAGCCGTACTCTTAGTGCTCACCACTTCTGCTCCCTTCGTTCAACTGAACTTAGTCCGCTCTCAGTTCCTTTTGTTCGTGCTTCACTATTAAGAGTCTGCTGGTAGTACCGTCAAACTTTAATTCCCCTTTGACGCTATGCTCCCTTTCTAAAACTTCTTCTCAGTCAAATATCTCTCATTTTAAGACAGTTTTATATTGCCGTTTTGGGGTTGGGAGAGCCTGTGAGCATTACCCTTGAAGAGGCGCTATACAAATGCATTTAATGATCGAATGAATGATAGAATAAGACTGACGAACTAATTCTAGTGTAATACGCATCACTACCCTGGCTAAGGACTTTTTGAATGTGTTACAGTCTATGGATCTCAAGGTCTGAGAGGCCAACAAAAACCAAATTAGTATAATCAAAGTGACAGAACACAAGAGAACAGGTTATGATATGTGGCATATTCATAGTCAGGGCCTACCTGATGTGATTATAGCTGTAATGTAATTATAGCTGTAATGTGATAGAAACAATGTTTGCAAATGCTTGTTATGTGTGGCTGGACTGTGAACTTTACTGTCCACAGTTAGCCATTAATAATAATAATAAATATTTAGTAATTATAATGACAATTTATTTGGTGCCGTAACATAGCCACGCCATTACAAGGGTACCCATAGAGCCTTAGAAGTGTTTTGATAGTGTCTGATATGTGCACTACTGCATGGTCTATACTACAGTCATGGCCAAAAGTTTGCGACCACTATAATTTAATGAACCAGTTTTCTTCGTAACTGGAATAAATCAGTACTTGACAACAACACACAGAAAATGCCAAAAATCAATCATTATTTCTAATGTTTTGACTATTTTGGGGTCACTTAATGTCACCACATTAAGAAATAACACTGATGATTAGTATTTCCAGTGATAAGCTGTGTTTTTGATAACAGTTTGAATGTGCTGTTCGACATCGATTTGGCCAGTTCTCAGCAGAACTCGGGTGTTATCTCGTGCACCCACACAGTCTTGATCCAGTTGATCAAGTCAGCCTCAGAAGTTGGATTATGAAATGAGAGATTCTGCTTCATTACGCCTACTGTCCACGAATTTTCAATAGTGTTCAAGTCTGGGCTGCCACCAAGTTTTTGGTTTCAGCAGTGGAATGCCCTTCTGCTTCAGGAAGGACTTGGCAACCTTTATGCCATGTCATGGTGCCCCATTCTGTTGGAAGTGGCTGATGTTTTCAGATGAAAGCACATTCACACAATTTAGCAGTTTCTACAATTCTACAGTTCCTGCAGGCATGTGAGACAAATGCCTAATAAAGACCATAACCCCTTGAAGCATGTCATACCGAAGCAGGCATCGAATGTCATGGTGTGGGGGAGCAGTGTTGGTTGCTCAAAAGAATGGACTCTCGATAATGCCAGAATGCCAGAGATCACTAGGATAAATGGAAACATGTATCTTAACATGTTAAAAGAGATACAGCGCAGCTCAATCACCATCCAAGACCTCAGCCACTTCCAACAGGATGGGCCACCTTGCATTGGTAAAAGTCCATCAACTCCTGGCTGAAGGAGAACGGAATTCCATTGCAGGAGTCATAACCTGGGCGCAGTCCAGACTTGAATATCATTGATACTGTGAGCAGAAGGTCTCTACTCATGAATTCAACTCTTGAGGCTGACCTGATCAACTGAATCAAAACTGTGCGTGTGGGTGCACGAGGTAACACCGGAGTTTTGCCAAATATGGCCAAATCGATGTCGTTTAGCACATTCAAACTCACATCAAAAACACAGGTTATCACTGAAAATACTAAACCTCAGTGTTTCTTCTTATTGTGGTGGCCAAAAATGATCCAGAGATAGTCAGAACATTTAGAAATAATGATTGATTTTTGGCACTGTCAGTGTGTCGATGTCAAATCACTGATTTATTCCAGTTAGGCCTAAAAAAATGTTGTGTTTCCGGTAACAGAGCTAAAAAAAATTGGGTAGGTAGGTCGGAAAATATTTTTATTTTGGTAAAATATTTGTATGCAGTGACTATCCGAAAAAGTATACCCCACTAGTCTTTTTTGCACGCTGAAACAAAGTACGTGTTCTAAGCAAGTATAAACTGCCTATTTCCCGACTGTCTGCACCTAAAACTGCTCTAGAAACAGTCCCATTAATTTCATTTTGTTGACGTCTCTTATGTTATGTCTATATAAATGCTAAAAAAATTGTTTAATTTTTTGGGGGGAAAATTTAAAAATAAAAAAATTTTTAATAACAATTTTTTACAAAATTTTTGAGTCGCGGCCGTAAAAATGGGTCGGTTGGGTTACCGGAAACACAACAATTTTTTTACGCCTTACGAAGGAAACTGGCCAAAATCAACACTTTCACACAAATAAACCATAATTTCTGAAAAAAATATTCATTTGCAAGTATTAATTTTTGTTAACAGTAGTGTGTGATGACATTAAACATCGAATAGGCACTTCAGACAGTATAAATAATCAGTATTTTTCAAAATTTGCATGTTTCTCAGTGAATTTATTCATCAAAATATAGTGGTTGCAAACTTCTGGCCATGACTGTAGAAAGTGAAGCGAAAGAGTGCAGAGTCACAGCTGCTGGTTTCAACCAAACAAAACTGACTCGGACTTGTTGGAGTTTAAGGTTAAACCGTTTAAACAGATGTACCCAGTACCTATACCACAACTGGGTATGCCCCTACAATGCTCCAGTTGTTCTCATGCATGTTCACCTATACAACTTGTACTATGTAAATAAATAGGCCTAATCAAATACGTCTTCTAATGTATTTCTCTTAGTTGCTTTGCTTTTCCGGAACAATTGATTAAATTTTTTGGTTGTAATTTGCTGGTTTTGTAAGGATAATCAAGTTTGGATCTCGCTTGCAACCAAAGCCAAATATAAGGCAATACACATGTACCTATATTAAGTTATTAACGCTTCAGGTGCTCATGCCTTCATGATTTGAGGTAATGTTGTCTGATAAGCATAACATCTGTCACTGTCTTTATATACTGCTAGCAACTGCATACTGGTAAACTTGTAAATTGTCATTCTAGATTGGTGTGAGCAAAAAGGATGCCAGATTCAACTTTCAAGACTCTCTGACAGTGCAAACTGGACCAGTTGAAGCATCAAACAGTGAATGACCATATCAACAGTCTTTCAGGGATGCATGTTCAATACCGTCTGTCACTCCGTTCTTGCCTCGATGTTATCCAAGCTCAACGCACTATAACATAAACATCTGGGTGGTCGATTTTCCGAAGAGTCGGAGTCAATCTACGCGCTACAGTGGATACTTGTCTAATCCATCAATGCCAGCGTAGTCCAAAGATCTGGTGCTGGTCCATCCTCGTACGTGGTCAACACCTCAGTTCACCAGTACATCATCAGAATATATCATCGTTTGCCGATGATACATACAGGTGGGCCATAAAAAAAGACAGTCCCCTACGGTTTTTTGCCAATATCTTGGCCAGAAGTAAGAATTTTTAAATCAAATATTACAGGCTTAAATGGAAACTATGTTTATATACATGATGGCCAGATTTAATCAAAATATTTCAAAACAGAGCAAAAGTTATATTATTTAGTCAGACCGCCCTCTGTTTTTGACGATTCAAAAACATAACGCAGCAAAAAGTAGCAAAAACCTATTTTTATTAAGTCACGTCTTAAATATAATTTGCATTGAGCAGAAATGTAACGTGTGGCTTTGTGTGCAGTGGAAGACTGTTCCAAGTGTAAAGTTCCAGCACAGGAGAAGACGTGAAGGGCTTGGTGATTGCCAGGCTCACCAGCGAATCTGTCATGTAATTAAACCTATTGTAACAAGCTCTTCAGATAATGTGTCTTTGTTGTTTTTCCTGTTGAAGTCGATGAAGCGCTGGTGGCCATGTTGGATTCCGGTGATCGTGAGTTGGTGTTTGCCACGTGTAGCGTTCTCATTAATCTGATGGCAGACGAAGACAAAAGGTCACTCCTCAGTCGCGAAGGCAGCATCACAAAGTAGGATCTGCATCTCCCTCTGAAGTCTGCTTTCATTTTGCTTCTGTATAAGATGTGCAATCGAGTATAGGAGCACTACTCTAGTCCGGCCCAGCCTCCTAGGCCTTGCTCCTGTCTACTTTTGCAAGCTCTCTAGCCCTACTCTTGTTAATACTCACCACTTTCGCTCCCTTTGTTTGGCTGAACAAAGTCTGCTCTCAGTCCCTTTTTCTTGTACCTCCACTATGCAAAGTCAAACGTCTCCCTTTCTGAAACTTCTTCTCAGGCATTCCTCTCTCATCTTAAGACAGATTTATTTTGCCTTGCTGAGTTTGAGATCACCTCTGAGTAGTTCCTTAAAAAGGTGCTATACAGATTCATTTAATGATGAATGAATTAATCTAATGTAGCACGTTGCTTGAA
This sequence comes from Lumbricus rubellus, assembly GCA_945859605.1. Lineage (NCBI taxonomy): Eukaryota > Metazoa > Annelida > Clitellata > Crassiclitellata > Lumbricidae > Lumbricus > Lumbricus rubellus. The sequence goes on from OX243825.1 coordinate 9,202,597, forward strand.
GCATCAATCAAATTATAATCAGAATTGCAGTCAATCTCTCGTAATCTGTTTGGAAAACTCGGATCAAAGTCAGTGAAATTGGAAACCAGGTTCTGGTGGATGATATAAAAGTGGAAAGAGATTCGTGTTGAGTTTAGACTGGAATGACATCAAAGATACAAAGATTATCGTTTTCAAAGTCATAATTCATCTCTGATAGGCGCAACAAGACCTCGACTCCTGAAGTTCTAAACTCTTGAATAGAATACCAATCGTTATTCAACAAGGTGGCATTGTCTAGCTGCTGGTTTTTTACCATTTACAAAGACCACTGCTTATGTTTTTACATTTCTTTTGGACGCTATTATAAGCACTTGTACTGTCGGTGGGAAGATGAGACGGCAAGGGAGACTGCCCCATGTTGATATTCTGAGACTGAGAAAATAAAGTCGTTGATACTTCACACGTATGGATGTTGAAATCTGCTTCTTATGCTAGCTTAAGTGACCTCCTCTTTGTCATCTCTTCTATGTTGAATTCGATATGTAGTGGTGAACATTAATTTTATGAACTGTTGTACAACACGTTCTCTGCATTTTTCTGCAGGTTGATTGGAGTACTGCAAGAGTTTGGCCGTACGGACTGGCAGTTGGCTGGTATGGTTTGTCAGACGTTGTGGAACTTCAGTGCTAAGATCACAAGTACAGCGTCATGTTTCGGCGAGGAAGAAGCACAGGAGCTTGTCAACATTCTTGTCGATTACCTGGGTATAGTTTTTATCCACTACTAAAGTTTGGCTGGTGTACAATGTTTATTTTGAATTCTATTAAATTTTGTGAGATGTCTATAGCATTGGCAGTAGGAGTACTGTAGGACAGAAGATTAATGGCAATGGAATTCAATCTTTTGCTTCTGTTGAGTGTTAAATTTGAACTGTGCTTAACTGCTTGGCAGCCTGCAAAGGCTGCAATACAGATGATGATGATGATGATGATGGTGGTGGTGGTAGTGGTGGTGGTGGTGATGATGATGATGATGATGATGATGATGATGATGATGATGATGATGATGATGATGATACTCTAAAGAAACTTGTCATCTCAGCTTCCAGTGCTTATGTGCCGTGGCCTTCCATGTTTCTTTTGTCTAACCAGAATTTATCGAATAATAATAATAATAATAATAATAATAATAATAATAATAATAATAATAGCAATATTATATTGTCATTTGGCAGATGACGATGTTGTTGCTGAAGTTGGTGAACTCGACGAGGAGATGAGAGACTAGTTCCAGGACGCGTGGAAAACGGAATTCTGTCCAGTGGCAACCGACCATTTCCGTCGAATCAAAAAACATCAATCTCACATGGAACCTATCTTGTCGTGAAAAACTCGTCATTCCTTTACTTCTTTTTCTGCTGCCAACAGCATCGATCTGAACAGATGGAAATGATTGCGGCAGTGCGTCTAACGTCCGTACTACCACGAGCACCTCTGTGTAGTTTGATCGGCTAGAGGCGATATATAAATTGGTTTTTTAACGATCTCTGGCATAATCTGCTTTGTGAATCGGGTTCTAATCGGTGTTTGGTGCAGAGGTGTTGTGGGTTGAATAGTGACTGCAATGGTGGTGGAAAATCCCTCGAGATTTTTTTAATGTTGTCTTATCAATGAAAAGTCTGAAAATGTTTATTCTGTTGAGGTAGTCTGATTTATGGAACTTTTAAGAACTTTGTTGTGAACTCTGGTTGTGAAGTCTGCCTTGAAGACATTGCACTTCATTCTAAGCTTGAAATTCGTTGCTAATATTTTATGTACAGTAGTCTACAGGGTGGGCCAAAAGAAGACCCCCCTAGGTTTTTCGCCAATATTTTGGCCAGAAGTAAGAATTTTGAAATGAAATTTTGCAGTCTTAAAGGCAATTCATATTTACACATCAAGGCCGGATCTCATCAAAATATTTAAAACACAACACAAGTTATACCACTTTTAGCTGGACCACACACAGTTTTTGACGATTCAAAAACGAAACGGAGCAAAAAGTAGCAAACACACGATTTTATTAAGTCTCATCTCAAGACCTTGCTCATGAAGTTTTCAATACACATATTGCCTGCCATTGATGCTTTGGCAATTTCATTTGCTAAAAGTTTCAATTTTATTGGTTTAGTAACAAAATCATTCATTTGAAAATTATTTATTTACCAACTTGATAGTCATCTTGTTAAATGAGTCACAGTGACATGCATCCAGCTATGCTGCTACCCTGTTTCTTTTCTAAATAACAGTAATAACGATTATCTGTCAATATCAAGTTTACACCAATTATTTGAAATGTGACTTAATATCGTTTTTTGTTACTTTTTGCTGCATTATTTTTTGGATGGTCAAAAAAGTGGGTGGTCTCACTAAAAGTTCAGTTTGAAATATGTCGATGAAATCTGACGATCATGTGTACATATAAATTCCCTTCATGCCTGTAAAATTTTATTTAAAAATTCTTACTTCTGGCCAAGATATTGGCAAAAAACTTTAGGTTTTTTATGGCCCACCCTGTATACCATCGCCCTTGCTTTGATGCAAACAACTCTGATGACAGAGCTCACCGCAGTTGAGACCTGGGCTGCTCAGAATCACTTAAAGCTAAATCCAACTAAGTTGGGTGAAATGATGATCAAGAGGGATTATCATTCCTTATCTCAGGGCTGTTTTTAAGGAATTTTTAGAACTGCACAATTCCTTCTTTCCTTTCCCATCTTCCATGGTAAATTACTTCCAATCGGAGGACAATGACCTTTTTTGCTGGTTTTAACTGTACAACAGCACAAATCCATTTAGAACTGCACATTTTTGTAGAACTGCATGTTAAAAAAGCCCTGCCTTATCTACTGCCAGGCTTTGAGAGTGATGAATTGATGATGGTGCGAATATTAACGATCACTAGTGACTTGCAAGCTTTGTCGCATAAAATTTGTATCCTGAGTCCATCTCTGTCTTGAGCATCCTAAATGCTCATGGACTGTCACCAGCCACTCTCCACAACGTTGCTAGAGCTACAACAACAGTGCGTCTCAACACCGCTCAGGCTTCATGGTGTCTAACAACATCTGGGAGACTGCTGTCATTTAAGAGGTAGCGTTTTAACTTTGTGTTGCCTGATATTAGGGGTGTAGAAGCACTCATACTTGATATGTTAAGACTGACTACTGCGAGCTTTAATAATTGTGTGACTTGACTGACACGTTCTGGTCAACCTGTTTGCACAGACTGTATAGTTGGCGTCTTCGTTCTCACAGCTTCGAACTCCCGATGAAGAACGAAAGAAATTGAATTTCTCCAGTACTACACACACACACACTTGACCAGGGTCCTCTCTATCTGACTTGTTGCAATTGAATTATTATTTACAATACAGTGCATTTGTATTTTACTTTGCATTTCAAAAGTCATATGTCTTTGACACCAATGCAATTATTAGCAGGGATTGTGTTCCATCAAAATTGCAATGTATATATTATTCACATTACAATACAGTGTTTGGGTTGCAAGTTATAACTTGGAATGACTTTAGATGGAACAGAGAGTGTAGAACGTGGAACTCGTTTTATCTTCCTGACACAAGTGGCACATAATAAAGAAAAAGATTTGAGAGATTTATGAAACAAATGTGACCGAGTTAGTATTTTTCTATTAATATATGCTTCTGTGTATGTCTATGTAGTAAATTTGGATGAATACATTTACATAATTACTAATTAGACCAGTCTTTGACCAGAATTTGAATAAACATAGAGATTAGAAGGAATGCTATAGTAGCAGAATTTTTATGTATACTTCTATTAATATATGCTTCTGCGTATATCTGAATGTAGCATATATTATGCGCATGTGCAGTGCATTTATCAATATATTTAGAAATGCATTTGCATGTTTGGATGCCTGCAATACATATATAATTTTGACTGTTGGCATGTATGCATGACATACATAACAAGTGGTTTTGTGTATGAGTGGTACTGCAAGTAAACACTCGTGACACATCAACTGGTGTTACCTCATGCAGCTGATGGAGTAAGACATAGTGCAATGTGCTTTCTTGTTACATGTTTAATGACCCTGCCATGTCAAAGATGCTTAGTGTCGCCCTCCTCCTTTATCCAGGCTTGAGACTGGCACTGGAAGAGAATAACCAGTGGCAGAGTTTCAATTTGCTTTGTTGACAGTAGGCTACTTAAACCTTGAACAATGTTGAGTAAGACCACAGGCATTATGTAGTGGGCACTTGCAGCAGTGGGCAAGGCCCTAGCTACACCCACTTTAAAAATGAAATAATGTAAAAGTGAAATAGTGCATTTAGTAACACATGTTTTTAAAAATTAAGGGTATATAATTTTGAAGCCATATGTGACATTTCAGAATAGATTAGATCATGATAATCAATTCATCATGATAATGTGGAAGCTAATGAAGTACTGAATAACTATTTCAGCTGTTAATGCTGGAAGATTTGGGAACATTCAAATCAGCTTCAAATCATAATATATATATATATAATGTTTATATCGAATAAACTTAGCCAGCCAAATTCAAGTGAGCTTGAGAATGATGTAACAGCACAGGATAATGTGGATTGGCTATTGAGGAGAAGAAGCTCAAAGACTTGCCTAGTTATCCTCACTATATAGTAAAAATAGACGATGAAGAAAAGGAGAAACAAGAATCGTGGCTTATACAAGTCATAGTGAAAGCTTAAGCTTACATACAGAAGCAGGCTCTATATAAATATTTTTAGGCCAACTTAAAGTAGTTAAGAGAGTTTAGGAATAGTTGGGCCTCAACTGTGGCTCCTGCAATAGAGTTCCACAATTGAGGCCCAAATATTGTAATAGTGAACTGCTTAGTATTTTTCTGGCATGAGGTGTGAACTGGAAACATTGAAGAGATGATGGGAGAGCAGAGGATACCTTATTAAAGCCTACAAAATTATCACTGGGAATGTGACAGTACAAATGGAGCGGATTTTGAATTTAGCACCCAACATACATACATAGGTATATAATATTATTTAAGAAATCGAAAGGAATATTATGGCAGAAATTCTTATGTGCAAAATTTCAGTGTAAGCGTGAGCTATGAGAGCTAAACTATTAAGCATTAGGCCTAAAGCCTAACTAACTTCCATTGGTTGTACCGGTAACACAGACTGAACAATGAACATCTTCTGAACCACTTTATGGGCTTATTACCAGTATTATGCTATGTTACTGCAATGTGATACCATTGTCCATTTGCATATTGAGACTCTGGAATGGTATAGTACTGATTGTGCTACAATGTACAATTTATTGGTTGTCCAAAACCAGCTGAAAGAGCTGATGGTGCTCCTACAAACGCTCTAAAGTCTGCCACTGTTTGTACTCAGACAGTAAAAATGAAATGTTGGGGTTTAACGACTCTTTTTCATATCGAAGATGATCAGCGTCGGAGGCAGAGAACAACCTCGTACTCCACGTTTATATTGCGACCGAGTCACCCGCAGTAAAGATCCGAGAAATTAATCTCTGATAAACCGACCGACCGGGAATCGAACCCGTGCCGCCGGCGGGGCGAGCGGGCTACAAACCCACTCGACCACCGAGGATCTGCAGTCCTAATACTAGATAAAAGGTATAAAGGAGGAGGGTGACATTGATGTCTTTGTAACGGCAGTAACAAGCTCCACACCCCATAGTCGATTCGGTGGCATGTCTGACCAGCCCAGTTCACCCCATAAATTTCTGGCTACGGTCTTGGCAGCGGGGTTTGGCTGAAATTTGACCACTGATACTACCATATATAGTATATTACACGGGGTGAGAATTTCCGGGTGGGTTGGGGGGGTTCAACCCCCCAGTCTTTCTTAGAGCCCCATGTTAAAGTATGTTTTTTACACACACCCCCAATTCCAAGTGAATAATGGTCCAACCCCCCCCCCCTAGTTATTTTTCCACAATTCTCATACTGATATTACATTAATATACTACAGTGTGATACTACAGTCCTGAACGAGGCCGGAGAACAGCAGCAGGTGACAACCAAAATTCCCTCCACTAGCTTGAGCGCTGGCTGACTTAGGCGGCAGCAGGTTAGCCCAACTGCAGCTTGCTACAGTCTCCCATATTAATGCTGAGCCTGTAGTCAATATTAGTGGTCTGTAGGCAAGGTTCTTTGTGTGGATTGATCTTGGTTTGTAGGCAATCAAAGAACCTTGGTAGCCAATCTTGTCTGTAGGCTGTACCAACCAGGCAAGGGGAAACACACCCATCTCCGCTGCCCCAGCCGAAGAGCCTACCTCCAGTCACACCTCTGCCGTTTATGGTTGAGTACCCAGCTGAATGCTTACGTTTCTGATACCCACAGCTTAGCCTAGGATAATTACATGCCTAATGTATATATAAGCCTTTCTTTGTCATGACACGCCTCTGCTTGCTTGTCTGTCTATTGACCAAAGAAAAATTGCTGCACAGTGGGTCAAGTAGGCCTAAGTTTTCAATGAAATATCAGAATTATATTCCCAAATTCAATGTATTTGTAAACTCACAAGGCAGAAAGCAGAAAAGGAAAAGACATAAATCAGAGATTAAGGCACACAAACCACTTGCTTGTGTATGAATAATTATGCCATCACAGACACCATTGTACGAAATTATGATGTCAGTCGTCAATTGAAGCAAGGTCGTCCACAAGATTTTTCACCTTTCCCATACAGTCTGCCAATGTTTTCTTTGTACTGTCTGTGTGTCTGTAACTGATCCGGTCTCTCACTCACTCTGTCACTCACTAACTCACTCATTCAGCCAATCAGCCAGGCACCAAGCAGTCACTCAGTTAAGTCAGCCAATTAACAACACATGTACTGCAAGTTTATAATTTCCATCAATATATAAAAAAATTCAGACAAGACATATATTATACATGGACAGATGCATCCTCCAGCTCGGATACAATTGTGTCTTTCTATGCTTTTCTAAAACAATTCATCCGTTTATGAAATTAATTTTCCATCTTATACCTCATTGGTTAAGCATAGGCCCTAAATCAACTGATCTACCATGTCTAAAGAAATCGATTGCTAAAAAGAATCAGAATTATGTACAAAAAAGGGCACAGGAAAACTGGAATTTTTTGGATCTTTTCAAAAGCAAAAAGCTTATAGAAATAAGCTCAACGGGTGTAGAACATTATCCCTCCGGACATTAGCCCCTGGACATATTCCCCCCCGGAGTAGGACATTAACCCCCCCCCCGTCTATGATATCATTACCTAAAAATGATCCATAAAATATAACAGTATGCAATAATAAATAATAAAAACCGGTAATAATAAATTTTAAGACCAATCTTCATAACAGGTGACTTTAACATTGAGTCATTGACTTGTTAGCATCAGCCTGTCATTCTTCCACCAACAATTTTCTTGAATCCATGATGGCTGGTCATTTCTTGCCATTGATCCTGCATCCTTCCAGAATCACTCCCACTTCAAATACAAATAGATAATATATTTTAATACCAACTCTGGCTATTATGTGTCTGAATCTTACCGATCATCAGCTGGTTTCCTGAACAACCTGAATCACCCCCTAACTTAGATAAAATTGAAATGACTAGAATTGTAAGTCGTGAAACTATTTTTACTTTTAAAGACTTATTAATTAAAACTGAATGCACATGTGTAAAGCAGTTATGCAATGAAAATAAAAACCAATTTGGCATATGTCTTTTTATGAAAATAATCAAACAAAACTTTGACCAAGCATTATGTATGGAACTAGATTCCTAATCATATTCAGCAGGCATCAAGTTTACTAAGGGCTAAGACACTGCTACGTGACTATTTGATTAATGACTGCAAAGATGTTTAACCTTGTGAGCACTGTTTTAGCGTGTGTTTTTTTAAGTTAAGACTATTACATTAATTGTCATTTCATTCTGTTTTTTTCAGCCTACTGTTCAATTCACGATGTCAACCGTTTAGCCATCAATTAAAATTGCCCATGTAAATAGGTGTCTCTGTTAGCGGGATACTCATGCCTTAGGGCATGTGAAACATCTTGTACTATGACTATTGTTTATGGTTGATTGTTACAATAAATAAATTGAATTGAATTATAGATGATTCGGCTGTTGTGACTTACTGCTAACAGCACTTTATTTTAATGGTCTTGCACAATCATTATCACTTAAACTTCACAGCCTAAGCAAACATTTGGAAATTTTTTGCCTCCATCCACTAAGAATTCTGTTGTTGTCCTCCCAACTGACCCCAATGAAATCATTGCAATAAAAATTTTAATAGATCTATTAAGCACTGGACTTAACCACTCCTCCTCAGCTTCTCTTTTTGTGATATGTGTTGTATTGTCTCTGATTAATTGATTATCTTGATTATTATTGTTTCACACTTTGAAATACTTGGATCAATAAATTGATTTGATTTGAGTAAGAGGCTCACCTCTGAAATGGTTCTGTAGCTACTTATCAAATACGCTGCAGTATCTTTATGTTAACCACTCCTCAGCTTCTCTTTTGGTGATATGTGGAGTTTCCCAAGGTTCAATATTGGGGCCATTGTTGCCTACATAATACATTCATTCATTCATTCATTTCAAGAATTTATATAGCGCTCCTTCAAGAAATCTACTCAGAAGCGCTCCCAGTCCAACCACGGTGAAAAAAGGTTTTAAGGAGCTTGTAGAACACAGACGAGTCAACCCTAGGTAGCAGGCGTATCTGCAATGGGAGACTATTCCAGACAGATGGACCTACAACTGAGAAAGCACGACGCTGACAGGTTGATGTTTCAACACGTGGGACCAAAAGCTTACCGCTAGACGCAGAGCGAAGGGCTCTGTGAGCCAAGACAACAGATATTGGACAGTAGAGTTCACAGAGATAAGTCGGGGCACAGCCAAGGAGACAACGCCAAACCAGTGAAGCAATTCTGTATTCGATGCGCTGTGAGATAGGGAGCCAGTGTAGAGTATCACGCATGTAAGATGAAACAGAAGCATATTTAGGGATTCGACCAATTAGCCGGGCTGCAGACCGGAGAACACGGTAAAGTCGGGATATCAAAAGCAGAGGCAAACCAACCAGAATAGAGCAACAGTAGTCCAGGCGGCTTGTGACAAAAGCATGAACAAGGGTAGCAGCAGAATCCTCTGATAGGGAGCGAGAGATCACCCGTAGCTGACGAATTTGGTAGTAACAGCCTCGAGTCAGCTGATTGACATGTTTTGAGAAACTAAATTCTTCATCCAGCGTAACACCCAAGTCCCCGACAGAATCAAAAAAGTGACATGTGGAAATAAATGCAATAAATAGTTTACAGTCTGTGACAGCCTTAAAATTAATATTTACTGACGACATGAATATTTTTGCCATTGGGCATGATAGTCCCATCGTGCTATCTGAACCTCTGAATGATGAACTCTGGTTCTCTGCAAACTTGTTATCCTTGAACTTAGATAAGACTAATTATATGATTTTTAGCAGCAAGGTGATTCCTGACACAGATTTCAATATAATATTATGTGTAAACGATATGCATCTTTCTCGTCTAGGTGAAATCAAAATTTCTGGGTGTTCTATTACTGAAAATCTCAAACATAAACATATGGATATGGTGATAATGTCGTGGGCATTTTACTAAAGGTTTGGCATTACTACACCTTGAAAAACTTTATTATACCAAACCTTACTAGAACCATATAGCCTAGGCCTAGATTCTATAGACCGTCTTTGAAGGTGTATGTGATTTAAGATGATATACTGCTGTATTATTATTTTGCTGGTAATATTATTACTATTATTATTATTATTATTATTATTATTATTATTATTATATTATTATTATTATTACTATTATTACTGTGTTTATCACTATGACTGTTATCAGTTATGTTCTAGTTAAGTATTAATGAAAGCATGCATGAAAAATAGTCAAGGATGTGGGGTCAGGGCAGCATAAGCTATTAGCTTTTTCTAGCTCCCATTGCACTGTAAGCTTACTTGTTGTTTCACGTTTGTACTATTTGACTTTTGTTTGCAATAAGCAAATTCATTATCTAGCGTTGTCTGCCACTTTTCAGTGAAACCAGTATGAATTGGTATATATTGACTCTTAGGCTTGCTTGGGAAGGTGGTAATCCTGTGAAGTCTAATAAGGTCCAGTAAACTGTCAACTTCTGGCAACTTCAACATCCAAATTCATTCATTCATTTATTCATTTCGAGAAGGTCGGAGACAGGTCGACAAAAGCTAGAAAAGTATGATGGAACACAATCATAATCTGGAATAGCGCCAACTGCAATTGTTAGGCCTAAGCTGATTTCCAAACTAAATTTGACATTTGCTGTGTTGACTCTGTTGAGCTAGAATGGATATGAAGCTAACAGCAGCAAAATCACTAATTATATGAATTGGAGTATTGTATGGTATGGGGCATATCATTTACGTGTAAGAACATTAGTGTCAACGAATGCAGGACATTAGGCCTATCCTATGGACAAAACACCACTGTACAAAGCACCCATGTACAAACACCAGACAAAATCCTCAATTTTGCATAGGACATAATTCTCCCCGGACATTGCCCCCACCCCACTGTGCAAAAGCCTATTTCTGCACTTAGCTGATTATAAAGCTTAATTGCCAAGTTTTCGTGCCTATGTCAACTAGCAAATAATCTATGAATAAAGAGCTGTCTTTGCCATTCGTCAATCAGGTTTCAACTTAAAACTTGTCATTCAATCATTCCCATACAAAGCTAGGACTATTGGTCATAGGACGACTGGTCATAAGGTCTATCTGTCATATGCCACAAATAAATGACATGAAACTAATTTTTTTAAACAAATAAACCATTGACAAAATAGGCAATATTCTTTAGATAATTGATTTTAATTTTTTTATATTTTTATTGCACGTTCAACTCTGGTTATAGAAACACGAACAACTAGGTACAGTACAATGCAACAGGAGCCAGCAAAAGCTAGTAGCTTATATTATCCTGAACCCTCTTCTCAATTAATATTCATGAATGTTTTCATAGGATGTATGTAGCCTGTCAATTAAGAATATTCAGCATTTTTAGACAATTATATAATTAATGTATATTAGGAAATTTAATAGAGTTCAACACATTTTACTTTACATTACATGTTACATAAATGATATAGTAAATGTTAGTTGGTGTTTTAACCTCTTCAATAAGTATATAATGATTATAGCTATAATTGAATAATTTATCCTTGTAAATTATGCCGAATTGACCATGTAACCGAACGATAGTCGTATGACCAATCATACTATGTTCAATAGTCCTATGACCAATAGTCTGTATACCAGAGCTAGTACTTGCTAGTGTTCTCTAGGACAACAATGAAGACTTGCTAATGTCATTAAGGCCTAAATTTAGAGACTTGTAAAGGTATTCACATTAATGTATTTGTAATGAACAAATGGAAATTGTCTATCAGAATGACCATAATTATGTAAAAGTAAGACACCTGAAATGTTCAAGTCATGACAGGTCTAAGTTTCTTTGCCGCTATTCGTTCAGCTTTATATAGTTTCATCTTTAGTAGGCTATACATATACAAATACACACAATTCGTTTATATAATATTTGAGCCATATTGTTATAGATCATGAGAAACTTTGGACTAGTGAAATAAACTTTTCTTGTATCTATGTTTTTTATATGCAGTTTTAATGTCTGGTATAAAGTATACACTATATGTCCTACCCTGAGTATTTATGTCCTACCCTGGGGTTTCATCCAAAGGAGTTTGTCCAGAGGAGTTAATGCCCGTTCAAGGAGTTTGTCCAGAGGAGTTAATGCCCGTTCACCAGTATCAACACAGTAAATATCAGTTACTGAAATTTGTAGATAAATAAAATCTATGCTGTTTTCTAGATGCAGTCAAGTCATTTAAACTTAGTCTGCATAACATGCATGTGAAATTTTATAGGCTAATTAATTCTTTGTGCAACAAATGCCACTTATTAAGTGAACCAGTTTTATTACAATTGGATAGTGCCCAATGTAAATCAGTTCTCCTCTGTGGATAGGAAGCTGTCAACTATAGCAAACACAAGCCTTAGAGTATATGCACACGTTTTGCACAGTTTTGTAATTTGCAAAACTTTCAATATCTCTCGTTGTTGTATTGTGACAACTTCAGCACTTCATGCATGAAAGAATCTTAAAGGCTGTTGGTTATACAGAAGGCTGTGATTTGTTGAGAAATGCCTTTTCATGACTATTATGTCAGATTTCTGATGTGTTTTGTCTCAAACACCCTACGTGATTGAGCTTTTGTTGCTCTTTATCATGTTCTTATGCTACCAATGATTAGAGAATTAAAGATTGATTATAAAGAGATTTGGACTATGTTATCACTTTTTAGTTAATATAATACAGGCAGGTTAACAGCTAACTGCCCTGAGAATGCTGAGAAGATGCTTGACTATAACTTCACTGTGTTTGATGTGAGTTCTCTTGTTACATTATCAAATCACACTAGTTGAAGTCATTCAATGCTTAGGTTTGTAACCAGATCCAACCAAACCTAATGTAAGTAAATTAGTATATTTGCTATGCTGTATTTATAGTTTTTTAATAGTGCTTGCCTTGTTACTGTGCACATGCTAAGCATTATTTGGCATATAAAAGATTGTACATAATGTGTTTACACATGATCTGTAAGAGATGGTACATTCTTGAATGGTCAGGAGAACTGTTTGAAGCAGTCATTAGGAGACTAGAAGAACATTTTGACAAACTGTTGAGGACAATAGGAAATTTTGTTAACTCATAGGGTGACTGTATAGGTCATTACCGATATTGACACTGGTTTGGTTGACAGTATATGCTACTTGAATGCAGAGCCTACTATGTGAGGGAATTGAAGCAGACTGCTTCCAACTTGTGTTGGGGGAGTTCCCCCCAAGCCCCCATAACAACATAGTTGAGTATAGGAGATTTCCATGGACATTTCCCATGAGATAGCCCAGCCCCAGCATTTCCTCTGCACTCCCCACTCCAGGTAAATTTCCCCGGACATCCCTGGTGTCTCACAGGGTAGATCTTCATTTAATTTGACTTTTACTTTACACTCACTTAAATTTGTTCCTGCACCTCTAAGCCATTGGAATTCTGACTCATAAATAATTAAATTATTTGTTCAGATTTGTTCAGTTGATAAACTGTAGCCTAAAAGTCGACCTTGCTTCTGGTTGTCATGCAGTGCATAAGTGACATGACTTCTGTCATCTAAATACTTCACCACCTCAAAATATATGAAGAAAGATAATATATTTATGGTCATATTACTAGACAACACATTTCAGTCCCTCACCATAGCCCTCCTACCACCACCGGTTGTTCATTGTTCAAGCACATCGTTCAGCCTTTTCCTCTTCCACCCCAACACTGCTTCATCAACAGTTCAACACATCGCTAAAATGCGCAAATCACTCCATAGCAACACATATAACGCAGTCTTTGGAACAAGCTTCCACCAGTATTATAATTAGGCCTACTAATCCTATCTGATCCATCCTACAAACTCACCATAAATCTTAGCTGTAGTTGTTATCTAACCACAGGTCTTTCAATCAAAACTAAAACACTGCTTTTTCATAAATCCTACCCATATTCCTCTTCCCTTTCACATCTCTCACAGTTTTAACTCCAAACAAAATCCACCTTAACCGGCTGACTGCCTTTCTGACTCTTTCAATTTGAACCCTTGGGCCTTGCCCAGTTGATTTTGTTTGGATTCAGCCCTTATGATCAACATTGGTTCCCGTGACTTCGCTTTTGAAGGTGCTGCAAAATTTTAGAGTTTACGATTTGCGATAATGACGACATTGCAGTCAATCCACAAATAGGACCATTAGGCCCATCCCGGGTTAACCAGTTGAGACACCTAAGACTTCGGTCATGCTTGAAGATTTGTTAATGCGGAACGGTAGGGTAGCACACCGCGAAAGCTAACCAGATTAGCCTTCAGTTACTTAAAATGCCATACAAATAAGCATTACGGCAAGCAAAAAATATGTTTTGCTTTTCACAGGCACTTGTTTATTGTTGCAAAGGTTGCAAACAATATTCGACGACTTACTGCCGAACACTGCTTAGGCTATTTATAACACGGATGCTATTCAATATTTTTTATTACTGTTTAGGCCTATCTTTTTTCTCTAAAATGGTTCCATAAAATTAATGTATGTTATGTTTTTTAGTTGTATACGCCTACTGTGATTATAGAAAACTAGCTGGGGTACCCGGCGTTGCCCGGGAAATTTAGGATTCGACCCGCCCCGGCCACAACCCCACCACACCCCACCTCCCCCCACCTCCACCCCAAACCCAACCCCACCCCTCCACCAACTCCCCTAAACCTCCCACCCCTCCACCCCACCCCTCACCCACCACCCCAACCAAAGCCCGCCACCCACCTCTACTCAACTTCCACCGACAAACGCCCATTTCCCTCAAAGCCCAGCCCCACCCCATCACTCCCACCACACCCCACTCCCTCCACCCCGAACACCACCCCTCCATCTCCACCCCAACCCCCACCCTAAGCCCGCCCTCTACCACACCCCACACTCCCTCCACTCCACCCACCACCCCATCCCGCACCCCACACACCCCACAACGCTCCGACCTCGACCGGTAAGCCACAGTTCAAATTTTGGTTTAAAAAAAATCCACCCCACCCATCCCACACCCACCCACCCACCCCCCTCCACCGTCCACCCCAAACCCGCCACCCAGCCCCACCCAGCCGACAACACCCAACTGCACTCCGACATCTCGACCGGTACGCCACCGTGAAATTTAAGTTGTCGGAAAACTTTTCCACCACCACCCTCCCCACTCTCACACTCCCCTCCCCCACCCACCCCACAACACGCCGCCACTAACTTTGACCTCCACCAGTACGATACGCGTCAATCTTCATCAGCTGCTCTCGCCATTTATATAATGACCATGCAAGGGTTTTAAAAGGTGTTTAATAAACTGACGTCTTAGGATTTTCTGCCCCCCCTTCCCCATCCAGGCTCCCATGGTGGTAGAGATTCGCCAACCTCTGAACCGGGTGGTTCAGAAGGCTCTATATCTAGGTGAAAAAAAATCAGATCAATAAGTGGGGTTTTTTGAAAAAAATTGGGAGGGTTTCGCCCCCCACCCTGACCCCCATAATGGTAGAGAATCGCCAACCCCTCGACTTTGCGTCTCCTGCCGGGACCTACACAGCAGTGAAGGTTTGGAGTGAAAAGCTCTAAAACTGTGGAAATGCATCCCGGTCAAACAGACAGACAGACAGACACACATAGTTTCTTCTTTATTATTATAGATTGCATATTTCGATTTTTGTATGAATGTACACGCTATGTTCTGTTCTCATATAGGCCTAATGTTCCCGCAGTGAGTTTGCAGGCGGTTAAATGAAGCACATACTTACTTACTTACTTACTTACTTACTTTACTTTCTTCATAGAGACCGCAATGCCTATATTAAGCTACCACTAGAGGCGCTGGACACTATTAACGCGGTTGTTCGTCACTACGTTACCAGCGTATGCAATGACAGGTCTTGGAGTGGGACAATTTAATATAAAATACCCATCCCGTATAAACAATTTATAACTTATGATTACCCATAGGCCTAATGAAGTGATTGACAAGAAATTAGGCCTATAGCTATTAGCGCAAGCACTAGGCCTACAGTCTGGGCTACAAATTCTGCACAAAATGGTCAAGCTAATAACAAAGAGTACCTAGTCGTCCTAGTGGCTCATTTTCAATAATCTTTAGTTTTAATACCGCTTTAATTGAATTATTTCGCCTGTTGTAAAGTTTATAATATTTTATGGGAAAACTGCTGCTTTTATCCATTTGAGGCAGGTTTTTCAATAGCGCGCATAGATGTCGTCCTTGCTATAAATTAGGTTACTGCGTTAGACGCTAGGCAACAGTAAGCTTATACCCTAGGTCTACGTATTTGCCAAAGTTACTAGACGCAAACTATTATAACGTCACGATCCTTGACGATGATTGCACCTGTTATATAGGCTAGTCTAATCATTGGTTAGGCTAATGTGCTTCGACGCATAAGCAGATCCATATAATTTATTATGTAGCGTTAGTAAGTAAGTGAGCCTCTATTCAACCAGCTGCACGCATTCCAGTGTTCAGATATCATATTATTAGGCCTATAGGCTAATAAGCAAATTTATTTTAAAATTTATTCAGGCGCTACAGGAAACAAATTTATTAAGATGTAGCGTTAGTAAGTAAGTGAGTATCTATTCTCTGTGACTCGACGCAGCGTTCGTGAATAAGCAGGTGTCCGCGTTTGACTTTCAAGTGGCGCTTTAGAAGTTTGGAGGTCACGATTACGATACACGGTCGTGCTATCGGGGTGGAAGACATTATAGGCCAGCTATAAAGCCTGATATTATAGGCTTATGCTAGAATATAGGCTACCTCCCCTCGAAATGCAATTTAAAGTAGGCCTATAGTTGTGGTAAAGTTATGAATGCGATAAAACGTGTCTTAGACATTAAAATGTGTACCGGTAGCTAACGGAAGGATTTCTGCATACTTTCACTTATAATTAGATGAGATTCCAGTAGCCTATGCGTTAGAAATAACGTTTTATATAGGCTACAAATCGTTTATACCTCCATTTACAAAGATATGTCTCTCTTTAGGTGAAAGGGGTCCAAAAATGCGGAAAAAGCGGACTTTCCTGAGTAACATTACATTTTTTATGGAAAGAATGGTTCATATTTTTACTATCAGTTATTATTATAGTGAAAATTGCAATAATATCGAAAAAAGAACATTTTATGCAAGCTCTCAATTTCAGTGCTTCGATCTACGTCGACTGCATGACAACCACTGGATATTTTTGTCAAAATGAAATTTGTGTGCAACATGGTGCGTGGTTAACTTTTTAATTTTCATTGTACCTGTGGGGATATGAAGGATGCCTCAGCTGTAAAAACATTGGCAGTTGCCACTAATTTTTAAGCAAGTTATATACAAAACATTAAAGAGGTAGGGAAGTTGTTTAAAGTTCACATCACCGCGCGTTTTCAAAGTTTAAACTTAATTTATTCATACAAACGATACGCGTGGCGAATAGTACTAGATTTATGCTATATTTTGCAATACTAACTTACTTTCTAACCGTGAAATTAAGTGTCGTATTTATGCAAATTAAATTTATACAACTCGATTCTACCTCCGATTAAGGCTTAGAGAGAGAGAGAGAGAGAGAGAGAGAGAGAGAGAGAGAGAGACAGAGAGAGACAGAGAGAGAGAGAGAGAGAGAGAGAGAGAGAGAGAGAGAGAGAGAGAGAGAGAGAGAGAGAGAGAGCGAGATTAGAGATGATTGGTAGAGAGGAAAAGAGAGCAGCATGCATGTCTAGACTCTATAGAGTAACATCCGAATCACGGACATTTCGTCGACATTAAATTGAGGAAGCTGATTGGCTTGCAAGTAAACGGCGTGATCAAATTCATTTAGCTGTTGACGCGGCAATGCATGCAACCAGAGCAAGTCAGTTTTGGAAGAGTTGAGCGATAGATGCTTGTATGTGCACTTGTTATAGCGTTCCTTCAAGGTTCCTGCTCAGAAGCGCTCCCGACTACAGCGCGGACACTGAATCGGAGTTTCACGCCAAAGCGCTGAGCAATTGCGAGAGAAGGATTTGTCGCTGTCTATTCGTGTACAATATGTGCATAAATTATGTTATTATGGTTGCGTGTACACTGTTTATGTCTCATGCATATGGCTACATGTGTCGGTTGAAGACTTGAAGCTAATTTTTCTGTTCCTAACTACATGTATGTGCAAAATCTTCTTTCCTTCCGTCCACAAATGGAAACATCGCAGCTTTTAGTAATCCGTATAGAGGGAAAAAAACTAAAAATAAACTCCTTAACAACTGGAGAATCGAAACTAGAGACAGCGACAAATCCTTCAGAGAAAAGCTGAAGAAGCCCAAAAGCATATTTATAGATAATAGACTCGCAGGGCAGAAGGTACCTCCTAATTAGAAGAGCCGGCACTATTAATAGTGCGTAGGCCAATTACAAGTGATATTGGATGGATAAATGCGAGGAGTATTATAAAACCTAAAACTAGGTGATCACCTTAATGCGCATGAAAAAATCAGAGAAAAAATCATGCAAGACATACATGCAAAGGTCACAGAAAAGTTAGTAATATATAATAATAATGTATGTATGTATGTATGTATGTATGTAATATAATATATAGAAGCTATATTTAACAGCAACTGGATAATACAGGACCATCCAAAACCATACAAGACCATAAAAGATCATCCAAGACCAAATGAGGCAATTGAAGACCACCTAGACCATTCAAGACCATCCATGATTATACAAGACCAACCAAGACCAAATGAGACCAAATGAGACCATCCAAAACCAACCAAGACCAAATGAGACCATCTAAGACCATCAAATACCAAATGAGGCCATCCAAAACCATCCAAGACCAAATGAGACCATCCAAAACCAGCCAAGACTAAATGAGGCCAGCCAAGATCAACCAAGACCACATGAGACCATCAAGGACCAAATGAGACCATCCAAGACCACATGAGACCCTCCAAGACCAACCAAGACCAAATGAGACCATCCAAAACCATACAAGACCATACAAGAACATCGAAGGCTATGCAAGACCACAAAAAATCACCAAGACCATCCACGATCATAGACGAACATCCAAGTTCAATCGAGACCATCCAGGACCGTCCATAACCATCCAGGACCGTCCAAGACAATCTCAGATCATCCAGGGCAATCTACGACCACCCAAGACAATTCAGAGGTCATCCAAGACCATTCACATAATATATCTTGATGAAAGAAACTCATTGATTGATATAAATAATTATAGTATATTACAAGAATGATATATATACACAAACATACATATGATAATCATTATATATATACTATTATATAGGTCATATATATAGAATGCTAAGCGTAGCCTATAGACAGAGATGCACATACATACATATGAGAATGATATATATACACTATACAGGCCATATATATATATAAAATGCTAAGCGTAGCCTATATGCATGTACAGAGATGCACATACATACAAATGAGAATTATATATATATATATATACACTATATAGGCCATATATATAAGAATGATATATATATACATACATACATATATGAGAATTTTATATATATGTATATACTATTATATAGGCCATATAATTTATATATATAAGAATGATATATATATACACATACATTATGAGAATTATATATATATATATATACTATTATATAGGCCATATATATATATAATGCTAAGCATAGCCTATATATACAGAGATGCATATCTTTATAATTGTTTTCGAGGACGGAATGAGTCGTCTGCGCATGCGTAGAGAATTCCTCCTTCCTTAATATTCATATCTCGACGGTGGTCGTCGTACTTCCGCTCTTTGTTCTCCGTTCGTCGACTACAGAGTCTTAGACTTCGATAAACATCGAGACACTGGAACGTGACTTGCATTCAAAGACTATTATGTGCTGCGTCTCCTCCTTTTCCTGACGTGTATTATTATAGTCTATGTATACGTATACATGTATAGAGACGTATACCATCACAACGGTATATACGCACACGGTCGCAGTTTCATTATCTCTCACCAGCATCACATGGATGTCTCTATCTCTTTCTCTCTCCATTTTTATATCTCTATGTCTGTCTATATATGTCTGTCTCTGTCTGTCTGTCTGTCTGTCTGTCTGTCTCTCTCTCTCTCGTGCACTATCTATCTATTTCTGTCTATATCTTTCTGTCTCTGTCTATGTCTCTGTCTATGTCTCTGTCTCTGTCTCTGTCTCTCTCTCTCTCTCACTCTCTTTCTCTCTCTCACTCTCTGTCTCTGTCTCTGTCTCTGTCTCTGTCTCTGTCTCTGTCTCTGTCTCTGTCTCTGTCTCTGTCTCTGTCTCTGTCTCTGTCTCTGTCTCTGTCTCTGTCTCTGTCTCTGTCTCTGTCTCTGTCTCTGTCTCTGTCTCTGTCTCTGTCTCTGTCTCTGTCTCTGTCTCTGTCTCTGTCTCTGTCTCTGTCTCTGTCTCTGTCTCTGTCTCTCTCTCTCTCTCTCTCTCTCTCTCTCTCTCTCTCTCTCTCTCTCTCTCTCTCTCTCTCTCTCTCTCTCTCTCCAAGTGGTGGTGATGGTGGTGGTGGTGGTATTATCATTATCATCACCATCATCATCATCATCATCCTCATCATCATCATCATCATCATCATCATCATCATCATTATCTTCCAGCAACAGCAGTAGTAGTAGTCTTCTTCGATGAAAGCAATTTCTAGCGTAATGCGCGCAATACATAGCAACAGTTTGACACGTTTAAATGGTGTGGTAATCTATAACCCATTATTATTGCTATTGTTATTGTTAATGTTATTTTATTGTTATTATTAATATTATTATTATTATGCCCCGAGGTAAACATGATATAGATATAGATATATGGCATGTATTTAGTATGTACGTATAATTGTATATATAATATATATGTGTATATATATATATATATATACAATACTTACATGCTATATATATATATATATTCGGCTCCGCGATTGATTCTGCACGATGTCTCGGCTAAACATTAAATAAACGCGTCGGTCCTTATAATAAAATTTCAGACACCGTTTACAGTGCGGTGAGTTTGGATGGCTGCCAATCAGGTTTATGACGCAATAGTCGACGTCACTCAAGCGGGTCGTCTGCCTCATTCTGTGTCGGCGGGAAAATGACAGCCGCCGTCTGATATGTAATAGGAATACGTCAGGAGGGATGTAAACATATTACGGATATTCAAGAGGCTTAAGTATGTAGGCTATGTACGCGTGTATTTATACATGAAAGATCCTTGATAGGAACCTATTCCGATAGATTTCGTGTTAATAAAACACGTGGGACTAATAGCTTGAGTGTTTAGTGACATCTTGTGAAGACCACCAACGTAGTTGACGTCGCCCCCCTCAATTTCCTAGGGTTTGGACTGGCACTGCATGCATTCACACATAGATTCCACGTTTGTGCAAGGTAGGCTATATTTAAAATTAGTCCTATATGGCAGGCGTTTTAGAATTATTATCCTTGTCGATCGTGGTTTGGCGCCATATTAATTTTCGCATTTACTACACCGTGTCTCAATAAAAACTGTGCAAAATCGATTCTGTCAGAACTTCGTCAAATTTCACCAATTTTAATCACTGTTGATAGGTAGATGGCAAAATGGCTGAAATCGTATGCCTTATAAAATTTTTCCACCTCACCTGACTCATATCACCGCACTACCTTGTTGAAAGCATAATAGCGCCTACTGAAGCTCTCTACTCAGAGGCGCTTCCGACCCAGGCAACGCGGAAAGAAGCGCGATTATATCAAGAGCATACCTTCTCGGTCTCTGTCCTGGCCACCTGAAATGGGCCTCCTCTGGCTCTTCGCCTATAGTGCCCATGGGTCACTCCACCATGTTCTTCTCTAGCCTTAAGGACTGCCCTATTTCGCCGATGATGGTCGGGAGTGCCTCTGAGTAGTTGGTCTTAAAGGGATGTTATGTAATTGCTCCTAAATATAAATAATAATAATTATTGTCTGAATGGTCTCCATGGGAGCTGCGTCTGCTTCCTAGGTTCTTACTGATTTTTTTATTGACTTAAAACTGTCTTGTTTGCCGTGCTGGAGTCGGGAGCGCTTCTGAGTAGTCGTCTTAGAGATGCGCTATGTGAAATCTGGAATGTATGTATGAATGAATGAATGAATGAATGAATGAATGAATGAATGAGTGATTGAATGAATAAGGGAATGAATGAATGAATGAATGAATGAATGAATGAATGAATGAATGAATGAATGAATGAATGAATGCATAGGCGTAACTTTCTATTGTGACGGTGGTGTCCAGTCACCACCACTTTTTAAAGTGGTCGTGACAGTCACCACCACTTTTAGGTCCTGCACGCGAATATTTTTGAAACCATAATTTTGGCTGTCAAGCGTATATAGGGCCTACACAGTAGTACACATGCATTCCAGGATATTTAATATCGCAATGTCGGCAAGCTGATAGAGGCTTCCTCATTGTGTTCATTGTCCACACTACCTTGCAGTCCTTACTTACACGTGCTTGGTTTATAATAATTAGGTGAAGTCATCAATTTTGATGTATTCATTCTGGACTTATAAATCTGGATAAAGGAAGGCGAGGAAAGAGAGAAGGGAAGCAAAGGGGATGGATAGACAAAACGCCTTTTAAACGGCTTTTGCTATTTTACAACTTGATTAATAGCATTTGAAGCTTCAAATTACTGTAAGATCTATAGAGTTGAATGTTCCAAATAAAGTACTACTGTGTTCTATAAAATTTCTAAAGGGATGACAATGACAAATAATAATTACATGGTGCCTCAACGAGACGTTTTACCCTCACATGGCCAAAACGCCCGTTGTTACTCATTCGTTATTTCTGAAAACCTTATGACCTCTAAAGCCTAAAATAACGTTAAAGATGTACTGGTAGTCTACTGTAACAGTGCTTTAGTCTATTTGATTCTGAGAATATTTTCGACTGCATCTTTATTTTTTGAAGCACAACAAAATTGCTTGCTAAGAATGGACCTGCAATGCATTCAAACACAAAGGGCGTTTTGCCCAAAGCCAAGGCGAATCATACACATGTAGGTGGCGTCTGCCCGCTTGGTGCCAACTGTGAGATTGCCCATATAATTTTGTAATGATATTTAGGCCTATAAGCTTAGGCAAGGTAAAATTTATTGTACAATGTAATTTGATATACCGGTATTGTATGGTATAGCGTACTTTACACTTATAATTTGCATTAATGACTGGACCTATGCATGGCATTTTGGCATCAATAATGATCGATATAGAAGTAGCAGCAAAATCTGTCAAAGAAACACAAAAATAAATTTCTATTAAAACAAAATAGAAAAACCATCAAAACGCAAATTGCTGATTAGGCTATGGAACAACAATAAAAGACCTCGGAACAGTAAAACTGTTCACCACATATCACATTGGCGTTTGCCTCTTTGCCCAATTTAGCTGGGCTGCAGAGGAATCTTAGTCACCACCACTATTTGAGACAAAGTTACGCCCATGAATGAATGAATGAATGAATGAATGAATGAATGAATGAATGAATGAATGAATGAATGAATGAATGAATGAATGAATGAATGAATGAATGAATGAATGAATGAATGAATGAATGAATGAATGAATGAATGAATGATTGAATGAATGATTGAATGAATGAATGAATGAATGAATGAATGAATGAATGAATGAATGAATGAATGAATGAATGAATGAATGAATGAATGATTGAATGAATGATTGAATGAATGAATGAATGAATGAATGAATGAATGAATGAATGAATGAATGAATGATTGAATGAATGAATGAATGAATGAATGATTGAATGAATGAATGAATGAATGAATGATTGATTGATTGAATGAATGAATGAATGAATGAATGAATGAATGAATGAATGAATGAATGAACGAATATAAGCTATAAATCAACGAACCTCCGAACAGCTGTTATCATTAACGACAGCACTGACTGATCCTGGATTATGGATATCCTCCAGCGGAACCCGGATTCCCTTTCCAGGCACAAATCTATCGATCGTGTCATCGGAGTTTGCCCTTCGCAGCTTTCCGTCGTACTTCCTCCACCTCCTCCGCTGTCTTGCCAAGCAGATGATGGCGATGATGATGGCGATTGCCACGACTATTGTTGCCAGCGTGATCAGCAGAACCACGGCAAGATCCTCGCTTGCCAGCAGCGAGTAGATCTGGTCAGTGTGGTGCTGAGCGGGAAGGTCACGCTGACTGGCCGTATGAACGTTTGATCCCGAAGTGAACTGGAAACGATTTGGTTGTTCCTGGCGGGGGAGTGGAAGGTCGTAGCGGACCCTGACAACCAGCTGGGCCGAGTCGGATAGTGGTGGGTCTCCCCCATCAACTGCGGTGACCTCTAGAGGGATTTCAACAGCGTCCAGAGTCCGTAGTTTGACGCTGACCCCGATCTCTCCCGTGTCCTGGTCGACGTGGAAGATGTTCTGCTGTGTGTTCCTGTGCCTCAGACCGTACGTCAGTCTCGCGTTGATTCCAGCGTCAAGGTCGAAGGCCCTGACCTTGGTGAAGGCGTGGCCAACGGCTGCGTCGCATGACACGTAGACGCTGTCGTTACCAACCGTCGGAAATTCAAATTTCGGTCTGTTATCGTTGACGTCATCAACGTACACGATGACGTAGGTCGTGTCACGTGGTCCGAACTCGGCGGAGCATGCGCTGACGGTGAGATTGTAAACGCCCTGCTGCTCCCTATCGAGACCGTCGAGCAGGGTGATCTGACCGCTCGTCGAGTCCACTCGGAATGCCCCCCGGTGGTCGGCGTGTTCCAACGAGTAGACGATCCGGTTGTACGGCTCCGAGTCCCGATCCAAGGCGGACACGGTTCCCACCTCGGTCCCCGCCGGTTCGTTCTCCCTCACGCTGAACGCGTACAGCGACTGAACGAAGACGGGAACCTCATCGTCGACATCCCGCACGATGACGTAGACTCGAACTGACGCCGACTTCGGAGGTTCTCCAAGGTCACGCGCGATGACCTCGAACTCGTGGGACGATGCGTTCTCGTGATCGAGCGCCATCTTTGTTGTGATGAGACCGGAAGTTGGATCGACGGCCGCCATCTTGGACGATTCCGTATCGAGGCTGTAGACGATTTGCCCGTTCAAACCGGAGTCCCGATCGACTGCGGTTACCTTGGTTACGGTTGTCCCTGGCAACTTGTTCTCCTCGACAACGGCATGGTAGTAGTCGCGAAGGAAGACCGGTGAATGGTCGTTGCGATCTCTGACGGTCACGCGAACCGGAAGTGTTGACGTCAGAGACGGAACTCCGCTGTCGCGACACGTGATCGTGAACCCGTGCTGGTCACGTGCCTCGCGGTCGAACTTCACCAGGGTCACGACCTTGAATTCCGTAGGGTACATTTGACGCAGTTCGAACAACTTACTGTCGGCGATGAAGCAGTGAAATTTTCCGTTCGCACCGCTGTCCCTGTCCTCCACGGAGATATGTGCCACGAAGGACCCAACGTCAGAGCCTTCAAGGACCTCGGGATGTTGGAGGTGACTGGCGTGAGGTTGCGAGTTGATCCGGATGTAAGGTTGGTTATCGTTCACATCAACGATCCGTACCATGAGTAGGATCTGAGAGGAGAGACGCTCCTCCGGACCGCAGTCCGTTGCAGTCACGTAGAGCACGTACAAAGATTTCGATTCGTAGTCGAGCTTCTCTCGAGTGTAGACGTTCCCGCTGTCCGCGCGAATCTCAAACGCATCACCGAACTCGCTCAGCGTAGCAGCGGTGAAGTTATAGACGATCTGACCGTTAGCCCCGAGGTCAGGGTCCCGTGCCCTGACCCGGAAGACGACAGCCCCGATGGTAGCGTCCTCTCGCAACCTCACCTCGTACGAGACGTTGTCGAATTCGGGAGAGTTGTCATTCGCGTCCAGCACGGTGACGTTGACGAGTAGTAGTGCGGTTTGCGCTGGCTCCCCGCCGTCCAATGCGATGACGTTGAACTGGTAGAAGCCCTTCAGCTCGCGGTCGACCCTCTCCTTGAGAACCAGCCGAAGGTGAGGGCTTCCGTCGGGCCGACTGCCGCGCGACAACTCGAAGGTGTTCGTCGGTGGCAGGATGTTGTAGTGACTGACCCCGTTCCGAGGGCTGTCCAGGTCATCGGCGACCGGAACAAAGAAACTCAGACCGACCTCTGAGGTCTCCGAGAGTTCGTAGAAGACTGAACCACGAGGGAAGAACGGCGGATTGTCGTTAATGTCGAGGATGTTGACCCGGACCTTGACGATCATAAAGTACTGGATCGGCTTGACCGCCACGTCGAACTTGACGTAGCATTCCTTGGTCCTTGGACACAACTCGTCCCGGTCGATGGTCCGCGTCACCCGGATGGCCCCTCCCTCCTCCTCGATCGCGAAGAACTGCTTGTCCGGCGCAAGGAGCGTCAGGAACCCGAATCGCAGTTGGCCGAGAATGGTTGAATTGTACTTCCGGTCCAATCCGTGGTCGCGGATGATGTTGCAGCTGACCTGAGTGTTCGGCTGGATCTCTTCGAGGACGTAGCATTCGAGGACTGGCTCCCTGTTGTCGGTTGATGATGACGACGGCGTCGAACAGAGAGACAGTCGAAGGAGAAGGAAGAGAAGGGAACCAGAGAGGGCTATGACTCTCATGAGGCGAGGATGGGAACCCACTCCTACTCCACCACCACCACCACCACCACCACCTCCCGCGCCAGCTGCTGTACCAGTAGCAGCTTCCGACCGCTTAAGTTGAAACTCCATATCGGCCGCGTTGCCGATCATTCGAACGTTTTCAGTTGCGGCCGCAGGAGGAAATGAATGCGACGGCCACTGTGGATGGATGGATGGATGGATGGATGGATGCGGCGGCGACGGCTGCAGCTGAGCCAGGCACCAGCAGCAGCAGCAGCAGCAGCCGCAGCTGATGCGGGAGCGATGCCACGGATCAAATGATGACGACCAATATCACATCCGCTGCCTTATCATCCGTCCGCTCTCCGCTGTAACGCTTGATTCAACAGATTCATCCATCCATCTATCCATCCATCTAAAACACTCATCCATCCATCCATCCATCCATCCATCTAAAAACATTCATCCATCCATCTATCCATCTATCCATCCATCTATCCATCCATCCATCCATCCAAAAACATTTATTCATTCATCCATATATTCTTCCATCTATCCATCCATTCATTCATCAGCCTGCCCTGCACCATTCTCTTCGTATTTCCATCTTTGCTCTGCAAATTCATTTTCTTTGGTCAGTCCTTCTGTCTCTCTGTCTCTACCATATTATTTGTTTTCCTGTTTCAGTATTTTCTCGCAATTTGTCTCTCTGTGTGTCCACTTTTCTGTTTGCATTTGTCAGTCAGTCAGTCAGTTAGTCAGTCAGTCAGTCTGTCAGTCAGTCTGTCTGTCAGCAAGTCGGTCGGTCAGTCATTCAATCAAGCAGTAAAGCGATCAGTCAGTAACTTAATCCACAAATGTGCCTGTTTGTATGCCTTTTTGTCTGCATGTCTCTATGTCTGTTTGTCTGTCTGTCTGTCCATCTGTCCCTCTGACAATCTACCTTATCCTTCTTTCCGTCTTTTAGTGCAGTCGGCCATTTCCATGGAAGGATTCTGTTAAGAGCATTAAGTCAGCTGCATCAGACGACTCTCCACTCGCTTCACTTCATCAGTCGATAAATGCTCAGTTATTGATATTACGCCCCGTCCTCCTCCTCATCCTCCTCCTCCTCATCCTCCTCTTCATCCTCCTTCTCCTTTTCATCCAGCTCAGCATCAGTAGCAGCATCAACATTGGCGCCATTTCGTCACGAATGAGTTCACATCGCTACCGTCAT
Organism: Lumbricus rubellus; assembly: GCA_945859605.1. NCBI lineage: Eukaryota > Metazoa > Annelida > Clitellata > Crassiclitellata > Lumbricidae > Lumbricus > Lumbricus rubellus. The sequence continues at coordinate 9,230,238 of OX243825.1, forward strand.
CTCGCGGACTGCATCTGGTGGTATTGGAAGTGAGCATCATGCAACACAATTTGGGATGATGTAGCATCATGCAGCATGATTTGAGATGATGTAGCATCATGCAACATGATTTTTTATGATGTAGCATCATGCAACATGATTTTTTTATGATGTATCATCATGCAACATGATTTTGGATGATGTAGCATCATGCAACATGATTTTGGATGATGTAGCATCATGAAACATGATTTTTGATGATGCAGCATCATGCAATATGATTTGGGATGATGTAGCATCATGCAACATGATTTTGCATGATGTAGCATACCTGACCAGAGGGGAACACGCAGGATCAGTGTCCGTCTTTTCCAGGTGATGACCCAAACTACAGAAAAAAGAGCAGCGCGTCTTTTTCTCAGTTGTTATTAAATATTCATGTTACATTTAGTCAGCCGCTCGTGTAAGTCGGAAGTGCTCGTGGAAACGAAACAAATGGTTTCTGTTGAGCTCTCTTGACTTTGATTTAATGCTAATGCTTCTATTCGACGATCACACTACTTCAACGGGGAAGGGGAGGGGCGGGAAAATGGGGGCAGTATGCGTCTCGCGAAGCCTCTAGTGCATGCCCAAAGGCCCACCACCACGCCACGTTCACGCGGTCCCCCGTTGAGAACTAAGTGCGTGGTGGACGACCGAGCCCTTACCGGTATACGTGAGTTCAAGGTTGTGGCTAGGGGGTGTTTTGGGTGTTTGAACACCCCCGAAATGAAATAATGCAAAAATGAAAAAATGCGTTTACTATTATAGGACACAATGTAAGAACTAAAAGCTTTCATTTTGAGACTCTTACTTCTATGTGACACCTAATACAGTGATTACATCCAACACCGCTATGATAGTTCCCTCTTCTCCAAACCCCCTAGTCAGTTGATTTGGTTGCCTGTCGGCTTGCCCAAGGTCTGGGTAAACACACACCCCCACCTCAACAAAATCCTGGCTACGACGGCCTTGTATAAGAGATCCCAGAGGAGAAGATCCTGAAGAAGGGATAATAACGAGCAATGTCAACTCTTTGAGAACGTATCTCACTAAAACTGTCTGCGCGTGTGTGCCTTTTTATGGCTTGTCTCGCTATCTCTCTGTCTCTGCCTCTGTCTCTCTCTCTCTCTGTTGCTGTCTCTGTCTCTGCCCCGGTTTTGATGATGAGACAGCTTTGTGGGTGAGTGCTTTCCATTCCAGGTCATACATTTCTTTGCTCTGCATGCCACGCAAGAAGTTATCCCGATGGTTCGAACTTTCACGCAATGCTGCAAAAAGTTTCGCTTCGGTCGGTCCATTTTTTGACGACAAGTTATCCAAGCAATCACCATAATTAACTTCATGGTCTTTTCCCGCACGCGTTTGAAACCCATTCTTCTTTCATTGCAGTTTGGTGCTGCCAAGTCGGGAGCGCCTATGAAGAGTTTCTCTTGAAGTGGCGCTATATAAACTCATGATTAGATTACGAAACATATCTCCACACCACAAGAAAATGATCTACTGCGGTGGTGGCTAGACTTTATAAATCGCAACACAAAATTGGGGGGGGGGTTTCACCGAGAGCGATTAACCCACGATAATTTCTATGAGAAGCAGCTGTGAAGATCGGGGACATCCATAATTGCTATAACGCCCTGAAGATATTTTTCGCGACAACAGATGATGCTGTTCCTGATTGGCTGAATTATTTAGGACCGAGTCTGCTACGCTGTCGTTGCAGCAATTATTATTATTATTATTATTATTATTATTATTATTATTTATTTTTTTATTTTTTTTTTACCCGAGGTATCAATGATCTCTCGGGATTTCAAAAAATTATCCGGAGACTTAAAAAATTGTATTCTATTATTATTATTATTATTATTATTAATATTATTATTATTATTATTATTATTATTATTATTATTATTAATATTATTATTATAATGTATTATTATTATTATTATTATTATTATTATTGTTATTATTATTATTATTATTAATTATTATTATTATTATTCCCAAAAAAATTATCGCACGCTTTGATGGTTTTGAAAATGCGAGTTTCAGAATTCAAGGTTTGACGCTAATACCACGGAGTATTTAATTTCAATTGAATTCATTTTTATTGAACTCGGTATAACAATTTCAATAATAAAACAGCAATTGAGCAAAATATTACAAAGAAATGTTTAAATACAAAACGTTTCACAGGCAATTTATATGGGAACAAAGGGCACACATGATGGGTGGGGCACCGCCGGACAGAGGACCCATTGTAGCTGTTCCGCCCCGCTGACCCTATGCCATATGGCAAATCAGTTACTCCACCCGGACCACCTTTGGACCACTGTTACGGACAACCATTTTGACGAAGCGCAGCGCTCGTGAATAAGCTGGTGCCCCACGCTTGGCCTTCGAGTAGCGCTCAAGAAAGTCATAAAGAAAAAAACCTGTGTGCATTAGACCGGTTTGGCAGGCTGGCTAATAGGCTGAGGCTGAGTGGCTATATGGCTGACTATATGGCTGGTTATATGGCTAGCTATATGACTGGCTATATGGCTGGCTATATGGATGGCTATATGGCTGGCTAGGTGGCTGGCTATATGGCTGGCTATATGGCTGGCTATATGGCTGGCTATATGGCTGGCTATATGGCTGGCTATATGGCTGGCTATATGGCTGGCTATATGGCTGGCTATATGGCTGGCTATAAGATTGGCTGAATGGCTGCACGAGTTGATGGGTGTTTATCTGGGTGGGTGACCGAGTGATGGGTGATGATATTGTATGGCTGGATGGCTGGCTGGAAGGCTGGCTGACTGGATGGCTAGCTCACTGGCTGGCTGGCTGGTTGTATGGGTGATTGTCATGGTGTTTGACTTGTTGGCATGCTGATTGGTCTTCTATAATAGTCGACAGCAATTGAGATTGAGCGACTGTTGTTTTGCACGTGTTCTGACTTGGCTTACTGTCAAAGAAGTCAGTCTCCCGTTACTTAACACAAGACGAATTCCACTGCAGCACTAAATGACCCACCGATGGTTTATGACAGGCAATAAACAACGGTGAAAAGAACAAAGGAATGACTGAATAGCGACTGTAACAAAGAACATATCAATCATTTCATTCATTCATTCATTTATTTATTCGGGCGTTAATTCGTTCATAAACGAATCAATCAGTCAGTTCTTCTCCCATTCAATCATTCATTCATTTCTTTATTCATTCATCATACATTCATTCATTTATTCATTCTCTCATTCGCTCATTCGTTTGTTCGTTTGTTCGTTTGTTCGTTCGTTCGTTCGTTCATTCATTCATTCATTCAGTTATTCAGTCACTCATTCAGTTATTCAGTCACTCATTCAGTTATTCATTCATTCATTCATTCATTCATTCATTCATTCATTCATTCATTCATTCATGCATTCATTCATTCATTCATTCATTCATTCATTCATTGCAACACTCGAGTGAATGATTTACAGAATGTTCTTCCTTAAACTCCAGTCGACTTTAAATCGTAGCGATGATGATCATGTTGATGATGATGATGATGACGACGACGACGACGACGATGATGATGATGATGATGATGATGATGATGATGATGATGTGTAATTGCTGGTGCTGATGACTGACTTAGTATAGAGTGGTGTTCGTGTTGACAGTTACTGTAGATGTTAAGTATTCGTGTTAGTGATTAATTCAAGATGACTCTCCGCAGTGCATATAATTAGTATGTTTAGGTCTTCCTTTAGAATATATAGAACAATGTTGACGAGTAAATTGGCTTTTGGCCACCCCAAATTCGATGAATGACACGATTTCCCGTCGCCTAAATCACAGACAATAACGTGTAAATAACTTGTTCATGGTCGCTACGCATTGGCTCACAGGGTTGCTTAGCATGCAGTTCTACACAAAATACGTGTAGTTCCAAATGGATTTGTGCAGTTATTGTCGCACTTCTATACAGTTAAAATAGTTTTTAAAAGAGGTCATTGTATTTTGATTGGAAGTAATTCACCATGTAGGATGGGTAGGTAAAGAAGAGACTGTGCAGTTATAAAAAATAAATTCCTTTTAAAAAGCCCTGCAGTGGCTTGGGGTGGATTCTAAACCGCGAGCCTTCGGCAAGGCGCAGAGCAAACCGTTGCATGCACCACCGCGTCCCAGCGTGTATACATTTTTAGAGTAATCGACATGGGACCCTATTACTGTTAGTGTTGAAACGTTGGAGCGGGCAAAAGAGATGAGACGCGTTCGACGGCAGAAAAGCTCTTCTTCTTCTTCTTCTTCTTCGTTTTCTTCGTTTTCTTCTTCTTCTTCTTCTTCTTCTTCCTTTTATCTTTTTTCTTCTTATTACTTTCTTCTTCTTTTTCTTCTTCTTACTCCTTTATCTGTCCTTGTTTCTTCGTATTTTTCTTCATCATCTTCTTTTCTTTTTTCTTTTCTTTTTTCTTTTCATACTTTGTTCTTCTCTTCTTCTTTGTCTTCTCCTTCTTCATCATCTTCATCTTCTTCCTCCTCCTCTTCTTTCTCTTTCTTTTCCTCTTCTTCCTCCTCCTCCTCGTCCTCCTCTTCTTTTTCTACTTCTTCAACCCCTTCTTCTTCTTCTTCCTCCTCCTCCTCTTCTTCCTCCTCCTTTTCTTCTTCTTCCTCCTCTTCTTCCTCCTCCTCCCACTCCTCCTCCTCCTCTTCTTTTCCCACTTCTTCTTCTTCTTCTTCTTCTTCTTCTTCTTCTTCTTCTTCTTCTTCCTCTTCCTCCTCCTCCTCCTCCTCCTCCTCCTCCTCCTCTTTTCCCTCTTCCTCTTCTTCGTCTTCGTCTTCTTCTTCGTCTTCGTCTCATGTGGGGATTCGATTATTCATAGAACGACGACGTACGAGAGGTGTTCGAGGATTTTGATCTCCACGAACGCAAAACAGATCCCAGAGTTTAACGATGGATGCACATTGCACACACAAGCACACACACACACACACACACTCACACCGACACACACACAAGCACACACATGCACACACACTCACACACATACACACACTCACACACACATACAAGCACACGCACACACATGCGTAAACAAGGACACACAAAACACAAAGCAGCAGTGGCATGCTGCAGCAACAATACATGCACACTGAGAATCATGCAGACATCACGCATCCACACTGTATACATTATAATATTCCTATTCTTGATTTTCTCTTTTTCTGATATCACTCTGTCTCTGCTTCTGTCTCTGCTTCTGTCTGTGTCTCTGTCCCTGTCCTTATATCTGTCTCTGTCTCTGTCTATGTCTCTCTCTGTCTGTCTGTGTATCTGTCTCTCTCTGTGTCTGTGTCTGTCTGTCTGTCTGGTTGTTTGTCTGCCTGTCTCTCTATCTCAATCTCTGTCTTCCATTCTCTATCTCTGGATACATGCTACTATCTGTGCATCTCGAAACCCATCATTCTCTCTGTCCGTCCATCCTTATTTTAGTTTGTCCGTCTGTCTGTCTGTCTGTCTGTCTGTCTGTCCATCTGTCTCTCTGTCTATCCTTCTGTCTCTCTCACCCCTTGCCTTTCGTCCTTCGCTGACTACCATATATAAGTCAGCACAACATGAGACATGAAGACACGCCAACCCTGCAGCAGCAGCAGCATCAGCAACCACAGCATCCAATGTCATCACCACCAGCAACGAGATCATTCCGTGTCGAAACGTCGCCCTTTCGAAAGGACGAGCCATCACGTCGCCTGACTGTACGGAAGACATGTCACCGGGATAAAGCCAAAGTATAGGACGACGTTGGCTGAAGAATCTCCAAATGTTTTAAACCTATACGGCGACCATTTCCAGCTCTCCTGCCATCTGTCCGTCTGACTGTCTCTCTCTGTCTGTCTGGTTGTGTATTTGGTTGTTTGTGTGCGTCTTGCTGATCCATGTGTCAGCTATCTATCATTCCATTTAATTGCCTTACTACATGTGCTTCAATGTCTTTTTCGCATGGAATAGCAACACTGAAGTTGATAGCAGAAATAGTAGCACTGAAAAAAGACAAATATATACATGTAGGCTGACAGATAAGATAGCTGGTGGATGGACGGGTGAGTGGATGGATGGGTGGATGGATATATGGATATGTGGATGGATGGATGGATGGATGGATGGATGGATGGATGGATGGATGGATGGATGGATGGATGGATATATGGATGTATGTACATGTATGTATGTATGGATGGATGGATGGATGGATGGATGGATGGATGGATGGATGGATAGATGGATGGATGGATGGATGGATGGATGGATGGATGGATGGATGGATGGATAAAAGGCAAAAAAGATGCATGCATGGACAGTGAACAGACAGACAAACAGGCAGACATACAGACCGACAGACAGACAGACAGACCAATGGCAATGAGGCAATTGCAATGAACGTCACGGTGTTGTTTCTGTCAAATCCCTGGAGGTTGTTTCCTGCGCCGCTTCTCCTGTTTTTCTTCGGTTCTCTCTTGTTCTCTCTTGTTCTCTCTTGTTCTCTCTTGTTCTCTCTTGTTCTCTCTTGTTCTCTCTTGTTCTCTTTTGTTCTCTCTTGTTCTCTCTTGTTCTCTCTTGTTCTCATTTGTTCTCTCCTGTTCTCTCTTGTTCTCTATTGTTCTCTCTTGTTCTCTCTTGTTCTCTCTCCTCTCGTTCGTCGTCGTTCAACGACCTTTGACCTAAGCATGTGACCAACGTCCATGATGACGGTTCCGAATAGACAGTTGATGCTACTGCTTCTGCTGCTGCTGCTGCTGCTGCTGCTGCTGCTGCTACTGATGTTGATGATGGGCAGACGATGTAGGTGAAGACAATGGCCTTTGTAATATGTTGCTACGGTTTGTAAATGACCGGAAACCACGTGACAGACTGACCTGTCCATCGAATATTTATAGTCTTTGGAATGAAAAGACGACGAGGGACATTTGCTGTAAGTTAACAGCGAGTGAAAGCTAAGGGCTGGGACCTGCACAGAGAGAAACACAGAGAGAGAGAGAGAGAGACAGACAGACAGACAGACAGACAGACAGACAGACAGACATTGGAGAGAAGAGGGAGAAGGAGAGGGAAAGAGAGAAAAGACAAATCGGAAGTTTGGGAGACAGATATAAAGAGAGAGATAGTGTGTGTGTGTGTGTGTGTGTGTGAGAGAGAGAGAGAGAGACAGACAGACAGACAGACAGACAAACAGACAGATAGACAGACACAGAGACAGACAGACAAAGACAGAGACAGAAACTGAAGCAGACGCATCCACAATCACACAACCACGCGAATTAACTCAACCGTCTACACGCACACACGCACACACACACACACACACACGCACACACGCACACGCACACGCACTCACAGACTGACAAATTGTAATTGCAAATCTAATCAGAAATTCTCGTAGCATCACATCGTTACCCACATACAATTTATACTTGATTATAGCATGGTTCAATTCATTCATATACATGTATACGTACATGTACGTACGATATGACGTGAATTAATCGTCTGTATACAGCAGTAGTTGTAGTAGTTGGATGGAAGTCATGTTTGGTCGCTAGATGGACCCACGCAGTCGTAGCGTTTCTTAACTCCGACGACCACCGCTAGGGGGTTGTCCGTAGGGGGGGATGGGGTAGAAAGTGGGGAGTGGTGTGGGGGTGAGGGAGGGTGGGGGAGGGTGGGGAGGGATTGGGTCGTCTGCTCGACTGTGACGGAAGAAACGAGTCTTCTTCTACTTCCAGTTTTATTGATGCGCCAATCGGTCGACCGGTCACAGTTGCCAGATCCATCAATATACAAATAATATATTTTTTATAATTTTATATGATATATTAAATATTATATATCTGATATTACTATATTCACGACAGACGTAATTCCTCCGATGACCGGTCTGTCTTTGACGGAGAAGAAGAAGGAGCAGGAGGGGAAGAGGAGGAGGAAGGATAAGAAGACGGAGGAGGAGGAGGAGCAGGAGGAGGAGGAGAAGGAAGAGAAGAAGAAGGAGGAGGAGGGAAGGAGGAGGAGGAAGAGAAGAAGAAGGAGAAAGAGAAGAAGGAGGAGAAGGCGGAGGAAGAGGAGGAGGAGGAGAAGGCAGAGGAAGAGGAGAAGGAGGAGGAGGAGAACAGGAAGGAAGAGGAGAAGAATGAGGAGAGGAGGAGAAGGTGGAGGAGGAGGAGACGGAGAAGGAGGAGGAGAAGGAGGAGGAGACGGATGAGGAGGAAGAAGAGGAGGAGGAGAAAACGGAGGACGAGGAGGAGGAACGGTGGTCTACTGCGTATTCTACGCCTCTCGAGCATTGATCAACGGAAAGACGAAATCGCTACACTCTTCCCCACTCAATAAACCAATCTTTCTTTTTCTCCTTACGTGCATTTCTGTCTGTATGTCTATCCATACCTACATGCATTCATACGCTCGTACATGACCGTACATACAGGGCTTAAAGTGTGGCAGGACGGTCATGGACGGCGTTCATGCACAATGAAAATATTTAGCGTGATATGTTATTAGGCATTAGAGATAATTATATGAAAAACAATTTGGCTTACTTTTTGAATCACGGTGTACAGTAGTACACACATAAACATACGTCATACATACACCGTGAAGTTGAAAGACTCGTATCTTTTTATCCATTCAATTTTATCTCCTGGAATTTTGGAATCATATTCTTGGTCCAATTCTCTATAGGCCCTATATTTGGAAAATGTTAGCGTGATATGTTATCAGGCATTGGAGATACTTGAAAAACAGTTTGGCTTACAATGTACTTTTTGAACCACGGTGTACATACAGGGTGGGCCAATAGGAATGCAACAACTTTGACGCCTTATAACTTGAACAATTTTTATCTAAACGTCTTGCTCTATATATCAGATTGAACATAATTATCCATTTTATCATTCTGAAAAATATCTAAGAGATACTATTACGACTTTGCGAGATAATGCTATTAATGTTCAATGTCCCTTTTTTGCCATGAAACTGCAAGAAAAAAACCAAAGTCTTAAACTGAATAGGCCCTATGTCAATGACTCAATTCTAAACGATCACTAGTTCTAACAATTAATAACAATTCATATCTTGAGTGAATTTATCATAAGTCAAACAAATATTCAATATGTCCACCACGTGCTTTAATGACAGCATGGACACGAGACGACCATTGATCAATGGCTGAGGCCACCAGTGCCCGGGTTATTTCAGCCCATGGCAGTAAACAATCAATTTTTTCAAATGTTCAACGTCACGTATCGGTTCACGATAGACCAGTTGCTGAAGACAACCCCGATCGAACAGTCAACCGGGTTTAAACCGGATTGTTCGGTGGCCAGTTCTCCGGGTCAATAAACTCTGGTACGTTAGCGTTCAGATAGGCAACCGTATGACGTGAACGATGCGCCGGCGAGAGAACGTTTGCGACCACAGTTGCGGCTGTTAGACGTTCCCGTGGCATCAATTTGTTTAATCAATCGATGTAGAGCATATTTATTCCATTTTCTAGAAGGGAATTCTATCAACATCTGATGTGCATTGTATTCTTTTCCTACTCTTAAGATTCTGATTAAAATTCTATCCTCTTCCGTGAGCGGCGCCATGATCTTCATTATTTACATTCAAAATTGAGAGGTGTGCGCCGCACCGAAATTTTTATTTAAACGGTGCCGTATATCAGCGCAAGATTTGACACAGTAGTAGAATGGATAATTACCTTCAATTTAGTATATTAGTCACGATGTTAGGAAAAAAAGTGTTCAAGTTATAAGGCGTCAAAGTTGTTGCATTCCTATTGGCCCACCCTGTACATGTTGCTATCTACCGACCATTTGAACGTCTTTGTCTCTTGTGTTCTGTGTGCCTAAACACTACATGCAGGACATACATACATACATTATACATACATACATAGATACATGTACATAGATACGGCTGCATCTGGAAAGATCTCCCTTCGGAATTGTCTTCAATTATTTCCTCTGGCCAATCTACCTTTGTCACATAAATCACTCTCTAGTTCTTTTTCTTTAGACGTGGCTGAGGTGAAAGCGCAACTGAGTATATGCTTCTGGAGGGATCGCTAAGAAAAAGTGCAAAGAATGAATGGATGAATAAATGAATGGATGAATGAATAAATAAATGAATGAATGAACAAATGAATGAATGAGTGAGTGAGTAAATGAATGAATGAATGAGTAAACGAATGAATGAATGAATGAATGAATAAATAAATGAATGAATGAATCAGTAAATGAATAAATAAATGAATGAATGAATGAATGGATGAATGAGTAAATGAATGAATGAATGAATTAACGAATTAATAAATAAATGAATGAATCAGTAAATGAATAAATAAATGAATGAATGAATGAATGAATGAATGGATGAATGAGTAAATGAATGAATGAATGAATGAATGTATGAATGAATGAATGAATGAATGAATGAATAAATAAATGAATGAATCAGTAAATGAATAAATAAATGAATGAATGAATAAATGAATAAATAAAAAATAAAAAAATAAAATAAATAAATAAATAAATGAATAAATAAATGAATGAATGAATGAATGAACATTTTAAAAATGCACACAGAAGCACTTTCATACATGTATACACAAATTACACTTGCGACCAAACAAACGTGTACAAAATAAAAATAAAATGGGTATAATATACAGTTGCAGGTCCTACTATTAGTTAGGAATAGCCACCACGTCAATACGAATTAATTAATTTCGTATGTTAGTAAGCAAGTCTATAATAAGTACACAATAAGTAAGTGCGGGGTGGTGCGACATATGCATGATGAATGAAGGGCCTTCCTCTCCCATGCACCGCGGTTCATACAATTCTCCACTAATTGGTTTTCCGTTCAATCGCGAATTCCAATGCCACTCCGTTTCTTTCACAACTTCCACGCGTAACCTCCTCTCCACCAATGAAATTCAATCTAATCCCAAGACTTCTGTAACGCCATTGTATCAAATCTTGAAGCATTTATTGATGGAAACGGTCTTAGGTATACCAGCGCTTTCCAAGATTATAGACTTAACCCTTGCTGTGAAGTAAAGAGCGGCATTTCGCTACTGAGGCGAAAGAACTAATTTTACAGACAGCAAGAGAAATTTAATTATAGTTGAAAGTAATATAAATGTTGCGTCTATTAATTTTTCCTAGTCGAAAATAGTAGTTATTGTGATGTGAAAGGAGTACAGAATCCGAATTGTATTTTACCGATGGAAAAATTAAAAAATGGAAAATTCTGTTGTTTCGAGTTGTATTGCTTTATACTTATTGAAATTGGGAAATGTTCTAACTATTTTCAACAACATTCACGTCTGGTTTTCTGTCAAATTCAGTTTCAAATTATTCTGTGTCGTTCCTGAACTCAAGGCTAGTATCCATTCTATCGGTACAAAAATTATATGGCAATTTTTGTACTATTGTTGTCCATCACACTTTCATATTGATATTATTAAAATTACATTTAAAAAATATATTTTATATATTATATATATAATATATATATATATATACATACTGTGGTATTTTATTGTTTGTGCAACGATAAAATAATGACTAGACACACCAAGCTATATTGCATCCGTTAAATCATTTTTGCCATCATAATAATAATATACTATTATTTTGACATTTGGAAACATTCGTACGTGTAATAGATCTACACGCGACCCCACACGACCAATTCCTCCGAATTTATGAGGCATATCTATAGGCCACTTATTTGACTGTCTGTATGTGTCTGCGTGTTTGTCTGTCTGTGCATGTGTGGGTATGTGTGGATCTGTCTGTGCATGTGTGGGTCTATAAAACTCTATAATATATTATGTGTTTGACTGTATGTATGTGTGTGCGTCTGCGTGTGTTTCCGTGTGTGTGTGTGTGTGTGTGTGTGTGTGAGAGAGAGAGAGAGAGAGAGAGAGAGAGAGAGAGAGAGAGTGTGTGTGTGTGTGTGTGTGTGTGTGTGTTTATGAGCATGTGTGTATGTGACCGTGTGTGTGTGGTTGTGTGTGTCTTTGAGCGCACGTGTCATCCTGCGTGTGTTTCCGTGTGTATCTGTGTGTGTCTGTGTATGCATGTTTGTCTCTGTGTGTCTGTCTGTGCAAGTGTCTCTATGTGTATTTGTTGTAAATGCTTAGATGAGAGTGAGTCGCCCGCCGTTAGATGACGCTACAGATCGTCACCGAGTCACGTGCCAAGGAATGCAATTGGAAATTTTTGTAGCGCCATGGTATCTTATTATAGATTGCGTGGAATTTAATAAAGAACATAATAAGCAGCATGTATGCATGGATCGTAGTCGCATTGTACGTCTGTACGTATGCATGCATCTTTTGCTGTCCAGTATCTGACGTCGCAGCGCATCGTGTACTTCACTCTTCGGCTAGGGGAGTGCTTCTTGTCCCGCGTGCTCGCTTGGCTATCAAGCAGCGCCGTGCTTTCTCGGTCGTGGGGCCTACTGTCTGGAACGACCTCCCGGTTACGCTTCGCTCTCTACTTGTGGTCCATCCGACTGCGTTCTACGTGTCTCTCAAGTTTTTTTCTTTGGTCGTGGTTTGGCTGGGAGCGCCTCTGAGTAGTTTCTTGAAGGGTCGCTATATAAATTCTCGGAATGAGTGAATGAATTAATGAATGAATGAATTAGTTAATTAATAATGTAGCTGATCTTCTTTGCACACCTCAACTTGATGTGGATTACAGCCTGACTCCTCATTAAGTCTTCCTACAATTATAGGCCTACTCATACTTAGTCGCAATGCGGTTCAGGAGATAGTCCATGTTAAGTTCGTAAGACCAATTGCAGTATATCACTGTATAATTATAGGCTATACCATTGGAGACGAGAGGCAGAGGGAAGCCCACACAGTGTGTAGGACATCAGCCATTTATTTTGAAATGTGGAAAAAGCGAGGGAGAAGAGTAACATTCAGTTGCTATTAGCTTCCTTCTTGATTTTCTCCAGCTATTCAGTCGGGACGCTTCATGTATGTCTGACTATTTTTATCAGATCTTTCGCCTCAAAGCAACGCATGGCTTTTCTGAGTCGATGCTTTGGAAATGCGATATATATATATATATATATATGATATATAATATATATATATATATATGCAAATGATCTGAATGAATGAATCTAATTATATACAGTGAGTTCATACATGTATATTATGTTCTTGTGCAAATGCATAAACTATTGGGACCACACACAAATGCATATAAACTATTGGGAAATGTGTATAGCCTACATACAGTTTATTTAAATATGTATAAATATGTATAAATATGTATAAATGTGTATTTATTCATATAGCCTACATACTCAAATTATTCCATGTGTATAAATGTAATATCCCATTATCCCTAGCTTATGGATTACAGGCTATACCTAAATAGAAGCTATAAAAGTTTCTAAATTAAAATAATAATAATAATGATTGTTAGTATTATTATCATCATCAATATATTAACTAAATAATAATAATAAATTAATAATTAATAATTAATCACGCACTCTAAGCTTCAGCACACTTCTGCTTATAGTTCTGCTTTTAGCCTGAGTAAATTAATAAATGCTGAAAAAGATAATAATAACAATAATAATAATAACATGATAATAATAATAAAAACATGCCAAATAATAGTATGCGATACACTAATTATGATCATAAAGAATAATTAACTTGCATATAATAATTATATATCATACATATATGCAACAACACAAGAAAACATATAGATCTATATTATATATATAATACATAATTTTATATATAATGGGAAATAACTCGTTTATAGCGGAGTCGCTTTTGTTTGCCGCGTTACAGACTGATGCGTTACGAATCTAGCCACTGGCGCCGTTTCATACAAAGCGCCGTCGCCGCCGGTGACCAAACAGCATACACATACAGCTGAGGATGAGCGATAGACACATGCGCCGCCACTGCCGTCGTGTTCGGTCGCCGTAGCAATAATTATACAATTACGTCGCGTGCTTCTCTTCGTCCAGTTCGCCAAGTCCGATACATTTCATACGACGCCGATGCTTTGCATGGACGGAAACCGCCGCTGGGCGCGCCACAGGTCAGCTCCAGTTCCACGCTACGCGGAACATTGACTATCATTATTCCACTATTAGCCATCCATTTTGCGCCTCGCCTGCGGGCCGAATACGTCCCGTCAGGTCCCGTCTTCGTCAATGCCAAGGATGCAGCTCTGCAGTCTGCAACCCACACGCCAGAAGAACCACGTCCGAATTTTTCATGCGGTGTCTATTTGGTCCCACGTGGCGAAAGGTTCCAGAATTCTTTGCGATTAGGACACGTGACCAATAATCGTGGATAGAGAATAATTCTCAGAATATAAAATGTAGGCTACAATGGTGCTGCGGTGCAAGCTTGGTCCCTGGAGAACAAGATACCTACATGTATAAAACATTGCGATTGGGTCACGTGACCAGTTTGTTTATAAGAATATACGAGTGTGGTCCCAATTCGATTCCTGAAATGTGAAGGTTCCGCATTTCTATTGGTCGCCTGTCAACAACTTGTCTCTAAAAATATAACCACGACGTCTGTTCAGTAGGCCTACCATCGGAAAACTGTCCATAAAACATTCTGAGTGGTTCACATGCTTCTACATGTAAATCAAATAGTCTATGTAGGCTTATAATTGTGGCGTTTAAAACAATATGTAGGCCTAACTGTCGCGTATAACACCCTAATGTGACCCTATGTCGTTTTGCGGCGTGTGCGTTAATCAAACTTTCTATTCTAATGTTGGGTAAATAATTCTTATCAACGCATTCTCGTAACAAAGGTGGCATGACATTGCGTCGTCCTCCTGCATTATCCCGGCTTGAGACTGGCTCGATCGTAGTATAGGCAGCAGAACTGTTGCTGTTTTGTTCCAAATACAACAGATATGAGAACAGATTGCTCGTGTTTCTACAATAAATGTTTATAAAAATGATTTCTTATCAAATTTTGCGCACACGGTAACAAACTCCTTCAAAATCGCCTCACTTAAATGGAGTAGGAACAGTTTTCGCTCTGAACCCAGTTCTGCACCACACTGGACATTGGACATTCACGAATTTCACGCGTTCGCTATGTTTAATCCGGTCCTATACTACTGGACACGTGTTCAAAATTTTCCTTTGATATTGCCTGTAGCCTATGCTTTTATTATTAAAATCATAATCTTTTTACTGATCTTAATAATAATATTCACTTCTTATTCTTATTATTAGCATTGTTATAATTATTAATATATCGATTGAGTATAAACATTAAACAATCCAGTAATTGTAGTTCCAGATTTGGATGTTATTCGATTGAGACCCAGTGACCAGAGTGACGATTAGAAATTAAATATATAGCGCGTTTCATACGTTTAAAAGGTGTCTAAGTATGATGTACCAACAACATGCTGAAATGTAATGTTTTGCTATAGAAATATATTATAAAACTACAAAATAATAATAATAATACTTATAATTATAACAATAATAATAATAGTGATAATGACAACACTAGAAATGATGATAATAATAGTAATAATAATGATAATAATAAGGATAATAATGATAATAATAGTGATAATAATAATAACGCTGACGACGACGACGACTACGACGACGATAACGATGACGATGACGACGATGATGATGATGATGACGATAATGAGAATGATGATGATGGTGATGATTATGATGATGATAATGATGATGAGGATGATGATGATATTAATAATAATAACAACAATATCAAGTCTATGAACAATACCAATGATTCAAATTTTAATATTAACATGTATGGCATTTTTAGAATGAGCACAGGTAGGCCTAGACATTAGCCGTACTGGGATCGGGAGCGCCTCTGAGTTGTTGTCTTTCACAGACGCTATATAAATTTTTTTAATGAATAGTGCTGCATACATAGGCTACATGTAGAGGTAAACCTAAAGGAGAATACGCTGAACACGCCTACACGTTGCAGTGTTACTACTAAACGTATGCAAGTATGCAAGTATACACGTAGGCTATAAGAATGAAATAGTCTTCCAATTTCCATTCGTCAATGCACAATCTGTTGCGGAGTTTAAATTCAAATTAAAAACTCATTTATTCTCTTTACATAATGATAATGACTAAATCTGTAGTGCAGCGCGCTCTTGTGCAAGACTTGTTTTGTTAAAGCGCGTTTTAAATAACTAATTGCATTGTATTTTATTGTATAGTATTGTTCTGTATTGTAATGTATTGTATTGTATTGTATTGTATTGTATTATAAACGCATCAATTATAAGGCTATGTGTATTCATTCATTCATTCATTCATTTCAGACATTTATATAGCGCCTCTTCAAGAGTATATATGTATATATCCTATGAGCAAAAAGGTGCTTTGTCTGAGAATGTGATGGTCGGGTTACTGATGTGCTGGTGTCGTCGGAATGTAGCAAAAAACGCATCCCAACGGGAATAATGATTCACAAATGGAACTCCATAATCTCCAGCTATAATAGTATGGTCCTCTATCCCTCCCTCCTTTCCATTTGCGACGATGACAATGATAGGCCAGACCCGCATCATGGCCAATAATTATAACGCCAACAGAATCATCATCAGCAGCAGCTGCAGCTGCAGCAGCAGCAATGCGTCCAGCATCATGTGAACTCACACGTAAGCTATACATATATTTTATTATCAGCTCAGCACTTATACTATAGCAGCTATACGTGCGGCTTCCTCCATCATTCTTTTTTCTGCTCCTTTCCTGCTTCTCCATCATATCTTCTCTTTCTGCTCTTCCTAGCTCCTACTCCTCCTCCTCCTCATTTTCCTTCTCTTCTTCTTCCTCCTCCTTCTAATCTTCCTCCTCCGCCTGCATACCTTCTTATCTTCTTTCTCCTCTTCCACCTCATCCTCCTAATCTTCTTCTTCCTGCTCCTCCTCCTCCTAAATTTCCTCCTCCTCATTTTCCTCCTCTTCCTCTTCCTCCTACTCCTTCTAATCTTCCTCCTCCTAATTTTCCACCTCTTCCTCTTCTTCCTACGCCTCCTAGTCTTCCTCCTCCGCTTCCACCTTATTATCTTCTTTCTCCTCTTCCGCCTCCTCCTCTTAATCTTCGCCTTCCTCCTTCTCCTCCTCCTAATCTTCCTCCTCCTCACTTTCCTCCTCTTCCTCTTCCACCTAATCCTCCTAGTCTTCATCCTCCTCCGCTTCCACCTCCTTATATTCCTTCTCCTTTCCTCCTACTCCTCTCCTTCTTCTTTCCCTCTCACTGTCACCGCCATCTCTTTCTCTCTTCATACGCACGCACGCACGCACGCAGTTATACTTATTTGGTCAGCTTCTAATTACGCTTGATTACAAACCTAGGCCCATACAATGTGTGTGTGTTTTTTTACTACGGGCATGTGCCTACTGCCTATGTGTCTATAATTACGGAACGCGGACATACAATTATACACCCATAGGGCCTACGTGACAGTTTGTATAGCCTATACTAAGACATATTAAAACTAATATGCAATATGCATTAGCTGGTCCAGTGGTCCTATTATATTAAGAAGCCATTACATGTCGTATCACGCCGGTTCTACTTTTCTATGCTTCCGTAGCCTACATGTAATCTCCAATGCTCTTTGACGCTTTGGAACTAATAAGCACGACGTGATGGCTATAAGTAGACAAAAAAAACAAGTTATAATTATGTGCCAGGTAATGTGGATAATTATATACAAATTTAATATCATTAGACAGGCAGTAATATAATTTATAACACGTATAATTTTATGTAAACAATTATGTGATACGGTTTGGCCAATAAAACACGTAGTCTATATGTATATAATTATGTGATAAGGTTTGGCCGATAAAAAAATATTATGACTTTTACAACCCGGTTTCAGAGAACCCATGCGCCCTATACATGCACATGTCTGCCTGCTGAGATCTCTCGGGTTTGTGGTGGACAGACGGACAGACAGGGCGATATACTGACAGACACGCGGACACGAAGATACACCGCCAGACGGGCATATTTTGGCGTAATTTTTTTATGACTTTGGCGCAATTTGTCTCGTATCTTCATATGCAGACAGACAGACAGACGGACACGCACACAGACATACAGACATACACGCAGACATGTAGAAATATAGACAGAAAGATTATCGTGGACCAGACTGGCCATGTAAACATCAAACGCATGTTCTTAATACTCTACAATTTTACGATTGATTTTTCTTTTAAAATGTGCGTCAAGCGAATAATAAAATATTATTATCGCACATAGAGGTTCAAGGGCATAGTATCGTACAAACTGTGGAAGATGCCACGTAAAATTTTATGTGCGAAGCATTAACTCCTTCCCTCACCCCGAGTGTACAGCCAACTTATCCAGTCAACCGCCAAACCAACCAGACAACAAATCAGCCGACCCAAAAGGCAACATTCCAGCAAATCACTCCAAAGCACATGAGCAATATTATTGCAGGTGAAGGACTTGTTCAAGGTTCCTCCGCGGCGACTTAAGGTGAATTCGAACCTGGAACCGTCTAGCTCCAAGGCACCGAACCCGCCACTGCGTCCCATAGACTTTAACCCATTATATCTACCAACTCTAAAAACAAAACAAAAACAACATTTTTTCAACGCATCCTGACGTCCGAACATGCTTAATGTTTAGAATATTAATTATGGATGTCGCCGAAGAAATTGTTTGTTGTCAAAGTGGTCCACCCTGGATGGTGCACGGGTCACGGGTGCACTGGTAGTTAATCACTACGAGACATTCTTCTTGGTCACAAAAGTAAGTCAAGTACATTATCATATAATTAAGTTTTTGTTTAGACCATCATTCAGTATCATGACATTCGCTGTTTCATTTGTATGTGCGCTTGTTATAGAGCCCCTTCAAGCTCTCTCTACTCAGAGGCGCTCCAGAATGCAGAGCCGACACTGCATCGGAGTTTCACGCTGAAGCGCTGAGCAATTGTGAGTGAAGGACTTGCCAAGGTTCTTACGCGGTGAGGTGGATTCGAACCTCGAACCTTCCGGCTCCAAGGCAACGACCCCACCACTACACCACCGCGCTCCACAAATTTATTGAATCAGTGCATAATTTATGGAGTACAAATTCACACTATTTGTACAACTCTTTCTGCAACTCTACAACACTCTAGTGTTTTGCAAAAATACGAACAATAATCACTGTGTTCGGGCACTTGCGATGGGATGTCAGCAAGATGTAGACTTTCCAAACTGATTCACCGCTAGAACATGGGTGGGTATACAACGGTTTTGCTGTGACTAGTTACCGGATCTTAGCCAGTTGAGTATGTTGCATTGGTATATACATGTAGTTGTCATGCATTGGTATATTACTATATAGTTGTCAGACAAGGCTTTTTCTGCTCAACGACACTGTGTCATATTTATCAGAGATGATTAGTGCCGCCCTCCTCCTTTATCCAGACTTGGGACTGGCACTGTCGGAGTACAAATACAGGCGGAGTTCTTAGCCAGATGTTACATGTTTAACTACCCTGCCATATCAGAGATGGTTAGTGTCACCCAGCCCTCCTCCATTATTCAGGCCTGGGACTGGCACTTTCAGAATGCTACCAGTGGCGGGGTTACTTCTCAACCAGAAAAGGCTGATGCTGATGGGTTGATATAGTCACGTCCAGGGACGCCGATTCTCCTCACGGTCGACAGAGGACGTCCCTCTGGTGAGGAAGAGGACAACTACAAAGCCTAGAGACCGTCTATTCCCCGCCTGCATCTGCTGGAATTTATATAGCGCCCAGTAGATCGTTCGTCCAATGGCATTCGTCGATGAATATAGAGCTGCAAATGTACTGCATGGTGTCTAATTATAGTCTAATAGTCTATGATATCAATATAAATGCTAATGATCCCGTGCATTAATATGCATGCGAGATGGAGCTACTGTACATCAAGGTCTATATCGTGTCTTTCATGGCACACGACAGAGGAGTGAAGCAGCATTCCTGCATGCAGAGGAAATGACGGCGTAGAATGATATACATAGAGGACGTGTAATCAGCCAGACAGGAACACGTGCTGACCCACATGCAGACAGACAGATAGGCGGACAGGCGTACAGACAGGCGGATAGATGGATGGATAGACGGATAGATAGATGGATGGATGGATGGATGGATGGATATATGGGTAGATGGATAGATGGATGGATGGATAAATGGATGGATGGATAGACGGATAGATGGGTAGATGGATGGATGACGAGATGGATAGATGGGTAGATGGATAAAGAGATGGATGGGTGGGTGGATGGGTGGATAGATGGATAGATGTATAGACGGATGGATAGATAGATAGATAGATAGATAGATAGATAGATAGATAGATAGATAGATAGATAGATAGATAGATAGATAGATAGATAGATAGATAGATAGATAGATAGATAGATAGATAGATAGATAGATAGATAGATAGATAGATAGATAGATAGATAGATGGATGGATGGATGGATGGATGGATGGATGGATGGATGGATGGATGGATGGATGGATGGATGGATGGATGGATGGATGGATGGATGGATGGATGGATGGATGGATGGATGGATGGATGGATGGATGGATGGATGGATGGATGGATGGATGGATGGATGGATGGATGGATGGATGGATGGATGGATGGATGGATGGATGGATGGATGGATGGATGGATGGATGGATGGATGGATGGATGGATGGATGGATGGATGGATGGATGGATGGATGGATGGATGGATGGATGGATGGATGGATGGATGGATGGATGGATGGATGGATGGATGGATGGATGGAATGATGGATGGATGGATGGATGGATGGATGGATGAATGAATGAATGAATGGATAGATGCATGGATAGATGGATAGATGGATGTATAGATGGATAGATACATGTAGATGCATGGATGGATGGATAGGTGGACGGATGGATGGATGGATGGATGGATAGATAGATTGATGGATGGATTGATGGATAGATGGATAGATGGATAGATGGATGGATGGATGGATGGATGGATGGATGGATGGATGGATGGATGGATGGATGGATGGATGAATGGATGGATGGATGGATGGATGGATGGATGGATGGATGGATGGATGGATGGATGGATGGATGGATGGATGGATGGATGGATGGATGGATGGATGGATGGATGGATGGATGTATGGATGGATGGATGGATGGATGGATGGATGGATGGATGTATAGGACGGATGGACGGACAGCCACAAAAAACAGACAAGAAAAATACTTCAAAGTCGCGACCTTTGGAAAAGACGTGATGGGATTAGAAGACAGACAGACAGACAGACAGACAGACAGACAGACAGACAGACAGACAGACAGACAGACAGACAGACAGACAGACAGCACAGAAAAATGAGTTGGAGAGAGAGAGAGAGAAGGACAGAGAATTTATGGTTTGATGCAAAAAGGGGCAACCGGTTCCGAATAATTGACACCCTAGAGGAACAACACAGTAACAGCGGAACATCAAACGGTCCACCAACCGACACACCAACCCACTCACTAACCAACCCTCTGTCCCTCACCGTGAACCACGAACCCATCGACCAAAACATTAAACATCAACCGATCGATTCACCGACCCAGTCACCGACCCACCTGCCATTATAATGACCCACCTACCCACTCACTCCCGCAATAGTCCACCGACCCACTGACCAACCCTACGAACCACCGACCCACCGACCTAAATATCAACCCAACCGACCCACCGACATAAATATCAACCCAACCGACCCACCGACCTAAATATCAACCCACCGACCCACCCACCGACCCACGGATCGCCTGACGGTCCGACCATAATTCACCGAACCAACGTCTG
Organism: Lumbricus rubellus; assembly: GCA_945859605.1. NCBI lineage: Eukaryota > Metazoa > Annelida > Clitellata > Crassiclitellata > Lumbricidae > Lumbricus > Lumbricus rubellus. Next base: position 9,252,218 of record OX243825.1, read on the forward strand.
GTGATTTAGAAAGGCAATCTCGTAAATGCTGTAATCCCGTGGAACCAACCATCTTTTGTCGGCTACACGAGACAGCATCAGCACCAGCAGCAGCAGCAGCATCAGTGTCAATGGTAGAGGTGTTGCAAAGCGAAGACACACAGAGTATTTATAGCGTTGACACTACACTACATGGTCAGCAATGAACAGAGCACTCTCTGCGATCCATCCCTCTCTCGTTCTTTTTCTTACACACCCATACACACCCACACACACCCACACACCCACACACCCACACACACACACACACCCACACACACACCCACACACACACCCACACACACACACCCCACCCCACCCCACACACACCTACACACGCACACACTCGCACCCCCCCCCCCCCACACACACCTACACTCCCACACCCACCCACATACGTACAGAGAGGTACGGTGGAAGGTAGGGCGGGAGGGAGAGAGGGAGGGAGGGAACAAGGTAGGGATGGAGACAGGGAGGCAGAGAGACAGGGAGGGAGGGACATTGATATGTATGTATTAGCTGGATTGATAAGGCTTCGTATAGTGGTCCATGGCCGACGGCGAATGACACGTGACTTCCTGTACAGGCAAAGAGCGCTTGTTCCTATGTAAACACATGTTAAATTCGTCAACTTTAAAAGCAATTTCCAAGAAGTCTGGTCAGCGGCCGCTAAATACAGTTAAGTTGATTGGTTCGTATGTCATTCAACTCAAAAACCCCAAGGTGGTTTTAAACAATTTTGCATCATTGCTGAGAAATTTGCGTTTTAAAGCGGAGTGTTGTGCCGCCTATCCTTTACTATGGTTTGCCTCTAGGAATTCTGGGAGTTGCCGCAGAGAGTCCTGGGAGTTGCTCTTAGCTTTGTCCCAAAGAATTCTGGGATATCCTTTAGTGAGCGATAATCCAAACTTTCATAGGCAATGATCAATCCAGTAGTTATATAATACATATCAATGGGGAGGGAGACAGGGAAAGAGAGAGAGGGAGGACGAACAGAAAGAGAGACAGAGAGACAGAGAGACAGGGACAGACAAATAAACAAACATACACACAGAGAGACAGGCAAACAGACAAACAGACAGACAGAGACTGAGTCAGACAGACTGACAGAGGTTGAGACAGACATACACCCAGACTGATAATAAATAGAGGTCCATGATAAGATCATCTTCGGTAAGTAAGTACGTCGGATCGCCGAACGACCACATAAAACGTCGTTCGCAATACTTTCCCAACAACAACACATCTCGGACGAAATCGGAGATGGAAAGATTCCCCAGCGGCCTCCGCCTCCGCCTCAGCCTCCGTCTCCACCACCACCGCCTCGGGCCATCTCTCCATCTCCCTCCCGGCCACGCATGGCTGGACACAGTCGCATAAATGCAGCAGCGATGGAAGCAGCAGCAGCAGCGCTTGACCGAGCGCTTGCTTGAAGACAGCAAGCGACGACGACTGATGACAAGGACGAGCAACAACTATGACAACGACTATGCATGACAAGGATGATAACAACTCATTAGTTGTGCGCATAATAGCCCCTCCCTCCTTCTTCTCCCACCGGACCTCCCCCGTCTTGGATGGAATGGAGGTGGAGTGGGGAGTCGTGGAAAGAGTGGAAGGGTATGCGGAGACTTTGCTTCGCCGTCCCAGGGGAAGAACACGAACCGGGAATTCAGACGAAAGGAGCTTTGTTGTCGGCGACTGATAACGGGTCCAACGACATTGTTTTGTCGTTGCCGTTATCATGATGATGATGATGATGATGATGATGATGATGATGATGATGATGATGATGATGAAGAAGAAGAAGAAGATGATGATTAGTATATGAGAATGGCTTCCGTTTACAAGGAAATTCTTGGATGTTTGTTTACAGAGGGAGATACTGCGAAGGACAGAAACTGAGTGATGTGGATAGACAGAGACAGACAGAGACAGGCAGACAGACAGATACAGAGACAGAAGAAACAGATACAGAGGCAGACAAAAACATGCAGACAAAACAGAGACAGAGACAGACAGAGACAAAGAGAGAGACAGAGAGAGACAAAGAGACAGACATACACAGATTGACAGACTCTGAGAGAACAAAAAGACAGACGGAGACAGAGAGACAGACAGAGACAGATATAGAAAGAAGGACGAACCTGGAGGCATGGGAATTGACCGGGACAGAAGCAGAGGTAGAGATGGAGAGACATAATGCAGATAGACGAGTGTATTATGGGAAGAGAAAGATCTAAAGAAAAATCAAAAAGAATTTAAGACCGACAGCTTAACCTAAACATTCGTTTATCCATCCATCCGTCAATCCTTGTCTGTCTGGTTGTCTGTCTTCCTCCCATCCTCCTCCATCCCCCCTCCCTTCCTTCATCCCTCCATTCCTTCATTCATCCACCTACCATCTATCAAACCCTCCCTTCCTCACTCCCTCCCTCCCTCCATCCCTTCATCCATCCGTCCTTCCGTCCACCTAGTAAACCGTCCCATTTATCCAACCCTCCATCCCTCCCTCCCAACCTTTCTCCCTCCTCTTTTTTCCTTCTCCTCCATCCATCCATCCATCCATCCATCCATCCTTTCATTCTTCCGATAAGCACCAACTCTTCCTTTTGTGACGGACGCGTCTCCACTCACAACATGACTCCTCTTGATTTCCTGACGATTTCTCCGCTTTCCTTCCACCCCAATTTCCCCGACTGCTGCTACTACTGCTGTTGCTGTTGCTGCTGCTGCTGTTGCTGTTGCTGCTGCTGCTGTAGCTGCTGCTGCTGATGCTGTTGCTGTTGGTGCTGTTGCTGTTGCTGTTGCTGCTGTTGCTGCTGCTGTTGCTGCTGCATACAGTACATGTGGCTGCTGATGAATGGCTCCTTCTTCTTCTTCTGCTTCTTCTTAGACTAATTCGATTGCATTGCTGCGCTGTGGAACCTCTTCGAACCTCTTTGGCATTCTCTGCGAATGCCGGCCATCGCAGATCAGCAGTCGACCTACGATGAGATAGGATTGACAAAGAATGGCAATGGAGGAAATGCGACTTGTCTTAATTGAATTGTAACTTATAACCTCTCTCTCTCCCTCTCTCTCTCCCCCTCTCTCCCACTGGATCAGATGATCCGCTCAACCGTGGGAAAAGGTGGAAACTCAAACACAGACATCCAGCAACAAGCCCTGTATAGGCAATATATACATATATATATATTATATCACATATATGTTTAGACCTATGCATATATAAGTATATACTATATATATTTGTATGTATGTATGGGTGACACTTGTGTGTATGTATGCATATATAAGTATATATTTGCATGTATGTATGGGTGACATTTGTGTGTATATATGTATGTATGTATGTATGTATGTATGTATGTATGTATGTATGTATGTATGTATGTATGTATGTATGTATGTATGTATGTATGTATGTATGTATGTATGTATGTATGTATGTATGTATGTATGTATGTATGTATGTATGTATGTATGTATGTATGTATGTATGTATGTATGTATGTATGTATGCATGTATGTATGTATGTAAGTATGTGTGTATGTATGTATGTATGTATGTATGCATGCATGCATGTATGCATGTATGTATGTATGTATGTATGTATGTATGTATGTATGCATGCATGTATGTATGTCTGTGTGTGTATGTATGTATGTATGTATGTGTCTATGTATGTATGATTGTATATATGTATGTATGTATGTATGTATGTATGTATGTATGTATGTATGTATGTATGTATGTATGTATGTATGTATGTATGTATGTATGTATGTATGTATGTATGTATGTATGTATGTATGCATGTATGTATGTATGTATGTATGTATGTATGTATGTATGCATATAATACGTCCATATACATGTATATTCGTGTATATATATATGTGTGTGTATGCGATCCGGTTTTTGTAATGCAGTCATTTGCAGGCGAATCGTCCTAACGAAATGGAAGGCGTGTCTGAGCGAAGACCGTGTTGGAAATCGTCAATTGCAATCGATGCAGCAATTTGCTAATGGTAACATTCGTAAGGCAAGGTGTTCATCGATGCTGCTCCTATAGACATGGCAACCGTCCGCCCTTGCATGGAAGGGACGGAAGGGGTGGTGATGGATATGGGTGTAGCAGGGAAAGGGTATGGGGAGGATGGAGTAGACAGAAAGGGTGGTTGATGGATATGGGTGTAGCAGGGAAAGGGTATGGGGAGGGGATGGAGTAGGCAAGAGGGTGTTGATGGATATGGGTGAAGCAGGGAAAGGTTATGGGGAGAATGGAGGAGACAGAAAGGGTGGTGATGGATATGGGTGGAGCAGGAAAAGGGTATGGGGAGGGGATGGAGTAGGCAAAAAGGGTGGTTGATGGATATGGGTGGAGCAGGAAAAGGGTATGGGGAGGGGATGGAGTAGGCAAAAAGGGTGGTTGATGGATATGGGTGGAGCAGGAAAAGGGTATGGGGAGGGGATGGAGTAGGCAAAAAGGGTGGTTGATGGATATGGGTGGAGCAGGAAAAGGGTATGGGGAGGGGATGGAGTAGGCAAAAAGGGTGGTTGATGGATATGGGTGGAGCAGGAAAAGGGTATGGGGAGGGGATGGAGTAGGCAAAAAGGGTGGAGATGGATATCAGAAGAATAGTATTCGAGACTAGTAGCCACAGTATGAGAATTGCAGAAAAAAATGGGGACCTGCAGCCAATATGAATATTATATGATGCACATGAAATTGTGGATGTGAAAAGAGGACTTGACCATGGTGTTCCAAGAAATACTCGGGGGTTTGAACCTCCTCATTTTGTGTAGAACTGCTCGCTAAAAAGCCCTCTGAATCTATTGGATGTCATCGCAAACGAAACGCCGGAGAAGTTGATTGAATCTGATATCTTATATTATGCGAGAAATTCCCACAGCGTGAGTGGCAGGCATGCGACGAAGGTATCCTGCTTTTGCACGAAAAACTTAGCAGTTTAAACCATACTATAACAGACATAATATTATTCATCCATAGAGGATTCACGACATGTACTATTATAATCTTGTACAGTGGCACAGACAGGTTATTTTTGATGCTGGCAAATACTTGCACATAGTTTGGCTTTCCAATTGCAGATTATAAAGTATTCATGCAGGTACGAACATCCACTACTATAATTAGACATAATACACCCGGGATGAAATGCACTGACGTTTTGATGGGTATATATACAAAGCAGAGATTTAGATCAATTATTTGACCTGATGTCTTCTTGTCAGGTGCTTTAGGCAGTGTTTAATATAGACCCCTTTTTGGGGGAGGGGGAAATTGGATTTGGGGAGGGAGTGTTGGGAAAAATGGAAACCGCAGAGCCGAGACACCACCAACACTCTTTGACCCGAAGATTTCTGACAACCTCTTTTTTTGTCTCTCTCCCAGAATTTCGGAAAAACATGCCAATGTCACAGGTTTCAAATCTGATTACCTTTTTTATCTTTCTCCCTAAATTTAACCAAGACGTTTAATACCAAATTCCAGTAGTAAATTTGCTACTTTTATGTCTGATGACGTTGGCTTTGCACTTTCTTTTTTCTGGAGGGGGAGGGAATGTTCCATGTAGCGTTTTTCTGGGTAGGGGATATGGCAATTACACACAACAAAGTCAATGACTGTGTGCAGTGTTTCGGTCGAGTTAGGACACTTTGGCACTTTGATCCTCATGACACAGGTCAGAAGAGGAAAGAATCCGCGGCCTAGCCTGTGACAACCAGGCTAATAAGTTTGTTTGAAGGAGGTTCATTTTATGTGCTCTAAGTCTTGTACGGTAAAGGACTTTCGAGAACGGCTTTTAATTTTATTAGAACTGCACAAACAATTTTATCTGGTGCCTTTTGACCCGAATTTTTTATTAAGTCATTCGCCAGCAATTTCCCCCAAAATGCTAAAAGTAACCGGCTGTAAAATCTGATGACCTTTTAATCTCTTTCTCCGTGAACTTACCCAAAAACAAATGCCGGTCCTCCATGGTAAATTATCCCCAATAGACTGACAGTGACCTTTTTAACAATTATTTTCACTGCACAAGATTGCGTTTACAACTGCACAAATTCATTTAGGCTTACAGCTGCAAATTTTTTTTACAGTTGCAAGTTAAAAATACCCTGGTTTCCAGCGCAAATAGGCCTACTAATTCCGTTCGCGGACCCAAAACATTTAGCATGTATCGGCTGGTCACAAGTGACTATTGCAAAGGCTTTGAAACTGCGAATATCAATCGAGCCCAACATACAACATGAATGACATTAATTAATAGTGATATCGTTATGTAAACTGACCCAACATTAATTTTCTTGTCTGTAGTTCCAGTGCATGAGGACGATTTCCTAGTAGGCTACAGCCGACTAGCGAATAAAAAGGAAAACAAGAAACGATTAGATGCAGAATTATTATTCTGTGCAACCTGTGTTCACTGTTCAGTGAACTTGTTCAGAAAACCAGCACAGGCAACTAATAATAACAGTAATTAATTAGTAAGAAGCAATTAATTGCCAATCGACATTTTAGCTTTTGAGTGCAAAAGCCAAAGTTTGTTGAATAACCGTTTAAAGTTTAAACGAAGGCTCCGTAGAAGTATTTGCTGGGACAGTTTTCACTGTCCGTGGTAAAATAGCTAACGGCGCTGGATGTGAATTCCTTCGGGGTGATGTACCCATCTTTGTTGCTGTCCACGGCATCAAAGGACTTCTCTGCCGCCTTCTTGTCGGTAACACCCCGACATTTCAAGTATATGAAGTGCTCCGCTGGTGTTAGCTTCCAATCGTTGCTTGTATCGACGACGTTGAATTCCTGCATCACAAACTTCTTCAGCGATGTCGTGAGAGTCGAGTGGTAGCGTCTTTGCTTGATGGAGTCGATCATTTCTGTCGCGTTGGCTGGCTTCCCTAACCCCTCCGCATCGTAGGTGAACGTGTCCCAAATCTGAAAATAGAATCACCCAGTTTTTTCGTCTGTGTCGTTTCTGTTGCGGTAGTTTATTTTACCCGGGAGGGCTGCAAACCCTCCGCGGAACCCTTCTCCTTTACCCGAGCTTGGGACCGGCACAGGTTCCATAGCAGGAACCTGAGGAGGCTGCGCTACCAGCGCGAGGAAGGACTAAGTAAGTGCTAAGTAAGTGCAGTTTTTCCTCTTCCAATTAAGGAGGGACGTATAAAGAATGGAGGGGAGATCTAGGCATAAGCTTTAGGACTGGCTGATCCGAGAAGGATAGGCCATCAACAACTATCAACAACTAAAGAGAAGGCTAAACAACGAGAGGAGTGGCGCCAACGGACGTACGAACCTGACAACTACAGAGAACAACATCATGATGAATTATTGTTAATTTAGTAGTAGTAATAGCTACCATAATTTCTTTTCGTCGCAGAAAGCAACTAAATTGGCATTAGGCCCTAAGTTTACCTTCGGAATTTTCTTGTTGAGCAGAATATATGCGTCGTATCTCTTCATCTTCACCAGGTATACGAATTTGTGGCCCATGTAACCGTAGTCGTCCTCGCTCAGGCACCCATCCCTGTCGGCATCCGATGCAGTAAAGTACGACTCCAACTTGCGAGTGTAGAATTCATCCTTCTTGTGGTACGTTCCGTCTTTTACATCACCGGAGTTGGCTGGAAACTGTTCCAGCCAAACCAGGAGCACGGTCATCGAGAAGGCATTCGCAAGGAACATTCTTGATGCTGAAAACAAAAATAATGCGAGCCTTCTGAGTTGTTTCTATATGTGGACACAATAAGCCGTTTCGACATCACAATAACCTGTATATTATTAGCCTATAGGCCTACAGGGTGGCTAAAAAAAAATACCCCACTGGATAAAATGCAATATCTTCGCAACCGATTGAAATGTTTCTGCGAAAATTTTCCATCTTGTAGGGGAATGAATTTCCAACAATCCCTGAAAGTTTTACTTTAAAAATTTTCATGTTTGCAAAAGTTACAGCTGTTTAAACTTGCAATTTCGTTTTTTCAAATATCCGCGGAAAAGTTAGCGTCACTTGTAGATTTCCATGTCAAATGATATCACTTTCACCACGACCGCAGAAATCCGTTTTACAGTTTATCGTAAAGGATGATGGGAGTGTCCACTCCCTGTTTTAACTCGAGATCAAATTATTTTTGTGAAGCTCAGCATGGCCTTGTTGATCGGGTCCAACGGCAACTGATCCCACATTAGCAGCAAGACTTCTTTCAGTTAGCCAATGTTCTCCAACTTGGGATGAAATGTCATGCATCGTTCCAGCACAGCTTCCCAGTCGTAATAAACAAAAGGGTTAAGGTCTGGGGAGTTTGATGGTCATTCACCTGCGCCAATAAATTTACCGCAGTTGATGGCAATAAGATAGCATCATCATAATCAACCCTGCCGTGCATGCAAGCAGGCGCACCGTCCTGCTGAAAAATAAAACCAAATGTCAGAACATGCCTTCAGTGTTCAATGAGTCTGGGTAACAGAGTTCAACGGTAAGTTTGACACTTAGCCTACTGAATGGGATAAAGTGCAGTCTTTCCTTGCAGCCGTAACATACGCCAGCAGATTTGACGCCGAAACCATGATGTGCTTTGCAAACTTTACCTTTGCGACTACCAAGCGAATTTCGTGAACATCGTGCTTTTTTCCGTCAGACCAAACAACCACTGTCTTCCTGTCTCTCTTTCGACATCTGACTTTTGCTACATAATCACGTCTACAGATAGCCTTCAATGTGCTCAGGCTCCACTTTTCACTGGGTATTTTGCTATGATCTTGCAATACCCCAGTCTCTGATAACGCAATGCCCGAGTTCCCACTTTATCATCTGCAGAAACTTTTCCCATGACGATCAGTACGGATTCACAAATTGAGACCTTAATATATAAAATATCACCAAATACTACCAGATTGCTTCATAAACAGCTTATTTACAGCTCTTAGTGAGGTCATATGACATCATCATTACTTTATGTGTTGAAATTTAAAAAATCTTAAAGAAATCACAGGTATTGGAAAGTGATTCTGCGAAAATGTGGAAAAATAGAAAACTGTTTTTGCACAGCTGTAACTTCTGAGGTAATGCAGATTCATTATTGAGATTTCCAGAGATTGTTGCAAATTCTTTCCTCTATAAATCCTGCTATTTTCATAGAATAATCTCGATTGGTTCCCGAGATATTGCATTTTTACTGGTGGGGTATTTTTTATTGAGCCACCCTGTATATATAGATATAGATATTATACACATAATTATTTAGGTTCAGGTCACTCATACAATAAGTCAGACAGAAAGAGAGTATTACTGTTCTATAAGCTTGCGTGGTTTAATTGCGTTGAAAACGTTGGATTGTTGTTGTAGCCTACTTCGAAAATTTGGCCGGAGAAACTTCGAAAAACTTTAAGATTTCGTAAAAACAGCCAACGTTCCTTTTCAGACTAATTTTACCTTGCAAGACTTAGTGCTAAATATTTGTTAGAGCTTGTTGGAGCATCTTTCCCGTTCATACCCAAAAATGACAAATACGCCAAACTTGTCTTCTTGGCCCTATTCTAAAAAAGTAACTTGTTAATTTCTTGATGAAAAGACTTACCCTTTACAAAATCATAAGTATACTAGAAATGTCTTTAGCTTCTTACCAGTTATAACACGTTGAAAAGGCCTACTATGTTCAATTCTTTTCAACGAAATTTTCGTCTTCGTTTTTCAATTGCACTCAATAATAATCAGCCTCTATAGATGCCAGGCGCTGTTCTAGAATGGCGATGCTGTCCCATGCAATGCTGTAGGTTTCGGCGACAACAATTGATGGCGACCTTAAAATGTGTAACATATGTTGGTCTTGTCACTCGACAATGATGAAAATTAATTTCGCAGCATAAAGGTCGACTATTTTTCAATTGGTCGAATAATTATTGATAGACTGTACTTGAAATCGTCTCACGATGAATGGTGCGTTTACGTATTGCTATGTGCTCACTTGAAAATGAGTCAGCTGTAGAAACGTGTGGCTCTATAGAGTTCATCCATCCATCAAGCAGAACTCTCCCAGTCTTTGTGTCACAGTGCAAAGGAAAAAGAGGAGGATATGCAGGAGTAGTAGGAGGAGGAAGAAGAAGAAGATGAGAAGAACACACAAGAAGGAAGATGAGGAAAAGGAGGAGGAGAAGGAAAAGGAGGAGAAGGAGTGGAAGGAGGAGAATGCGAAGGCAAAGACTAGGTGGAATTTGGAAAATATCAGCAACATTCCTATTGACATTAGTATTAATGGTTACAAAATATTAATCGATAAAAAATAACAATTCATGTAGGCCTAGCATAATATTTCGACATTCGAAAGACTTCAACACTCTCAGCAATCTTGAATCAACCGTTGATATACTCGATACCTTGGAGGTGGAAGGTTGCTGGTTCGAATCCACCTCAGGCCTCTGCGTTTCGACCCTCAGCAAGTCCTTCACTCACAAGCGCTCATGCGCTTCGGCGCGAAACTCCGATGCAGTGCCCGCGCTGTAGTTATGGATCGCCTCTAAGGAGGAATATCTCAGAGGCGCTATAACAACTTCTCATACATGTATACATACATTTGATCATTCATCTTCAAGGCATTCGCTGGTGGATGATCGAAGTTGCGCATTCATTCGCTAGCAGTCGACACAGTTAGCAGTTCGACAGAGCGCAAAGAGTCGAGCCTAGATCGAAGGGAGGCGTTTGGAAAAGGTCCGGTCCTACCTTGGGAGAGTTAGTGTGTAGATGGACATTGAGTATATGCCATACACTCACTGACTCACACTCAGCGGGAGTCCGGGCTGTCGATTACGGCTTGGCCATTCAAATTTGATTTTTTTAAATTGCACTAAATACATGGGTGACGATGTTGTTGTTGTTGTTGATGATGATGATGATGATGATGATGATGATGATGATGATGATGATGTTGTTGTTGTTGTTGTTGTTGTTGTTGTTGATGATGATGATGATGATGATGATGATGATGATGATGATGATGATGATGATGATGATGATGATGATGATGATGATGATGATGATGATGATGATGATGATGATGATGATGATGATGATGATGACGATGACGATGATGACGATGACGATGACGATGATGATCATGATCATGATGATCATGATGATCATGATGACGATGACGTATCGCAATCCAATGCTTCAATGCATTCGAATGTAAATCTGCACTTTTATCAATCCGCACAACATCATCGAAAAATATGACCATTCCAAATAATGCTTTCAATAAAATTCTTTATAATCCAGAGGGATCACAATGTACCTCGGGTCAGAAAAGCAATAACAAAGATTCAATCACATCTATATATGGAAGAGAATCATTGGAACTCTTCCAGCGGATGAGCGGAGGAGGAGGAGATGGATGAAAAGAAGGAGAAGGAGGATGGTGATGAGGAGGAGGAGAAGGAGGAGGAAGAGAAGGAGGAGAAGGGCAAAGAGGAGGAGCAGGGCAATGAGAGGAGGAGGAGGGCAAGGAGGAGGAGAAGGAGAGGATGAGAAGGAGGAGGAGGGAAAGGAGGAGGAGAAGGAGAGGAGGAGAAGGAGGAAGAGGAGGCGGAGAAAGCGAGAAGGAGAAGAAGAAGGAGAGGAGGAGGAGATTAGGAGAAGAAGAAGGAGACGAGGAGGAGAAAAAGGCAAGAAAGAGGAGGAGAAGAAGGCAAGAAAGAGGAGGAGAAAGAGGAGGAGAAGGAGGATGGTGAGAAGAAGGAAGAGGAGGAGGAGGAGGAGGAGGAGGATGGTGATGAGTGATGGTGAGCTGCAGCAACCGCGTCAGCATCCAGCAATGCATCTACATCAGCCTCTGATTCTGTTGCTGCAGTTTTCTACTGATGACGATCACCAATCTGTCTCTGTATCTGTATGTACCTGTATGTATATGTGTCTCAGTCTGTCTGTCTGTCTGTCTGTCTGTCTGCCTGTCCGTCTGTCTCTCTGTCTCTGTCTGTCTATATGTCTGTTTGACTATATTATATTTGTTGCTTGTTTGCCTCTCTCTCCATATGTCTCTTTCTCTCTCTGTACTGTCTTTCTGTATGTCTGTCACTTTTTCTAACACTGATTGAACGCATGCCCCTATGACACAATATCATACATAATATATGCGTGCATATATAATTATATATAATATATATATTATATATCATGTATATTATATATATCTACATATATAATTAAATATGCATGATACTGTCCATGTATCATTATAATTACATATTGACATATTGTATATAATTATATATTTATATAAATATTATGATGTGTGTCTCTCTGTTTGCATCGGTATGCATGTGTGTGTCTCTTCTTGCCTCTGTGTTTCCTGCAAATGTTTGAGTCTATATTGCTAAGTCCTAAGTCTCTCTGTTTGCATGTCTGTCTGTCTGTCTGTCTGTCTGTCTGTCTGTCTGTCTGTCTGTCTGTCTATCTGTCCTGTCTGTCTGTATGTCCTGTCTGTCTGTCCTGTCTGTCTGTCTATGTTTCCACATCTGTCTCTGTCTCTTTTGAGTCTATAATATTGTATCTATGTCTATGAGTCAGTCTGCCTGTCTATAGTTCTACACCCCTGCCTGCATTTCTGGATAATTATGTGTGTCTACAACGGTGTCTGTATGTCTGCGTGTCTGTCTGTCTGTCTCTACCTCTGTCTAAATGCGTGTCTGCATCTATGCGTCTGTCTGGCTTTCCGTGTGCATCTACCTCTGTTGGCATGTCTGCATATGTGCGCGTGTGTCTGCATTTGTCTGTCTGGCTGTGTCTCTCGGGCATGTCTGTCTATTTGTCTGTCTATTTGTCTTTCTATTTGTCTGTCTATTTGTCTGTCTATTTGTCTGTCTATTTGTCTGTCTATTTGTCTGTTTATTTGTCTCTCTACGTCACTCTCAATCTATCTGTCGTTTCACAATCGCATCAGGAAAAGCAATTTCAACCGAGGTGCCATTGTCTGGGACAATAATTATTCCTCTCAGCAAAAACATTGAACAGAACACAATTTTCGGCGGCTTCAGATCAAGCATCATCAGGTCATTAACTGACAATATTCACGTTCAAAAATATGCCATTGACTTCCTCTAGCTTAATAGTTTTATAGCCGTTGACAGGTAATTATTAATGTCCTAAGTTTCTGCGGATTCAAGTATTGCTATAAATAATTTATAACAATATTTGAATCCTTATTATAATCAACCTCGTCATATTTCTGTCGATTGACAGGTATTTATTGAAGTTCGGAAGTTTCTGCGAATTCAAATGTTGTTGTAATCAGCCTGGTCATATTTCTGTCGTTTAGTAATCGCAAATACATTGACGGCGGGCGCGGTTGTTGCTGTTGTTGCTGTGTTTTGGTGTTGTTGTTGTTGTTTTAGAAGAATAGTCATACGTAAAATTTTATGATAGTGCTGCAGCGACTGCAGAGCTTTTTCAACGTGCAGATGTACACAAAATGTGCAGTTCTAAATGAATTTGTGCAGTTGTAGAAACACTTCTGTACAGTTAAAACAAGCAAAAACTGGTCATTGTCCTCCGATTTTAAGTAATTTACCGTGGATGATTTGAAGGAATAGAAGTGGGTTGTGCAGTTCTAAAAATTTCTTTAAAACAGCTCTGAGTTACTGTTGCAGCTGACGATAGTTGAAGCTGGAACTTCCAGAACAAATGAAAATCTTGCCACTTATAGGTTCTGCCTTGTCAGATACTCAAACGTTATGTCTCTTTCTTTTAAACGGTTGTGTTGTTAGTTCAGATGCACTGAAAGAACGTTTTGTCTAATCGTGACCGACGACCGCGATTTCTTCAACGTCCTCTTGACGATAGTAATTATTTATGGAGCGCAGATTATTCCTAATGGGGCGCTGACTGACAAAAGTCACGAGGCTTAGATTTGTGAGATCTTTTTCTTCTTGTTCTTCTTCTTGTTCTTTCTTGTCTTCTTTTTCTTCTTGTTCTCCTCCTCCTAGCTCACCTTATCCTTCTCTTCCTCCTCTTCCTCCTTCTCCTCCTCTTTCTCTTTGTCCTCTTCCTCCTCCTCCTCCTCCTCCTCCCTCTAGCTCGCCATCTCCTTCTCTTCCTCCTCTTCCTCCTTCTCCTCCTCTTTCTCTTTGTCCTCTTCCTCCTCCTCCTCCTCCTCCTCCCTCTAGCTCGCCATCTCCTTCTCTTCCTCTTCTTCCTCCTCTTCCTATTTCTCTTCCTCTTTCCCATTGTCCTCCTCCTCCTCCTAGTCCTCCTCTTCTTTGTCTTCTTTCTTTGCTTCTTCCTTTGCTTCTTCCTTTGCTTCTTCCTTTGCTTCTTCCTTTGCTTCTTCCTTTGCTTCTTCCTTTGCTTCTTCCTTTGCTCCTTCCTTTGCTTCATCCTTTGCTTCCCCCTTTGCTTCTTCTTTGTCTTCTTCCTTTGCTTCTTCCTTTGCTTCTTCCTTTGCTTCTTCCTTTGCTCCTTCCTTTGCTTCATCCTTTGCTTCCCCCTTTGCTTCTTCGTAGAATCGAGACCGATGAATGCCGCCGAAGACCACTGTTCTCGGTTTGCTCTGGAGATGAGATAATGTGGTATACCGTTGTAACGATTCGCAGATAAGTTGGTTGTTGAAAGAATTATAATGCAGAGTAACAATCGTTTAGCCTCATATATCTGAGGTGTTTGTGATTTAGAGAGCCAGTTAGACAGCCAATCATGATTCATAATGGTGGAAGTGGTGGTGGTGGTGGTGGTGGTGGTGGTGGTGGTGGTGGTGGTGGGGGGAATGGTGGTGTGGTGGTGGTAGTAGTAGTAGTGGTGGTAGTATTAGTAGTAGAGGGTGGTGGTGGAGGTGGTGGTGGTTATTGTTATTTTTATTCTTATTATTGTTATTATTTTCATTATTATCATCATCTTCATTATTACTCTACAATCATTATGACTAATATTATTACTAATTTGATAAATTATTATTACTACTACTACTACTACTACTATTAATATTATTATTATTATTATTATATTAAATTAAGTTATTATATTATAATGGTGGAAGTGGTGGTGGTGGTGGTGGTTAAAAAAATTACAAATCTAGTTATCTCTGTAAAAAAATTATACATATAATATAGTTATTATTATTATTATTATTATTATTGTCGTTGTTATTATTAGGCCTATTATTATTATCATTAAGCCTATTATTATTATTAGTTTTATTTTTATTATCATCATCATCATCATTATCATTATTCCGCCATTTTGCTTAGTCCATGGAAGCATTTGAAGTATAATCGTCCACTTTCTGTATTTCCTGTTTGCATATTAGAATAATAAATTAGATCTACGTTCCTTTCTCGCGGTCTTTCGGCTTCCGCAAATTTCCAGTTTTCTTAAAACATCCATTGTGTTCGTTTTGTCTATCCTAAGCCTCGAGTGTCGCATATATATATACATGTATATATACACACATATATACATATATATACATATATATATACATATATATATATATCCCGATGGCTGAATCGGTTAAAGCGTGCGTCCCACGCGCATTGATAACGTTGACCTGTGCGTGAAGATGTGTCATTTGAGTCGAAATGGTGACTTATTTCCGAGATTTAAAAAATCTCGGGCTAGCACGGTTGGTATACACGAGAACGTTAAATGGCGTGGCATATAGTCAGCCAAGGGCGTTGGTGGTAAAGGATCTCACCGGTTTAAATCTTTGAAAACTGAGCGAGATGAAGGACTTATGGTCGCGATAATTATAGGCCTATCTGGAAGACGTTTTGTATTTCGTATTGAAATTGTTTTTGTTGTTTCTTGAACCCGGCGTCTTACATGTAGGCTGTGTCTTTCGTCAGTCAAGTTACGTCGTATGAATATTTGTTTGTCTTTATTTCATTCGCTGTCTTGTGGTTTCATTGGGTTTCTGCCGCATTGTTTTGGGTCGCTGTCTGTCTGTCTGTCTGTCTCTATGTCTCTCTGTCTCTGTCTCTCTCTTCACCTCTGTCTGTTTGTCTGCTTGTTTCTTTGTTTCTTTGTCTGTCTGTCTGTCTGTCTGTCTGTCTGTTTCTGTGTCTGCGTGTCTGTGTGTGTCTGTGTGTGTCTCTCTGTCAGTCTCTCTGTCTTTGTTTTTCTCCTTCTGTTGCTCTCTCTGTATATCTGTTTCTCTGCCTCTCTGTCTTTCTGTCTGTCTCTGTCTGTCTGTCTCTGTCTCCGTCTGTCTGTCTCTGTCTGTCTGTTTCTCTCTCACTCTCCCTCTTTCCTCGTCTAATGTCACCATTCCTTTCACGCCGAGACGCACATCATCTATCACTGATACGTTGGCGCCATTGACGACAGACGAAGGTCATCAGCAGACGACGTCTTTGATTGACGACATTCTCGTCGCCTCCAGTAGCAACATCGAAGACTACGACGACGACTGATGCGCGTGCAATGGATGCTGATGCTGCTGCTGATGCTGCTGCTGATGATGATGCTGCTTCAGTTCTATTCTTATCTCACGACTGCGATTATTATTCGGCGATATTTGCATAGAGCTGCATAAAGCAAATCCGGAGGAGAAGACGGAGTCGCCACCCTCCGAAGGGAGAGACAGCCGATGATGCGTCGACTTTGGAACCGACGACCTGACAGGGCACGCCGTCGTTGCCGTTGTCGTCGTCATACGTGGCAGTGACGTCATGAAGGGCAGTGACGTCACGTCTGGCGGTGACGTCAGTCCCGGCGGTGACGTTATTCCCGGCGGTGACGTCGTTACCGACGGTGACGTGGCGCCTTTAAGCGGCGGTGGTGGCGGCGTCAATCCGGTTGTGGAAGTCGTGACGTTAGGCGACGATGTTCCTCGCTGCGACGTCATTTGCGATTGTGACGTCGATGGAGGAGGCTGAAGTATGGCGGCGGTGACCGGGGTTCCCCTGTCTGGCTCTGCGTGTACGTATGCCTGGTGGACGAGAACGTTCGGTGGTCCGCCGTCCGGAACATGAGCTTTCGGTCGGACCTGAGCGGTGCGATAAGGTGGAAAAGACCTTCCGAGGGCGGTCGAAGGGAGGGTTCCAGCTGCTGCTGCAGTGGTCACCGTACCGCCGTCGGAATTGGGGGACGCCTCTGGGGGACAGACGCTTCTGAGGGTGTCCTTGTTGGCATCGTGGGGCAGCAACCGCACTTCGTCCCGACCGATAAGAACTTCGACTGAGCTCGTGTGGAAGCCAGTGCCGCGTCCTCCACGAACGACTGGTTTGCGCGAGACGAGCAGTCGCTTTGCCAGCACTCGCTGCTGCGGTGGCTGCTGGGGTCTCTGACCGGCAGTGGTGGCAGCGGCAGGGTCCGTCTGAACCCGTGCTATCATGAGTCGCCCCCCAGCGGAGGAGGCTCCCCCAGGTCCATCGTGACGCCTCTCCGGTGGCCAGCCTCGACCGTCGTCGGCCTTGAGGAGCACCGCGGTGGTCGCCCCGTGAGTGGCCACTGGACCCCATCGGGGAGTTGTGCCGCCGCCGCCGCTGGTGCGAGCGTGCCTCGGGTGGTGGAGTAGGAGGAAGGGCTCGGAGGAGTAGCGTACTCGCTTACCCGCAGAGCAACCAGTTGTCTGACGCGGCTCAGATTTGTCGACCGAGGTAGCAGACATGAGCGTTGGTCGGAGAGAGGATCCTCCTACCGAGGCCGCCGACCCAGGGCAAGACGGGGCCTGAGGGGTCCCTGCGGCGGCGGCGGACTCAACATGGCTGCACGACACCCTGGGCGATGAAGACGACAAGGGGGCTGCGGCGGTAGCTGGGGATGGACCATCCTTCGATCGGAGCTCCGTCATCGGGATCGGTGGACCAGCCACATCAACTCCGGATCCGGACGCACCCACTGATGTCGGAAGAAATGGAGGATCAGCAGCAGCAGCGGAGATGGATGATGTTGTCGTGTGGATGGCGGTTGATCGGAGTCCACCTCGTGGTCGATTGTGCTGCGGATAGACAACGCTCTGGAAGAAGTCGATCTTGAAGTTGGGCTTCCTATTGTTCTGCTGCGGCTGCTGCTGCTGACCCAGCTTCTTTTCTCGCTCGTCCATCATCTCAAGAACCTTGTCTCTCATCTCGCAGACGACGACGCACGAGAAGACGATGGCGAAACTGCCGCAGCTCATCAGAGCAGGACCGATGTAGATCAACGTCCGCAGGTGGTTGTATCCACCCCCAGCGGCACCGACACCAGCGCCGTCTTTTGACTGGAAATGGAAAAGAGAATATAGATGCTACATGTAATAGAAAAAGATCCACTACCTCACAATCACTTCCGCAAATGATGACCTCTACATTCTACAATCACCCCTATTTATACAATCACCCCTATTTATACAATCACCCCTATTTATACAATCACCCCTATTTATACAATCACCCCTATTTATACAATCACCCCTATTTATACAATCACCCCTATTTATACAATCACCCCTATATACAATCACTAATATAAACAATCACCCCTATATACAACAATGAACAATCACCCCAATCACCCCTATATACAATCAGCCCTATATACAATCACCCCTATATACAATCAGCCCTATATACAATCCCCCCTATATACAATCAGCCCTATATACAATCACCCCTATATACAATCAGCCCTATATACAATCCCCCCTATATACAATCAGCCCTATATACAATCACCCCTATATACAATCAGCCCTATATACAATCACTTGTACAATCACCTATGCAATCACCACTACAACCAATTCATTCATTCATTTTATGAATCTGAATCTATAATATATAGTGATCTTTCAACTTTTCAAGGGGATCCGCAGAGGCGCCCCCACGGCACCTCAACGCGGCCAAATAAACTGTCGTAAGATGAGAGAGAAATGCCTATGTACAATTTTATGCACGATACTATACAATGTCATCTACAAAAAAAACAAAAGACGAAAAGGTGAATTTTATGGTGATAAATTATTACCGTCTGTTCATCGTCAACCACCCAGACGGCAGCCGAGGTTTCATTATCGATTCGTCTCGACTGAAGAAGTGACCCCAGCGGTCGGAGTCGATCAGCGTAGTACCCAACGACACACAGGCCCACGCCAACGATGATTACGATCAACCCCAGACAGGTTGCCGTCAGAGCCTGCCATACAAATGGAACGTAGCATCGGAACTTCCTTTTCTCCTTCTTGACGACCTGAGCGGCCAGAAAGGACGCTCTTCCGGGGGCGAGAGAGTCCCGACGGTTCAAATTGCGAAGGATGCGGCCGGCGTTGAACATCTCGGAGTCAAGATGCGGTTACTGGTGATGAATATCGGGGGATAGGCTCCCTGCTGTTAAGGGCTGTACACGAGGGTTTACGCACGGGTTTGCAGCGTGTACTCGCCTAAAAGCATTTATAAGCAAAAGTGAACTTAGTTCCGAAAAAGAGGGTCCACGCGGATATATAGCCTACAGCGTGTACAGTTGCATCTACTTCACAAAGAGTAAAAATAAAAAAGTCTAAGAACAAAATTCTGACAAGAAAACAGCACAAGATTGCGCTCACATGACAAACAAAACTGAGACAATGTTCAATTTAGCGGGCAAAGTCACAGAAAAACTTGGGACTTCAAAAGCGAGATAGACCTAAGTCAATGTTTCAGAGCGTATACCGTGCACCGGTACTCACCTTAAATTTTACCAGTACAGCCCCCTGCAGCTGTTGTCACATCCTCCTCTATTAATTTTGGTTTCCTCCCCCCCCATCGCTCCTCCTCTTTGTTGTAGCCGCCTTCCTCCACCCACCCAGGTCGATTGGAGACAGAGGGCGTGTCGTCTCTTTTGTTGCAAACCGTCGTTGACAGAATGGAGAAACGTGCGGTGCTATAAAGTGGAAAAGAACGCGAGTGGAATAACTGCAGCTTTTTTTAGAGGGAGAAGAACAAGATTTTTTAATGTGCAGTTGTACACAAAATGTGCAGTTCTAAATGGATTAGTGCAGTTGTAAAAGCACTTCTGTACAGTTAAAACCAGCAAAAATGGTCAATGTCCTCCGATTAGAAGTAATTATTTTACCATGGAGGATGGGAAAGGAAAGAAGGGGGTTGTGCAGTTCTAAAAATTCCTTTAAAACAGCCCTGGAGAAGAAAATAAGTCAACCAGCAGGATTGAAAACAATTAATTGACGGAGGAGTAGGTATAGGAGAGAAGCAGTAGCTGCCAGAATCGCCTTCGGTTGGTGACCATTCACAGACCATAACCTACAACTGAACCACAAGAAAACCAACAAAACTCAGATTGATGATGATGATGCCAGATTTGCCCCTCTATACCCGCTGTATCCTCCCCGTGCCAGCGACATCCCCCGCGAGACGCATTACAAGGCATTTGGATATAAATAATGAATTGGCGCAAGGGGCAACAACACTTAAACCGAATACGATCCGTGAATAATAGACCGTAAACAAAGTCGGGCGAAAGACATCACTGAAAGGATCAAACTATCATTCGAAGAGAATTCGTTCTTAGATCGTCAATGTACACACTACACACTACACACTACACACTACACACTACACACTACACACTACACAGGGTAAACGTTAAATAATTTAGTAGCGCTGGGAATCTCTCGATCTGTTAAAGTACTAGTAGACCTTGAATTGTAAGAAAATTCGACGATGGCGTTCTTGGAATTCTTGCATCGAATGTCTTGAATTTGTTTTCTCTCTCAATTTCTTCTTCTTC
This sequence comes from Lumbricus rubellus, assembly GCA_945859605.1. Lineage (NCBI taxonomy): Eukaryota > Metazoa > Annelida > Clitellata > Crassiclitellata > Lumbricidae > Lumbricus > Lumbricus rubellus. Next base: position 9,272,948 of record OX243825.1, read on the forward strand.
TTCTTTTACTTCATCTTCTTCTTCTTCTTCTTCTTCTTCTCTTGTGTCTTTTTTATCGAACGGAATTCGTTGCTTGCTTATCAGACGACAGACTATACTGACACTGCGCGATGTCTCAAGCTGACCCCGAAACGGATTAAACGATTCCATCGGATACATAAGTCTGTCTGTTTGTCTCTCAGTATGCCTATGTCTACCTCTCTGTCTGTCTGTTTGTCCATTTGTCTGTCTGTTTGTCTGTCTGTCTGTATGTGTGCTGTCTGTCTGTCTGTCTATCTGTTTGGTTCTCTGTCTGTCTGTCTGTGTGCTGTCGGTCTGCCCACCTGCTTGGTTCTCTGTGTACCTGTGTGCATGTATGTGTGTGTGTATGTATGTATGTATGTATGTATGTATGTATGTATGTATGTATGTATGTATGTATGTATGTATGTATGTATGTATGTATGTATGTATGTATGTATGTATGTATGTATGTATGTATGTATGTATGTATGTATGTATGTATGTATGTATGTATGTATGTATGTATGTATGTATGTATGTATGTATGTATGCATGTCTGTCTGTATGTCTGTATGTATGTCTGTATGTATGTCTGTCTGTCTGTGTGTCTCTGTTGGTCGGTCTGTCTGTCGGTCTGACCATCCGTCAATCTGAGCCAGCCATCCGTCCGTCCAGTTATTAATTTGTTTTCTGTCTTTCTGTTTAAATCCACCCATTCATCCATCCAGTAGTCGTCCATCCGTCCTTCCCCCCCCCACCCCCCACACCCATCCTTCGGTCAGTCCATCCTCCATTTATCAACCCATCAATACATCCATCCTTTCATCCATCCATTCGTCCATCCGTACATATATCCCTCCGCCCGTCTGCCCGTTTATCCATCAATCTATCCATCTATCCATCTATTCATCCTTGTCATCCATCCATCCATTTATTGCTACGTCTATGACAGCGGTTCCCAACCCGTGGCCCGCGGGCCAAAAGTGGCCCACCGACCCTCAAAAAATGGCCCTCGTCTCTCAAAGAATTAGCAAAAATATATGATAAAATGACGATTTTAACAGGATAGAACACATAATTATTTTCTATTACAAATTATTTTATTTTGAAATCTATAAATAACACAAAACATTTTATTTTTAATCAATAATAACAATTTTATATACTCTTAGTTAACTAAATTTTGACCTTGTGGCCCCCTAATGTCCTTCAGCTAAGAAAAAGTGGCCCTTGTGTCCTCCAACTTATGAAAAGTGGCCCTTAGGTCAAAAAAGGTTGGGAACCACTGGTCTATGATATCTACATGTATCCATCTCTCCATCGTCCATCTACTTTCCAGCCGTCATCCCATAATGATTCCCATTCACCCATCCGCGGATATTCACCAGCGATGGAAAAAGAGGGAGTTAGATATAATATTATAAAAATGCCTGAAATTCATGGAGAAATAGTAGGTTTTAGGCGAAAAGTGGAATATAATTATAAAAAGCAATGCTGCACGTGCTCTTTAGATAGCGCAGTAATTATCCTAAATGCAACAGAAACTATCAAACAAATGCCGCAGAAAAATTTAGCTGAATATAAATTATCACCGATTTTAATAGCGTAGATAAATTAGCAAATCAAATCAAGTAGTAACAAAGGCTGATGTCATTCGTTCATTCATTCATTCATTCAATTTGCTAATTCATTCATTCAATTAATTCATTCAATTACATTCACTATTCATTCATTCATTCGTTCAATTCATTCATTCAATTTATTCTTTCGATCACACCCAAGATTTATTCATTCATTCAATTCGTTAGGCCTAATTCATTCATTTAATTCATTTATTCATTCATATATTCAATTCAATTCAACAAACAAACATAAACGAAACAAGCAATCTTTCTCGGCTTGCACGAGACTAATAATACCGAAACGCTACAACCAAAACTGCAGACCAGACAAACATTAATTCTTGTATTTTTGTGCGACACTCATAGACAATGAAGATTGTTGGACCAATTCGCGACCTTTACCATCACGACCACAATAAAAGCATGCACAAATGTTGCAATATATATTTTACTGATATTATAATTATGTTTGCACGCAAGCATAAAGATGCACAGATACACACACACATATATACATAATATAATTATATATGTAATTATGTGTATGTGTATGTGTATGTATTATGTATATGTATATGTATAAGTATATGTATATGTATATGTATATGTATATGTATATGTATATGTATATGTATATGTATATGTATATGTATATGTATATATGTGTATATGTATATGTATATGTATATGTATATGTATATGTATATGTATATGTATATGTATATGTATATGTATATATACATGTATATGTATATGTATATGTATATGTATATGTGTATGTATATGTATATATCTATATGTATATGTATATGTATATGTATTTGCATATGTATATGTATATGTATATGTATATGTATATGTATATGTATATGTATATGTATATGTATATGTATATAAATATGTACATGTATATGTATATGCATATGTATATGTGTATGTATATACATGAAAATTCAAGGAGGAGATAAGACCCTCTTTTCACTGTCGTTTCATTATCGTGTGGGGTCATTGTATCACTTAACCCTTCGTAGCAAACACGGTCGCATAAATATAAGAATCCCAGTTTCATTATTCTCAACATATCCCAGGATTCCCAGCATGCCTTATAACTTGCACTCATTAACCTATACAGTTATATACATGTACAGTATGATAAATACAGACGTATGCATGATCCCCTTGAACTCCATTGAATGTGTGACAATACCACGAATCGATATTCCTATTCTCTTCCTTCTCCTTCTTCTACTTCTCTTCTCCTTCTTATTCTCTGCCTATTCTTCTTCCTCCTCATTCTCCTGCTCTGCATATCCTTCCTCGCATTGTTTTTTTCTCACGTTTGTTTCTTCTTGGTCGCCTTTGCCTTTGTTCTTTTACTCTTTCTTCTTCGACGCATTCCGATTCGTCATGGCACTCTTCTCTCCTTCTTCTCTGCACTCTTCTCTCCTTCTTCTCTGCATTCTTCTCTCCTTCTTCTCTGCACTCTTCTCTCCTTCTTCTCTGCATTCTTCTCTCCTTCTTCTCTGCATTCTTCTCTCCTTCTTCTCTGCATTCTTCTCTCCTTCTTCTCTCCTGCTTTCTTCTCTACTTATTCACTGCATTTATTCTCTTCTTCTCTCCTGCTTTCTTCTCTACTTATTCACTGCATTATTCTCTCCTTCTCTTCTGCATTCTTCTCTACTTATTCACTGCATTTATTCTCTTCCTCTCTCCTGCTTTCTTCTTTTTTTGCATTCTTCTCTCCTTCTCCTCTGCGTTATTCTCTCCTTCTCCATTCCATTCTTCTCCTCTTGTCTTTGCACTGTGTATCCGCATAATTATGCATTTGTGTATATATATATACAATACACAAAAGGCGCTATACTATACAAAGTCTCTGTTACAAAGTACACAGTGATGCAATAAACGGAAACTTGTAAGAGTCTTGTCTTGCCGTCCTTATAATATTGATGAAAATTTATATTTGTATTTATGTAGTGATGTATATATGTATATATATACACATATATTGATGTAAATATATTGATGTATATATATTGCTGTATAAATTGATATATATATTGATGAAAGAGTTGGAACGCAGCAGAGCAGCATGCAGCATTGAGACGACGTTGAATCGATTCGATTGATTTGGAATCAGACGATATATGCCGTGGTCTATCCGCGTGATGTGTTATAATGGAATGCCGTCTGGGATGGATGATGCTGGAAAAGCAACCAGACGGATGAGGAGAAGGGGGAGGAGGAGGTGCTGGAAGAGGAGGAGGTGGAAGAGGAGGAGGGTGGAAAAGGAAGAGATGGAATAGGAGGAGGAAGTTGAAGAGTAGGAGGAGGAGGAGGGGAAAGGAAAGAGAAGGAGGAAGAAGTGGAAGAGAAGAAGGAGGAGGAGAAGAAAGAGGAGGAGAAGAAGGAGGACGAGAAGGAGAAGGAGGAGGAGAAGGAGGAAGAGGTGGAAGTGGAGAAGGTGGAAAAGGCGGTGGTGGAAGGCGGGAAGAAGGATTGCAGTGTCGACCATTGCGTAAACTCGGAAATGGCGCGTCCGTTGTATATGTCCTCCGAAGCCGCCTTCGCCGCCGCCCGGCAGGCTTTGAGTTTTTAAGCTGAACTTGAAGGGGAGGAAAATTGGTTACTGAATATATTATTGCAGCGGTGTTAAGACAGATGAATATGTATGGAACACTTATGGAACACTTAGCACCTATTACGTGTCACATCAGCTTGTGTTATGTATGTATGTATGTATGTATGTATGTATGTATGTATGTATGTATGTATGTATGTATGTATGTATGTATGTATGTATGTATGTATGTGTGTGTGTGTGTGTGTGTGTGTATGTATGTATGTATGTATGTATGTATGTATGTATGTATGTATGTATGTATGTATGTATGTATGTATGTATGTATGTATGTATGTATGTATGTATGTATGTATGTATGTATGTATGTATGTATGTATGTATGTATGTATGTATGTATGTATGTATGTATGTATGTATGTATGTATGTATGTATGTATGTATGTATGTATGTATGTATGTATGCATGTATGCATGTATGCATGTATGCATGTATGCATGTATGCATGTATGCATGTATGCATGTATGCATGTATGCATGTATGCATGTATGCATGTATGCATGTATGCATGTATGCATGTATGCATGTATGCATGTATGCATGTATGCATGTATGCATGTATGCATGTATGCATGCATGCATGCATGCATGCATGCATGTATGCATGTATGCATGTATGCATCCATGCATGTATGCATGTATGCATGTATGAATGTATGTATGTATGTATGTATGTATGTATGTATTTTTAATCGAACATTTATATAGCGCCACTTCAAGAGAACTCCTCAGAGGCGATAGTATTATAATGTGTTTTCATCAAGCCACGTGCTAATTACAGCGCACTTAAGTGCTCCCAAAAGCCTTGCACACGTTGATATAGCAGTTTAGCAGACCCTCTAATCTAGAGTAAGGCGTGTTCTTATACGGTCTTTGAATGTTTACAGCACAGAAAGAAACGAAAAAAACTGGTGCAAAGAAACACTGTTTCAATGAAGATAAGACAGTTGTTTACGTGTAAGGCACCGCTGTCTCGTTTTGTTGCGTCATGCTATGTTAAGAATGTTAGCTATGTTATTTTTAAGTATGTGTGTCACGTGCTGTGCTTCCGTTTTTGCGCTAAGAGTGACGCCCTAATGTTAAGTTTTGCTATTTTATAACGTTATAAAATGCTTTTTTATGATCTGTTGTGGTAACTATGTCAGGGCTGTTTTTAAGGAATTTTTATAACTGCACAACTCCTTCTTTCCTTTCTCATCCTCCATGGTAAATTAGTTAAAATTACTTCCAATCGGAGGACAATGGCCTTTTTACTCGTTTTAACTGTACAGAAGTGCTTTTACAACTGCATGCACAAATCCATTTAGAACCGCACATTGTGTGTAGGGCCTACAACTGCAAGTTAAAAAAGCCCTTAACTATTTTATCTTACATCATGAATTTTGAAACTTAAAAGCAACAACGATCGTATTGTTATTATTACATCGGATGCATAGACCGTTATTTCATGAGTGATGCTATTGTTAGAACATTTTTATTGATAATAGGCTGCAGGTTATTTGATGGAAACATCACAGGCACCGTTGACGATATCCTTCCGCCGGTCAAAGCCAACTAACTGGACCGCATGGTGGTGGCCTGAGGTACTAATTCCCTAATAGCGCAAATGCACACCACGCACACGCACCCCCACACACCAATCCAACCAGCAACATACACACACATACACACATAGAGACGTACACACACTCACCCACGCGCACACACGTAGACACACACACACGCACACACACACACACACAGACACACACACAGACACACACGCACACACAGAGACACACACGCACACACAGACACACACACGCACACAGACAGACACACACGCACGCACAGACACACACACGCACACACACACACACACACAAACACACACGCACGCACACGCACGCACAAGCAGAAGCTCCTAAACCAATGACCACGATATACATCGTGTACATCGTGTATATGCCTACTTGAGCGGGGAGCAATCAAACAATAAAGTAATATAATATCATATATTTATTATTTTATTGTGTATCGAATATAGTAGGCCTATCGTATAATTACATTGTATATCTCTATCTTTTTCTTACGGTATCACTCTCTCTCCATTTCTGTCTTTGTCTCTGCCTTTGTCTCTCAGTCTGCCTTTGTCTCTCAGTCTGTCTTTGTCTCTCAGTCTGTCTTTGTCTGTCTGTCTGTCTGTGTCTCTCTCCGTCTGTTTGTCTGTCTTTGTCTCTGTCTCTCTGTTTGTCTGCTTCTCTCTCTCTCTAAATAGTATATATAATATATAATACATATACATAAATTATATATGCGTGAAGCAACCGTGCATATTGTATTTCTTGATAATAAAATATTATACAAACACAATATATATATATATATATATAAATATAAAGAATTTATAGTCTTCAAATGACCACAATTGGAAGGACCTATGTCTATAACTATAGATACTCAGGATGACCACTATTCGCGTATAATATACATGTATATAGTGGACAGATGCAAGGTTCTTGTGCAAAGACTTGTGTGTTGTCGAGCCTCCGGGAAATGAGGTCCAGTACAGTAAATCTAAGCCATGCATTGTTTGTTTATCTAAATTATACGGAAGGTGGAATGGCGGTCCGAACACGCAACCTCAACCCACCAGGGCTGAGAGGCTGAGGGGCTGAAGGGCTGAGGGCTGAGGGGCTGATGGAGGGAGGGGCTAAGTGGTTGAGTAACGAGGAGGTTTGGAACGGCCAAGTTACTCTAACTGTACAGTACAATTACAATACAACTGTACAATACAATGCAACTACAACACATGCACGTGATATAACTTTTGTTCTCTTTGAAATATGTTGATGAAATCTGGCCATCATAATTATGTAGATCATATGAATTATCTTTAAGTTAAGCCTGTAAAATTTCATTTCGAAATTCTTACTTCTGGCCAAGATATGGACAAACAAATCTGGGGTTACTTTTTATGGCCCACCCTGTAGGTGTCCAATGCACAAGTCATCGCTACTTTCCACAATCCCCTAACCTGTGCAGATATAGTTAGTATAGTATAGGTCTCGATTGCACCAGTCCTTGAAATCATCTATCCACTCCCTGTTTTGTCTTCCTCTTCTTCCCTTGTCGTTCCTAATCCCAAGCATCACACTTTATATTTTTCTGTTGCTATCCATTCTACATATATGTAGGCCTACATGTAGCCTATATAGCATTCTACATATATGTATAGGACATTATACAATATAGCCTAATATATATGTATATTTAAGATAATTATGTATATTATATGGCGCAGTGTCAGACATACGGATTACATGCTGCGCTGATGGTGATTTTTCTGGTCAATGGAAGAAGGGGTAAAAACAAGCCAAACCAAATGCCCCGGTAAAAAACCGTTGCTTCGATCGTTGCCATGCCAGTGATAAGTATAGCCACTGCTTGACTGCAAGCATTTAATAATGAAGAGATTATGTGCAAAGCCAAGAAGTTGAGCTATATAAGTCTATGATTATAAAGCGGAAGCCAGTGATGATGATGATGGTGGTGGATTTATGGGAGATGAACTACGCGGCGAGGTGGATTCGAACCTCGAACCTTCCGGCTCCAAAGCAACGACGCCACCACTCCTACCCTCTCAGTATGGAAATTCAAAAAATTTCCGACAATGGAAAAGGCACACCCCTAGTTTCCCTACCCGATACCTTTCCCTCTGCTCCGTGCTTCGCGCCTCGGCGATCGCCCTTAGGCGGTTCTTTCGTTACCCCCAACCACCCCTCCCCCATGTCCAAGTCCCCAGCCGACTTATCCTCCCTCCATCCCTTACTCGATCACTCTCCTACGTTGATCGAATTCTTATCTGTCTGTCCTCTACCCTTCTACCCTCTCCCACCTTCTCCGGCCCTCTTCTGGCTTCTCCTGCCCTCTCCTATTCTATCATGGGCGTCCGCAGCGGGGCGCAAGGGGGCGCAAGTGCGCCCCCCTGGAATTTCGCATAGTTGCACATAAATTTGGAATATTTGGTTGTGATTGTTACAACGCGATTTTCAATGTGATTATCGATTCGTTCTACAAGATGAACCTATAATTACATCTTTCTTTGGGCGCATGCATAACGTAGGCTATAGGTAGGCTATAGGATTCTCGTGGTAATATGGAAATTCAAACTGTCACCCATTAAATTTAGACCATGTGACAATTATTGAAAAATTTGCGCCCCCCTAGAAAAATTCCTGCGGACGCCCATGTATTCTATCCTATCCTATTCTATCCTATTGCATCCTATTCATGCTGAAACATCGTTAACAATAACTGCGATGGTGCTGCTGCTGGTGACAAGGGTTCATATTATGCAGAAATTAATGCGCGAATTCTATTTTATCGATGCAATTAATCGCGATCCGAGGATTGTACAACGAATTGTCAACGATAATGAGATCCAGATTTCCATTTTGATAATCACACTGTTAAAAAAAATCGTAGAAATTTCCACTAAAGTTGGTGGTCCACAAACAACACCCTAGGGTGGAAATATTTCCACCTTTAGACAAGGGTGGTCCAGTTCCACCCTTGACTTTTGGTGGCAAATTCCATCATAACTGGGAAATCTCCACCGTATCTGAAAGGTGGAAAATTCCGCACCTTCTTGGAAATTTCCATCTTTGCCCAATGGTGGAGAAATCCACTAATTCTATGGAGTTTTCCATCTTGGATTGATGATGGAGAAAGCCACTAATCATTTGGAAATTTCCATCTCTGCCCAGTGGTGGAGAAAATCACTAATTCTTTGGAAATTGCCATCTATGCCTAATGGTGGAGACAGCCACTAATTCTTTGGACATTTCCATCTTTGCCCAGTGGTGGAGAAAGCCACTAATTCTTTGGAATTTTCCATCTTGGATTGATGATGGAGAAAGCCACTAATCATTTGGAAATTTCCATCTCTGCCCAGTGGTGGAGAAAGTCACTAATTCTTTGGAAATTGCCATCTATGCCTAATGGTGGAGACAGCCACTAATTCTTTGGACATTTCCTTCCTTGCCCAGTGGGGGAGAAAGTCACTCATTCTTTGGAATTTTCCATCTTGGCTCAGTGGTGGAAATCGCCACTCCTTCTTTGGAAATTTCCACTTTGGCTCAATGGTTGAAAATGCCACTTTTTCTTTGGAAACTTCCACGTTTACTCAATTATAAAATATGCCACCATTTCCTTTTGAAATCTTCACTAAAAAAGTTCATTGTTGGAATTTTCCATTCATTTGTGTGGTGATACCATAAAAAATACTTCAAAAAGTTTGCCTGACCTGCATGTTAAGAATACACTAGAAATCATGTTCACAATATTTAATGACAGAAATTGGTCATAACCGTATATGAAAAGCTCGATATGAAAATGAAACTGCATGCACAATGGGAAACCAAGCGAAATTCTAGTCCATATCATTGAACAATTGAGCATACTCTTAGCCTATTCAATCCGAAGACTTATATGTTGTCATTATCACAATGCATAAAACAACAATAAAAGTAAGTCATAAATCTTGAAAGGGATCAACAATTTGAAACAGAAGCGTCTTTTTATCAGCTCTGAATAATATTCCAACTGAAAGAATGCACAATTTGAGTGGTTTTAATAGTTCGCGCTACGAAACAATATGGATATTGTCTGTGACTTTGACGAGAGACTTGGAACAGTTGATAGAGAATTCCGACCCTGTGATTTGAAGCTTTTTTCTCACGTGTTGACATGTGCTGTAGAAACAAAAACAACACCACAAGTCAACAAAATCATAGCTGTATAACCCTTTCACAAAATAAACAACTTCATATATGGCATAACGCTAATGGTATCCGTAAGAATACTAAACTTTAATAATTTTTTTAGCTCTATATATAAATTATAGACCAACCGAACAACAAACCACGAAAATGATGGTAGCTTGCATAATAATTTATAATTTAATTTTTGCTATGCTGATGATGTAATGTTAAGTAATTAGTAATTTCTATAGCGCCTCTCACAGCCATGGCCATTCAGTTGTACTTTTAGTGCAATATCCCTGAGAGAAAATAGCCCTTAAGAAGAGAGCCAGGTATTAGAAAATACAACGATCCAATTATTTAGCGCTGCTGCGTATAACAGCATGCAGTGAAGCTGAATTGTAGACAATGTAGAGAGTCTTTATACATCTGAGGCAACGTTTACTAATAGTAAATTTTACATTTACACCCTGGTGCATATCAGTGGTTCTCAAACTGTGGTACGTGTACCCCTAGGGTACCCAGGCACCAGTAGGGGTACGCGAAACAAGACTCCTGAGAAATAAATTTTCTTTGAGTATATGGATTTTGTGAACGTCTTTGTTGGATTAGCAATGATTGTTAAAGCTGCAACATATAACAGCATCGTCATTTAAAGTAAAAGTTTCAAAATGAAATTTTGCAGTCTTAAAGACAATTCATATTTACATCAGATGGCTAGATTTCGTAAACATATTTTATACAGAGCAAACGTTATACCACTTTTAGTGAAGCCACCCACCGTTTTTTGACGATTGAAAAACCAGACGCAACAAAAAGTAACAAAAAACAATTTAATTATTATGGACAATATCTTGGCCAGAAGTAAAAATATCGAGATGAAATTTACAGGTTTAACGACAATTCATATCTACACATGATGGCCATATTTCATCAAAATATTTTAAGCACAACAAAGGTTATGCCACTTTTAGTGAGCCATCCTCCCCCGCTCCCGTTTTTTGACGATTCTAAGACGTAACGCAGCAAAAGTAGCAAAAACACGATTGTATTAAGTCTCATCTCAAATAATTGTTATCAAATAGTCTTGATATTGGAAGATTATCATTATTATTACTATTTTAAAAAGAAGCAGTGTACCAGCGTGGCTGCACGTCACTGAGAAGTCACTTAGCAAGATGACAATCAAATTGCTAAATAAGGAATCTGTCAGATTATTCAACAGGTCCATCAAAAACTTTACAAAGAGACTCAAAAGAAGTGTTGGCACTGGAGGTGGTGGGCACATTGAACACAAGTTGTGAAGCACTACCAAGTTCAGTTGACAACAGTTATTTCAGATGAGACTTAATAAACTCAGGTTTTTTAAAACTTTTTGTTACGTTTTGTTTTTCAATGATTATTGTCAAAAACGGGTGGCTGACCTCACTAACATTGGTATAACTTTTGCTCCGTTTCAAATATTTAGATGAATTCTGACCATCGTGTGATTTGACTTGTCTTTAAGACTGTAAAATTTCATTTCGAAATTCTTACTTTTGGCTAAGATATTGGCAAAAACCTTTTCAAATTGCGTTTCTTTTTTGAATCGTCAACAAGCGGTGGGTGGCCTCTCTAAAAGTTGCATAACTTTTATTCTGTTTGATGAAATCTGGCCATTATGTGTAAATATGAATTGTCTTTAAATCTGTAAAATTTCATTTCGAAATTCTTACTTTTGGCCTAGATATTGATGGATTCTGTTTTGGCGCACACTGTATATTCATATTCTTCTGTAACCCTATTATCTAAGGTTATTGGTAACATTGGATATTTCTGTGGAAACAACAGGTGCAGTTTATGAACAGACTTATTGTGTAGGCACTTATACAAAGATCCATTTATAAACTAAATATCAATGCTCATTTATTAGATAGTGGCAATTGATGCAAGCATAGTTATCAATAAAGATGTTCATTAACAATTTACTGAAAATAATAACGTGGTGGTAGAATGAGACACTTGCCGCAGGTGGTAAGAGTAGGTGTATCTGACTGCACGGTGCGCTATTTCGCTGAGCAACATTTCATTAGGTTCTCAAATGCCGCACAAGGCACTGAACTCGTCCCTACAAACAAAGCATTTGATAATGTTACTCATTTTTATGGTACGAAGTACTGCACATGATAAAAGAGCTGTCGTAGTTACACATCTAACAACTACAACTTTTGTACAGCACGGCTATAATGAGAGAAAGTAAACAAAGTTGTTATCCGTGCAACCTCAAAGGATGCCAGATGCTATTGAATAATATAGGTGACGACGCTTATAGACCAGGCTTGGGATCTGAAAATTACACTGTTAGAAGCAAATCATGTAACAATTTGCTAAATGGTGTTTCTAGACTAATTCGACCCCCCTGAAAATGAAAATCGCTGTTAGCAACCTGGATTTTTAGCGGTTCCATGGGAAAACACGATGGCGGACAAAATGGCTGCCAATTGCTTAAAATTAATAAAAGTAAAGTATTTTATGTGATAGGAACACGGTTTTAGATTCCAAATTAAGACTATAGGGTCCAAGGAATGCAATGGAATCAAAGACATATATGTAGCACTGCAAGAAAATCAAAATGGCGGACAAAATGGCGGCCAGAATCTAAAATGGCTATAAATGAAGTTCTGTATGCAATAGAGACATGATTTCAGAGTCTAAACCAACATTTTCTAGGTCAAGGAATGCGATGGAACCATTGTCAGATATGTAGCGCTGCACGAAAACGAAAATGGCGGACAAAATGGCGGCCATAATCTTAAAATGGCTATAGGTTAAGTCATGTATGCAATGGAATCATGATTTCAGGGTCTAAGTCGACATTTTCGAGGTCAAAAAATGCGATGGAACCATTGTCACAAATGTAGAACTCCAAGAAAAAAAATGGCGGACAAAATGGCGGCCAGAATCCTAAAATGGCTACAAGTGAAGTCATGTATACAATCGGAATTTGATTTCAGTTTTCCTACCAGGTCTTTGCGAGATGGCATCTGGGGCCTGTGCTGTTGAATTGATCTACAATGTTCCCTTATTTGGCCTGAAATTATCATTCAAATTATCACAATTCCCTCAGCAAGTCTTAAACCAAGGAGTATTCTTCAAAAGAACACCTACGAAGTTATCATGCAGCACCTTATCACGGCGAATCAAGCGTACTATCCCATCATCTGCATGGCATCTGGATCTGGCATTAATAGTGTGCCATGAGGTTCCCTCAAAACCACTGGCATGGGATGCTTTCTGAAAAATAAATTGTCCGGTCAGCAACTTTTTAACAGAGGCAGGCATGGCATTTATTTTTAATATTTTATGTATTGTCTTTCAAGAAAGGTTACTCGGTATCACTCCCGACATAACCACGACTAAATGGGACAGTTTTTAGATTCTTAAGAAACAGAGTGACAGCAAGTGCTGTAAAAGGGATAGACATTTCAGGTTGTGGTACCAGCCACAGAGAATGAACGTCGCTTTCGAATAACAGAAGTTCAGCTTGGTCCGCCAACCGAAGAGTCGATCGACGCTGGACACCCGTGTTGGAAAACAGAGTTCTTGCAGATAAAATGGACTAGTCCCTCAAAGCATAGCCTAACCAACACACATACTCTGTAGGCAATCCGCTGCGGGAAAGGGAGCCAATGCAAGACATCCCGTATATAATATGAGACATGATCAACGACCTCTGGACCGGTTGAAGCTGGACAGCATGACAAGAGACAGACTCAAACAGAGAGTGGCGTCGGACTCTTACGGGCGTTGAGCCCAATGATATTGATGATGATGATGATGACGATGATGATGATGATGATGATGATGATGATGATGATGATGATGATGATGATGATGATGATGATGATCAACGATATGCCCAATAAATTGTGTCGCAATTCATAGGACCAATTCCAGATAAACTATTGATGGGCAAGCAATGGTACACGCAATGCTTCAAGCAATAGGGATTCTCCAAAGGTGAAGACATACGGTGACCTGGCAGATAGGCTACAATGGTTGCCCGTGTAAAGGTACTTACGATCGGCTACAAGAAGGTCAATAATTTTTGTCTTGGATAGGTACTGGACCTGGACATTGCTTATAAAAAGGGGAACCATACAGAAATGGTGACTATGAACACAACTTTGTCACTGTATTGAGTTTTTAAATTGCGGTACTCCATTGACGGAAAATTGGCTTAATGTTCTTGGCATGCCTGAAAGCAAAGGTGATATCTAGCTTCATTCCTGTCTATTCAGCTCTCAACAGCCACATTTGGTTATTTGGAGATATAGATGCAGCTGTTGCTGGTCGTTCCGTGGAGGAAGAAAAGGTGTTGCCTACTACCGGGTCAGATGTGTATGACTTATATCTAACCATGTTTGGGTGATGGCGGGAATATCAGCATAGCGAAAGTTCATCCAATTCACGCAACTATGAAGAAATATATTGGCTTTTCTTGCCATAACTGGATGTGATGTGTTATTTAGCAGGAATGAACTGAAAGAATGCATGAATAACCTACTTGGAAACTTATCACTTGCCTTTTACATTGGAAACATTCCCCTATGAGTTCATTAAGAAACTGTAATTTGGGAAAAGCCTATCTTCCAAATATTGATGCTCAGACACCATCCTCATCAAGACGGAGTTCAGCGGAAGAAAGTAATCTTTACTAGTGTGGCCTGGCATTGGTCCTGCGTCGCAGTCACATTATAGAGTTTATCTTCAAATCATGAGAAGTTAACAAGCATAGCATCGAACCCTGCTGCTACCGAAGTGTGATCTTGCCATGTACACTTACGTACAATAGAACGAACAGCAACAATGCCTTAATTAATTCTACTCTACATGTAGCCTATAGCAGTCAAGTCATGAAACATTGGAACAATAGATAGGACAAGTTATGAAACATTGAAGCATGAATATTGCGCCAGCAATAGTTAAACAGTGCAGTGCAATTATAAGCTACTAAAGTATTTCCACTAGACAATTTCACTGCACTAAGCTCAATGGTATCTATATAAAAGATAGAATTTGACTTTCTTGGAATTATTCGACCAAGAAAACACTAACTAGTCCAATCTGAAATCGTGTCTCCATCACATACATTCAGTACGATACATCATCTATAGCCAGTTAAAGCTGTTGTCCACCATTTTGGTTTTTGGTTTTCTGGCAGTGTCACATAACATATGATGTGCCTTTAAATCACATTCATTGACTCGGAAAATTTTCATCTACATTCTGGAATCATATTTCCACTAGATACAGAACTTCGCTAATAACCAATTCAAGAATATGACCGCAGTGCGTTTGCAGGCGGTTCATTAAAGTATATACCTACTTACTTATTTTGTCCACAACTCTGATTTCCCTGCAGTGCTACATATGTGACATTGATTCTATCGCATTCTTTGACCTCAAAAATGTTGACTTAGACCCTGAAATCATGATTCCATTGCATACACGACTTAACCTGTAGCCATTTTAAGATTCTGGCCGCCATTTTGTCCGCCATTTTGGTTTTTGAGCAGCGCTACATATCTGACCATGATTCCATCGCATTCCCAGACCTCAAAAATGTTTATTTAGACTCTGAAATCATGTTTCTATTGCATACATAACTTCATTTATAGCCATTTTAAGATTATGGCCGCCATTTTGTCCGCCATTTTGGGTTTTTTGCAGCGCTACATATCTGACCATGGCTCCATCGCATTCTTTGACCTAGAAAATGTTGGTTTAGACTCTGAAATCATGTTTCTATTGCATGCATAACTTCATTTATAGCCATGTTAGATTCTGGCCGCCATTTTGTTCGCCATTTTGATTTTCCTGCAGTGCTACATATATGTCTTTGATTCCATTGCATTCCTTGGACCCTATAGTAAGGGTGGTCGAATTAGTCTAGAAACACCAGTTAGCAAATTGTTACATGATTTGCTTCTAACAGTGATTTCTAGAGCTCTTTTAGAATTCCAAGCCTTGTCTATTATCCCAGCGCATATTAAATACCTCACAAAACCACCACCACCAACAATAACAACTACAACAACCACCCACAACACCACCACCGCCTAGTTGGATTTATGAGAGGAGTTTTCGCTCAGTGGAGGTCGGATTTATGCAGTCATTTTTACTTGCATTTTGGAAAAGAGCCGCCATTGAAGCCTGGGGAACATTTGTGATAGCTCTGTTGGAATCCTCGCCCCTAACTATGTATGTTTAGACACCAAGATGACGATCCTAAGTGTACTGGAAGCTGAGATATTGCAATATCCTTTTTTAGGTCGGCCATTGGTCGGCCATTTTGGAAAATGAAATTGTTGACACTTCATAAACATGGCTACTTTAGGGCTAGATAAAAGGACTGCTCTTCTTCAAAACTACACAACTAACTAAAGAAAAGCTACACAATTCTGTGTAGTTAAACTACACACTAGGTGTGCAATGAAATGGTTCCACATAAATGTGTAGAGAAGCTCCACCATAATGTGGTCGAGTGCGAGCTACACACTGATGTGGATGAAAATGTGTAGGTTTTTATTGCACATTTTGAGCGAGTGTGTAGCAATTGTCCGCATTACAATTCATTACATGGAGTTCCATAGATTGCTTGGTGTTGCACCCAGACTCATCTTACCTATCACTATGAACTATTCACACTGGCATCTGTCCTCCTGGGACACCGATCGCTGCGCTCACCTACTTGTGGCGACTTACTTGTTTCTTTGTCATGCACGGCGGTCATGCAGTGCAGAGTACTCTCAGTGATTCTGGCTGGGTTCTACAAGTTCCTCAAGTATTTTTTCTCTGTTTGTGGTTGGGCTGGGAGCGCCTCTGAGTAGTTTCTTGAACGGGCGCTATATAAATGATCTGAATGAATGAATGAATGAATGAATGAATGAATGAATGAGCTGACTGGCCGCTCATTTGCTTTCTGCTCGCTCTGCCGTAACTCTGCTGGCTCTTTCCATCATCTTCTCAAGGCATTTCTTTTTTGCCACGCCCGTTTTGGGAGTGCCTCTGAGTAAAGATCTTGAGGATGCGCTATATAACTTTATGTGATTTATTGGTCGAGTACTGTGATAAAAATAATGAGAGCGGAGAAATCAAGAGTTCAATTGAGAGTTAAGAATATGCCGTTGATGGAAATAGATCGGCTCATTGTGGTGATTGGGATAAACTTAAATAGGCCTGTTTGACATGGTTCCCCTCGCGGACTGCTATATTGGACAGTGTCGCTTTTTCTTCTCTCGCTGATCCTGCAACCTTGAATGTTGCACTACGCTTAATTCCCAGGGTCACTCCACTATATTCCTAAAAACTGTATTATTTAGCTGTGGTTAGGCCGGAAACGCTTCTGAGTAGCCTACCTTGAAGAGGCGCTATATAAAATTTCTGAATTAAATATGTAAATAAATACATATCTCTTAGCACCAGCACAACCAGTCATCAATTACTCCTACATTCATCCGTGTTTACTGTGACCATCAGGTACTAACTAGTCTCTTACATAAACCACGATGCAGCACAGTTAAAAGACAGAGAGACGGACAAACAGACAGCCAGATAGACCGAGAGAGACAGAGATAGATAGATAGATAGATAAAGACAGACAGAGAAAAACATACAGAGCGAGACAGGCAGAGAAAGAGACAGCTAGAGACAGAGAGACAGGGAAAAAGACAGAGACAGAAAAACAGAGAGCGATAAAGAGCCAGATAGAGCCAGATAGAGCCAGATAGAGACAGATAGAGACAGAGAGGCAGATACAGATAAAGGAAACAGAGATCCCCAGATATACAAATAAACAGATATTAACACAGAGACAAACAGAGAGACAGACAGAAACACGAAGAGAGAGACAGAGAACAAAGCCGAGAGAGACATACAGAGAGACAGATAAATAGATAGACAGAGAGACAGACAGGGAGACAGAGAGCAATGCAGAGAGATAAAGAAAAATGATAGAGACAGAGAACACCAGAGAGACAGAGAGACAGACAGAGAAAGACAGCAAAAGAGAGGGAGAATAGTAAGTAATAAGTGAAATAATTATTAACTTCATTTCATACTTTACCCTAGGTGTCTTTGACTTCGGTGTCTCCAGCATGTCGGTAAAGTTTATTTATTTATTTATTTACTGAAAATTTGATATAGCGCTCCTTCAAGGTTACTATACTCAGGAGCATAAGTTGTCGATTAGCAGAATAACGAATCTGGACAATTTCGAAGTAGGCTCTCCCACAGCAAGGCACTGTTTCATCTCCGTCGCCTTTACAAACCGACCTCGCTCCATTATAATTATAATTATAATGCTTATTTCTTCAGATACGCTGTCTGCCGGTCAAATCGGGGGACGACCGTCAGGCACAGACGCCTAATTCCCGTATCCAACGAAGAGATTACTGTAGCCCTTTGTTCTTAATGATCTCTGGACCATCCCCAATGGCCCCTGTCGGCAAACGGACCCCTGGGCCGACCGTCATTTGGCTTTGCAACAGGCACGACCCCCCTCCATATCCTGCATTCCAACGGCTGGACTAATCAACCGCGGCAATCTGACACCTGAGTGGGTGATAGGGTTCAAAGTAACCCCATCTATGATTCTCCAATGCGTAACGTTTGATGGTGCATAATATGCTTGCATGTATGTGTCTATGTACATGTATGCATGTATGTATGTATGTATGTATGTATGTATGTATGTATGTATGTATGTATGTATGTATGTATGTATGTATGTATGTATGTATGTATGTGTGTATGTACGTATGTATGTAGGTATGTATGTATGCATGTATGTATGCATGTATGCATGCATGTATGTGGGCCTAATGTATGTGTGCATGCATGAATGTATGTCCTATTGTACGTATAACTATGCATATATGCAGGCCTATGTTTGACAAGAAGGAATTTAAGATCGACCACCGTTATTCGTATCTATCTTTTATTCCATCTGTTAACCATTCAACGCAACTAACCGTCCGCTTGCTCGTCCGTCCGTCCCCATCCAGTCATAATCTCTGTCTTTGTTTGTGTCTATCTGTTGGTCTGTATTCCTCTATCTTTCTGTCTGTGTACCACATGACTATGTTTAAAAATGATTAAATAATTCAGCGTAGCTCAAGAAATAAGAAATAAACTTTATAAATGTTTAAATACAAATACAAAAAATGACTGTATCTGTCTGTGTGCCTGTTATTGTCCACCTGTAACTGCCACTGTCTATCTACCTCTTTCTGTCTGATTTCGATTGTCTGTTTAGGTCTGTATGTACATGTTGACCCGTCTCTGTCTTTTCTGCATGTCTCTTCCTGTCACTATCTGTCTCTCTTTCACGTTCTCTCTCTCCCTATCACTCTGTCTGTGTGTCTGTCTCCGAGTGTCTGCTTGTATGTGTCTCATGGTCGGTCTTTGTATTTTATCTCTACCTGTCTGTCTGTCTTACTATGTCTCTCTGTCTATGTCTGTCTTAGTCTGTTTTGTCTGTGGCAATATGTCTGTCTCTGTCCGAATGTGACTGTTTCAGTCAGTGAGTCTGTTTGTATCTGTCGCTGTATGTCTTCCTCTGTTTGTCTGTGTGCCCCACTGCTCCTGTCTGTCTCTCCCTTTCTGTCTCTGTATGTCTGTTTCTGTCTGTCCATCTTAGATTATTCCTTTCTGTCTGTCGCTGCCTTTCTTGCATCATATGTCATTCGTCCCTTATATATATATATATATTTTATATATATATATATTCTCATCCTCATCATTTTTTTCACCGTTCTCGTCGCCGTATTCAATCGTCGTCGTCTTCATCATCCTCACCCTCGTTATCTTCATTTATATAGTCGTTGTCTTAATCATCATGATCATCACGATTATCATGTCATCATCATGTCATCATCGCCATCGTCATCGTCAGCATCATTATCATCATCATCATCACCATCATCAATTCGCCGTGATCGTCATCCAAATCATTATCATCATCATAACTACTATCATCATAACCGCTTTCATCCTCATCGTCGTCGTCGTTGTCATCATGATCGTCATGACTGTTGTCATCGTCATCATCGTCAGCAGAAGCAGCAGCGTCGATGTCAGCATCAGCTTCAACATCACCATCGTCATCATCATTATCATTATCATCGCTACTAATACTACTACATATACAGCTTTTTCGTCTTTACCATCATCGTTGTAGACGTATTTGCAATCATCACAATCATCATCGTCATCATCATCATCTTCATCATCATCATCATCATCACAACTATTATCGTCATCATATTCAGCAGCACCAACAGCATCAGCATGATCTTCATGATCGTTGTCATAGTTATCATCATCATCATCATCATCATCGTCATCATCATCATCATCATCATCGACGTCGTCGTCGTCATCATTGTCACTACTATATTGCTAATAATTGTAGAGTTTCATCGACGTCATGATCATCGTCGTCGTCATGATCATCGTCGTCTCGTCGTCGTTGTCATCATCATCATCATCATCATCATCATCATCATCATCATCATCATCATCACCATCATCACCACAGCCATCGTCGTCGTCGTTGTCCTCATCATCATCATCATCATCGTCGTCGTCGTCGTCATCATCATCATCATCATAAGTGCTGCCACTTAGATTGCTACTATTGCTGCTACTCATGAATCTATTCCAATTGCTAATGCTTTTATTATTATTATTACAACCTCGAGGTCGTCGATATCATCGTCGTCGTTGTCATCGATATTATCATCATCATAAACAGCATCACTATCGTCATCGTCATATCTACTATCACCATCATGATTACCATCATCATCATCATTTTCATAATCCTCCTCCTCCTCCTCCACTTCTCCTCCTCCTCCTCATCATCGTCATGAGCAGCAGTAGCAGCATCATTATCATAACCACTATCACCGCCAATACTATTGTGTGTGGGAATGTCAGTGTGTGTGTGTGTGTGTATGTGTGTGTGTGTGTGTGTGTGTGTGTGTGTGTGTGTGCGGCATTGGTGCATTTACCCCAGCGTGTCCAGGCATCTGGTTTCTTGCGAAACCCTATAGAATTGCTGGGATGCATGTCCACTGTGACAGTTATTGGTGGCAGAGACTCCTGTGGTTCAGCTAATTAGCCAAAACCGATGCACAGTCGGCCGAGGTCATTATGAATGAAGCGCTCTGTCTCGACCCTGCCCCAAAAGCATGGAATCGGTGGGGTGTCTATATAACGACGTCATAAACATCGAAAGCCAAGACGACGCGGAGGAGGAGCAGAGGGAAAGGCAGGAAGAGGAAGACGAGGAGGAGGAGGAAGAGGAAGACG
This sequence comes from Lumbricus rubellus, assembly GCA_945859605.1. Taxonomy (NCBI): domain Eukaryota; kingdom Metazoa; phylum Annelida; class Clitellata; order Crassiclitellata; family Lumbricidae; genus Lumbricus; species Lumbricus rubellus. Next base: position 9,294,318 of record OX243825.1, read on the forward strand.
AGGAGGAGGAAGAAGAGGAATACGAGGAAGAGGAAGACGAGGACGAGGAAGAGGAAGACGAGGAGGAGGAGCAGGAAGAGGAATACGAGGAAGAGGAATACGAGGAAGAGGAAGACGAGGAGGAGGAAGAGGAAGAGGAAGACGAGGAGGAGGAGGAAGAAGAGGAATACGAGGAAGAGGAAGACGAGGAGGAGGAGGAAGAGGAAGACGAGGAGGAGGAGGAAGAAGAGGAATACGAGGAAGAGGAAGACGAGGAGGAGGAGGAAGAGGAAGACGAGGAGGAGGAGGAAGAAGAGGAAGACGAGGAAGAGGAAGACGAGGAGAAGGAGGAGGAAGAGGAATACGAGGAAGAGGAAGACGAGGACGAGGAAGAGGAAGACGAGGAGGAGGAGCAGGAAGAGGAATACGAGGAAGAGGAATACGAGGAAGAGGAATACGAGGAGGAGGAAGAGGAAGAGGAAGACGAGGAGGAGGAGGAAGAAGAGGAATACGAGGAAGAGGAAGACGAGGAGGAGGAGAAAGAGGAAGACGAGGAGGAGGAGGAAGAAGAGGAAGACGAAGAAGAGGAAGACGAGGAGAAGGAGGAGGAAGAGGAGGACGAAGAAGAAGAAGACGAGGAGGAGGAGCAGGAAAAGGAATACGAGGAAGAGTAAGACGAGGAGGAGGAGGAAGAGAAAGACGAGAGGGAGGAGGAAGAGGAAGACGAGGAGGAGGAGGAAGAGGAAGACGAGGAGGAGGAGGAAGAAGAGGAATACGAGGAAGAGGAAGACGAGGAGGAGGAAGAGGAAGACGAGGAGGAGGAGGAAGAAGAGGAATACGAGGAAGAGGAAGACGAGGAGGAGGAGGAAGAGGAAGACGAGGAGGAGGAGGAAGACGAGGAGGAGGAGGAAGAGGAAGACGAGGAGGAGGAGGAAGAAGAGGAATACGAGGAAGAGGAAGACGAGGACGAGGAAGAGGAAGACGAGGAGGAGGAGCAGGAAGAGGAATACGAGGAAGAGGAATACGAGGAAGAGGAAGACGAGGAGGAGGAAGAGGAAGAGGAAGACGAGGAGGAGGAGGAAGAAGAGGAATACGAGGAAGAGGAAGACGAGAAGGAGGAGGAGGAAGAGGAAGACGAGGAGGAGGGAGAAGAAGAGGAAGACGAGGAAGAGGAAGACGAGGAGAAGGAGAAGGAAGAGGTGGACGAGGAAGAAGAAGACGAGGAGGAGGAGCAGGAAAAGGAATACGAGGAAGAGTAAGACGAGGAGGAGGAAGAGGAAGACGAGGAGGAGGAGCAGGAAAAGGAATACGAGGAAGAGTAAGACGAGGAGGAGGAAGAGGAAGACGAGGAGGAGGAGCAGGAAGAGGAATACGAGGAAGAGGAATACGAGGAAGAGGAAGACGAGGAGGAGGAAGAGGAAGAGGAAGACGAGGAGGAGGAGGAAGAAGAGGAATACGAGGAAGAGGAAGACGAGAAGGAGGAGGAGGAAGAGGAAGACGAGGAGGAGGAGGAAGAAGAGGAAGACGAGGAAGAGGAAGACGAGGAGAAGGAGGAGGAAGAGGAGGACGAGGAAGTAGAAGAGGAATACGAGGAAGAGGAAGACGAGGAGGAGGAAAAGGAAGAGGAAGACGAGGAGGAGGAGGAAGAAGAGGAATACGAGGAAGAGGAAGACGAGGAGGAGGAGGAAGAGGAAGACGAGGAGGAGGAGGAAGAAGAGGAAGACGAGGAAGAGGAAGACGAGGAGAAGGAGGAGGAAGAGGAGGACGAGGAAGAAGAAGACGAGGAGGAGGAGCAGGAAAAGGAATACGAGGAAGAGTAAGACGAGGAGGAGGAGGAAGAGAAAGACGAGAGGGAGGAGGAAGAGGAAGACGAGGAGGAGGAGGAAGAGGAAGACGAGAAGGAGGAGGAAGAAGAGGAATACGAGGAAGAGGAAGACGGGGAGGAGGAAGAGGAAGACGAGGAGGAGGAGGAAGAAGAGGAATACGAGGAAGAGGAAGACGAGGAGGAGGAGGAAGAGGAAGACGAGGAGAAGGAGGAAGACGAGGAGGAGGAGGAAGAGGAAGACGAGGAGGAGGAGGAAGAAGAGGAATACGAGGAAGAGGAAGACGAGGAAGAGGAAGACGAGGAGGAGGAGCAGGAAGAGGAATACGAGGAAGAGGAATACGAGGAAGAGGAAGACGAGGCGGAGGAAGAGGAAGAGGAAGACGAGGAGGAGGAGGAAGAAGAGGAATACGAGGAAGAGGAAGACGAGGAGGAGGAGGAAGAGGAAGACGAGGAGGAGGGGGAAGAAGAGGAAGACGAGGAAGAGGAAGACGACGAGAAGGAGGAGGAAGAGGTGGACGAGGAAGAAGAAGACGAGGAGGAGGAGCAGGAAAAGAAATACGAGGAAGAGTAAGACGAGGAGGAGGAAGAGGAAGACGAGGAGGAGGAGCAGGAAGAGGAATACGAGGAAGAGGAATACGAGGAAGAGGAAGACGAGGAGGAGGAAGAGGAAGAGGAAGACGAGGAGGAGGAGGAAGAAGAGGAATACGAAAAAGAGGAAGACGAGAAGGAGGAGGAGGAAGAGGAAGACGAGGAGGAGGAGGAAGAAGAGGAAGACGAAGAAGAGGAAGACGAGGAGAAGGAGGAGGAAGAGGAGGACGAGGAAGAAGAAGACGAGGAGGAGGAGCAGGAAAAGGAATACGAGGAAGAGTAAGACGAGGAGGAGGAGGAAGAGAAAGACGAGAGGGAGGAGGAAGAGGAAGACGAGGAGAAGGAGGAAGAGGAAGACGAGGAGGAGGAGGAAGAAGAGGAATACGAGGAAGAGGAAGACGAGGAGGAGGAAGAGGAAGACGAGGAGGAGGAGGAAGAAGAGGAATACGAGGAAGAGGAAGACGAGGAGGAGGAGGAAGAGGAAGACGAGGAGGAGGAGGAAAAGAGGAAGACGAGGAAGAGGAAGACGAGGAGAAGGAGGAGGAAGAGGAGGACGAGGAAGAAGAAGACGAGGAGGAGGAGCAGGAAAAGGAATACGAGGAAGAGTAAGACGAGGAGGAGGAGGAAGAGAAAGACGAGAGGGAGGAGGAAGAGGAAGACGAGGAGGAGGAGGAAGAGGAAGACGAGGAGGAGGAGGAAGAAGAGGAATACGAGGAAGAGGAAGACGAGGAGGAGGAGGAAGAGGAAGACGAGAAAGAGGAAGACGAGAAGGAGGAGGAAGAGGAAGACGAGGAGGAGGAGGAAGAAGAGGAATACGAGGAAGAGGAAGACGAGGAGGAGGAAGAGGAAGACGAGGAGGAGGAGCAGGAAGAGGAATACGAGGAAGAGGAAGACGAGGAGGAGGAAGATGAGGAGGAAGACGAAGAGGAGGAAGAGGAAGAGGAAGACGAGGAGGAGGAGGAAGAGGAAGACAAATAGGAGGAGCACAAAGAAGAAGGCTAGGAGGAGGAGCAGGAAGAGGAAGGGGAAGACGAGGAGGAGGAGCAGGAAGAGGAAGACTAGGAGGAGGAGCAAGAAGAGGAAGACGAGGAGGAGGAGCAGGAAGAGGAAGACGCAAAGAAGGAGGAAGAGGAAGACGAGGAGGAGGAGGAAGAGAAAGACGAGGAGAAGGAGGAAGAAGAAGACGAGGAAGAGGAGGAAGAGGAATACGAGGAAGAGAAAGACGAGGAGGAGCAGGAAGAGGAATACGAGGAAGAGGAAGACGAGGAGGAGGAGGAAGAGGAAGACGAGGAGGAGGAAGAAGAGGAAGACGAGGAGGAGGAACAGGAAGACGAGGAGGAGCAAGAAGAGGGATGCGACGAAGAAGAGGAGCAGGAGGAGGAAGACGAGGAGGAGGAGCAGGAAGAGGAAGACAAGAAGGACGAGGAAGAGAACGAAGACGAGGAGGCGGTGGAGGAAGAGGAAGACGAGGAGGAGGAAGAGGAAGACGAGGAGGAAGAGGAAGACGAGGAGGAGCAGGACGAGGAAGACTAGGATGAGGAAGACGAGGAGGAGGAGCAGGAAGAGGAAGACAAGGAGGACGAGGACGAGAACGAAGACCAGGAGGCGGAGGAGGAAGAGGAGAAAGAGGTACAGGTGAGGAGGAGGAAGTAGATAATTAGGAGGAGGATAGGGAGGAATAAGAGGATGAGAAGTAGATGGAAGCAGGGGCTTCGGATGTAACACACCTAGTTTCAGAATGCAACTGATGACTCGCTAGGTTTAGTAGCTTCAGAGTGCAAGTGAAGTGACGTCTCGCTAGGTGGAGTGCGATATGTTGGATAAGTGCGTGTTATTTTCCACGTCCGATCACCGTTCACACAGGACAACACGCGCTCGGTGTAGTTATCCTCTAGATATTTGATGTAATGCCAAATCATATAGCCTGGCCACCCAAAGGTGTTGATTACCTAGAGGGCTCCATCTTATATGGTAACAGTGCACTCCGTCCCTCTCCCCTTCTCACTTCCTCCTCCCTTCACCCCATCCTCTCGGCTGCTCTTCCACACCTCTCCTTCTCCCTCCCCTCCTTTCCATGTTTCCTGTCCTTTTCGTCGTAACTTTTCCTCTTTCTCTTTCTTTCTTTCTTGACTTTCCGAAGTTTTCTCTGCCTCCATCTCATCCTTATACCCACCGCTTCCTCTTTTGTTTCCCTCATTGACTTCCTGTCTCTACAATTCCGTATTTAATCCTCTTTCCTCCTCCTCCTCTCTATGTCTGTCTGTCTGTTTATCTGTCTCCCTCCCTCCTCACTCCTCCCTGTATTTCTCTGTTCGTCTCACTCTCTCTCTTTCTTTCTCTGTCTGTCTCTCTAGCTCTGTCTGTTTATCTGTCTGTTTTTCGGTATCTCTATGTCTGTCTGTCTGTCAATCTGTTTGTCTATCCTTCCTTCTCTTCCTCCCTCCCTCCCTCCCTACCTCCCCTCCTCCCTCCTACGTCCGTCCCTCCCTCCATCCCTCCCTCTCTCTTCCTCCCTCCATGTCTCCCTCACTCCATCTCTTTCTCTGTCTGTCTGTCCGTCTGTTTCTCTCTCCCCGTCTGTTTATTTGTCTGCCTCTGTCTGCTGCTGTCTGTCTGTCTCTCTCTCCGTTTATATACCCATCAATCCTTCTCTGTATCCCCGTTGTGCCTTTCCTCCTGGCATCCTCACTTTCTTCCGGTCCCAGTTTTCTCTCCCATTATCTCCACTCTGCAATCCAAAAAACGACCATCACCCGCCTCCAGTTCTTCTTCGTCTTCTCCTATACCAATAGCACCCACTCCTCATCCCTCTGCAAGACTGCAACTGCCCCGTCTCATCCCAGATTCACTGCCACGTATTCTTCTGCCGACGATCAGCGTTGCCACTCTCAAAAATAAAATAAAAAACAAGTTGGAGCGTCTAAAACACCCAAGAAAACCCAAGTTGCCTAAATCGTCCAAGAATGTCCACAATTTCCCGTCCGAAAATTCTGATGACCTTTTTTAAAAAAATCCAATTTCTCGTCCGAAAATTCTGATGGCCTTTTTTATTCATCCAGCCGAAATCTTTCCTAAATATTCGCAATTTCCAGAATTTTGAGCAAAAAACCGAACTTCTTCCCTAAAAAACTCCATTTCCCAAGTTCGGATCGAAAAAACCCAAGATTTTTTAGTTTAAAAAAAACATGAAAAACCCAAGTTCTTCACACAAAAAACATTTCCCAAGTTCGGATCGAAAAACCCAAGATCTGGGAGAAAAATCCAAGGAATGGCAACGTTGCCAACGAGGCAACGACGACAAACGTATCGCTGCTGCTGCAGTTGCATAGTCAAGCTCTCGGCTATTCCGTTACCATCCCTCCGCTGTTTGATCGATCGCTCCAACGTTCTATGCCAGCTGGTGAGAACGGGACAGAGACAATCACACCTGGTGGGGTAACAGTGCCAGAATATTGAATGGGATTGACTATTGTTGTTGGTGGGTTGATTCTTATAGACACACTCAACATTATTAGCCGAGTTTGGTGTCGCGTTTTGTGGCGCATCGCACCCGGTGCGATTTGTTTTTGACGTCGACGAATGGCTGGGCTCTTCCGTCGTTCTCGGCGTGCCCCATCGATCGTGCCGTCGACTTTTTTTGGACGAGAAGAGAAGAGAAGAGAAGAGAAGAGAAGAGAAGAGAAGAGAAGAGAGGGGAATTACACGGAAACCTTTTAGGATTACACGAGAGATGGCGGGACACGGCTTAAGCGGGTCCGTAGTCCCCTCCTTCCTTTGCATTGCCGGCAGGCCCTCTGTGGCCATTGTACATGTATGTAGACTATGTGTGTGAGTGCGTGTGTAAATGCATTTCATTCATTCATTTTATGTATTTATATAGCGCCCATTCAAGAAATCTGCTCTGGAGCGCTCTACTTAGATGCGCTCCCTGCCCAGCCCGGGTTTTTTTTACATTGAATTCGTATAATTATTGTAACCGCATGTGGGGTGCGGTGGTGTGGTGGTGGGTTCGGTGCCTTGGAGCCGGAGAGTTCCGAGTTCGAATCCATCTCAAGCTGCGGAGTATAGACGCATTGAGCGAACCCTTCACTCGCAATTGTTCGTGCGCTTCGGCGTGAAACGCTGATGCTGTACTCTGCGCTGCAGTCGGGAGCGCCTCTGAGTATAGACAGCTTGAAGGGGCGCTATAGCAAATGCGAGAACTAAAATAAAAATAGAAAAATGTATGTCATCATATTACATAGATTGTCTTCAGAAACTCGCTCTATAGAGATGTTAACGTCCTGGCCACGCATGCAATAGCTAATCCCGGGTTTGGGAATCGCTTTAACCATTTAATGCCGGAGGGTATAGGATTTCCCATACCATTTACTACCATCTCGGCATTAAAGGGTTAATACATTTCTTAATTTTCTTTACTAATGATTGCAGGGACTTATGGGTCGGCTGCGCTTCCGCATGTATACTCTGGCGCTATACAAATTATGCTTAACTGATACATTATATCGTCAAGATCATGGGTGCGTTTGCTGTGCAAGATAAGGTGTCAGGGTCACAGCCCCCAGCTAAGTGACTGAACAGATGTTTCGGATAAAAAAAATGATATACAATCATGTTTGTATATGTATCATGAATGTATCGGGTATGTATCATGCACAATTATATTAAATGCCTATTGGAGTTTTCTCAGATGCATTTCATCGCATGCCGCAGCCTGAAAACTGTTCTTTTCAGCCTTGGTTGAATCGGGAATGCTCCTGATTAGTAACCTTGAAGAGGCGCTATCTCCTAAATGAATGACTGAATGAATATAGCTTATATCACGATTTATTTTTGCGTACTATATATATGTATATATATAATATGTAAATTATAATGTATCATGCACATAGGAGTAGGGGACATTTCAGGAGTGGGGGGCAAAAGTTTAACTTTTGCCCGAAAATTTTTTTCCGTCCGGCCGAACATTCCCGTAACTTTTTACTTTTTCCGCCCGAAAAAATCTGACGACCTTTTTTTTTTTTTTTTTTTTTTTTTTAGTCGTTTGGTCGAAATTGCCCGAAAATTTCCGTTACTTTTCCGCCCGAAAAATCTGACGACCTTTTTTTTTTTTTTTTTTAGTCGTCCGGTCGAAATTGCTCGAAAATTTCCGTTACTTTTCCGCCCGAAAAATCTGACGACCTTTTTTTTTTTTTTTTTTTAGTCTAAATTCCGAAATTTCTTAATTTCTTTATACATTTTTTTACTTTTCCCGGACTGCTTGCCCGAAAAACCACACTTGCCCGAAATTTTGGGGGGGGGGGGCATTTGCCCCCCCTGGACCCCCGTCTCCTACGCCTATGATCATGCATGTACTTGGGCTATGCATAAATATATGTCACAATCTGCTCGGTCCTTTGGGCGTATAAACTATAAAAGACAAGAAGCCAACATCGCAGAAATCGTCCGATCCTATAATATTCCCTCGTTATCATTCATTAGCTGTCACGTGATTGTCGTCGTGCACATGCACTAAGGCCATCTCTATCTATAGCTATAGCTGTTGCTGCTTGACGTGGCGTGATATGCTGATAGTGCGCCCGACGCAGAAAGACATCGCTTGTATGCACGACTAGAGATGTCGCTAGTGGTCTAAACAGCATTGCCTTGCGATCTCCTTATGCAATGAAGGCTATGCGCAACAAATAGATATATATATATATATATATATATATGTCATATATATAATATTGTAAAGACCAATATGTGTGTGTATATATCTATATTTATAAAAATCTAACCGCGTTTGGCACCTGACGCAAGATCTCCGAACTTTCTTCATTGATTGCTTTGGAAACTTCACCAAAACGTTTAGTTCCAACACGGCCGGGTTGTCAGAATGATTTTTGGGAAAAAGCGCAATCTTTTAAGCTAAAAAAGCAACTTTGCAAATTCCGCCGTTTTCAACACACAGCCTACGTCCGTCAATAAGCCTTGCATACAAATTCAGGCATGTTTGTTCCGTAAATTTCTTTAGCGCATTTCATTACGGCCTTCGCATTTCATTACGGCCTTCTTGCTCAAGCGTTTTATGGCGTGATCCGCGTGGCCATCGCGGAGGGGGAGGGGAGGGGAGGGGGAGAGGGAGGGGGAAGGGGGGAGGGGAGGGGGGGGGGGACGGAGGAGGGGGAGGGGTAGGGGAGGGGAAGTCTTTTTTGCCACAGCAACGCGTGGCTGGGTACAGCTAGTATATATATATATATATATTTTGTCTCGGGGAAGATTCTTGAGCTGTGGCGACTGCAGAGTTAGGGTTACGGTTAGGGTTAGGGTTAGGGCAAGGCCGGATTTAGGCATGTTCAACATGTTCGGCCGAACAGGGGCCCCCACACTTTCGACACTTTAGGGGCCCCCACAAATACGAGAAAAAACTTTTTTTCAGCAAATTTCGACGAAACGACTATTTTTCGGAAAATTTCGCCAAATGACTAAAAAAAAGGTCATCAACTTTTTGGCGGATGAAATGGTAGAATTTTCCCGAAAAATGTTCCCGAAAAAAAATTCCCGAACAGGCCCCCCACATTGCTTAATCCGGCCCTGGGTTAGGGTTAGGGTTAGGGTTAAGACAGTCTTCTTATTGTTTGACGACACTGCCGTAACAAAGAGGATAATAGTGTCGCCCTCCTCCTTTATCAAGGATTGGGACTGGCACTGGCAGAGTGCAACCAGTGGTGGAGTTCGAGGTATCGATAAAACGTATCTGACAAAACCATTATAGTTTCAAAGCGTATAAAGACAGCGAGAACCAATAATTTTGCCCCACGGGTCAACAACAGCAACAGAGAAAGGCGGTGCTGCGGTTCTCTGCAAAATTTTAGACCAGATGCCATTTCTCACAAGTCACAACTAGCACACTGATCTCATTGTCTCAATATTGTCTTTATCTCAGGTCTTCTGATTAGAGCTGAGTGGGGGAGCGGCTGCGAATGAGATAGGCGAGTAACCCACCCACTCGCCCTTCCTCCCACCCGCCCTTACTCCCTCCCTCCCTCCCTCCCTCTGATCAGTAATTCTGGATTGCTTCCGCCTCAAATTCCCTGAGGAAGAGGACATGCTATCTGTGAACAACACCTCGAACATGACTGAACACAGTGAGCCGCTGTTGTCCTGTATAATGTACGCCTATTGTAATAGGTCTACGTATCGCTTCAGAGAAATAATTCTAGATAACCTATTAAGATAGAACCGCTATATACGCAAGTCTTCATTGCAGATTAGATATAAATAGCAGAAAAATAATACAATCTCATTATTTTGTTCTTGAATGCTATACATACATATGTACATGTAGACACAATGACACATACATACATACATACATACATACATACATACATACATACATACATACATACATACATACATACATACATACATACATACATACATACATACATACATACATACATACATACATACATACATACATACATACATACATACATACATACACACACACATACATACATACATACATACATACATACATACATACATACATACATACATACATACATACATAAATAAGCACACATACATACATACATACATGCATACATACATGCATACATACATACATACATACATACGTACATAATATGCATGTAAAAAATTGTAAATACGTATAGCTTAAAACATACAAACATACGTCCATACATGCATACATACGTCCATACATGTAAAACACACGCATACACAGACATGTTTGGTCCATGTGTGCGCACATGTATATGTTTGTGGTCGTATTCGTGCGTTTAAAATAACGTCTACTTCATTATATTCAGAGTATAAACTACACGGAAATGTTATACGCTGGACTGATGACTATATCATTAGTTCATGCTGCATCATGCTGCGCGATGTACTTGCTTCAATTAACTTCGTTAAGTAGTCGCGAGTACTTTGAGTACTTTGAGTGCTTTGAGTACTTTGAGTACTTGACCCCTGGCTGAGCTGGCATCGTCTTAATTCGAATGCCATCCTGAGAGCTTTCTCCCAAATACCGCGATGCATAACTGTCCAGATTCGTAAACATTCAAGTGGACAAATTTCTTGCCTCAATAGTCACGGCAGAGTCGACAAATCTATTCCCATGTATCGCTTACACAATACACATACATATATATTTACATTTTAAATATATATATATAGATACATATATACATGTTTATGTATACATGTACATATATATATATACATACAAAATACATGTATGTGCGCTGAGCAATTGCGAGTGAAGGACTTGCCAAAGTCTCTACGCGGCGGCTTGAGGTGGATTCGAACCTGCAACCAAAGCAATTAACATACCCACTACCGCGCCCCACGGTATGTGTAATGTGAGCGTGCATGTGTACGTGTATGTGCGTGCATGTGTACGTGTATGTGCGTGCATGTGTGCGTGCGTGTGTGTGCGTTGGTTCATGAGTATGCGTTGTGCGTTTTTCAGCTCATAACTTTGGGCGATTACATATAATTATCGCCGCCACCGATTTGAAGCCAAGACTTGGACACGAATATCAATGTGAACCCAAATGGCCGTCTTAAAACTGACCCGCTCAATAGACCCTATACCACCACACACCCACTCTTCCCCACGACCTATAGCCTATAGGGCTACCACCCACCCCCATCCCATCTATAAGCACGTACACGTATGCATGCATGCACCAGAGCTCTGTACGTAGATATAGCGCATTGTGTTTTCTGTTGGTGTGTGTGTGTGTGTGTATGTGTTTGGGTGTGTGCGTGTGTTTGTGTGTTTGTGTGTTTGTGTGTGTGTGTGTGTGTGTGCGTGTGCGTGTGTGTCTGTGTTTGCGTGAGTCTGTGGGTATGTGCGCAAGTGTGTGTGTGTTTGCGCGTGTGCGTGTTTGTGTGCTTGAGTGTGTGTGTGTGTGTGTGTGTTTGTGCGCAAGTCTATGTGTGTGCTTGCGCGTGTGCGTGTTTGTGTGTTTATGTGTGTGTGTGTGTTTGTGTGTGTGTGTGTTTGTGTGTTTGTGTGTGTGTGTTTGTGTGTGTTTGTGCGTGTGTATGTGCACTGTCGTCACTCTCACCAGAAGATGAAAACCAAACGAATGGCTAATAAAAACGCACCAATTACCCCCATTATAATTATACTTTCTCCCACCCTCCCACCCCAATGGGGCATCCATCCATCCGTCCGTCCGTCTATCGATCTGTCGGTCGGTCGGTTGTCGACAGATGTTGCGACTACAGATTGTCTTCTTGTGTCCTTTAGTGTCCTCGTCATCATCGTAAAAATTATGTCTGTCTCTGTCTGTCTGTCTGTCTGCCTGTCTGTCTGTCTATCTGTCTGTCTGTCTGACTGTCTGTATATCTGTCTGTCTGTCGGTGTCTGTCTGTCTGTCTGTCGGTCTGTCTGTCTGTCTGTCTGTCTGTCTGTCTGTCTATGTGTATCGGTCTTTGTCTGTTTGTTTGTTGATGGTTAATTTGGTGAATTGCTTGTTTGGTGGGTGGATCCGATGGTTTGGTTCGGCGAGTTTAGTGGATTCTACATGTATGTGTGGATGGCTTCGTGATTGTATGGATTTGGTGGATTGGGTGGGTGGCTTGGGTGGTGGATTGAGTAGATTGGGTGGGTGGCTTGGTTGGATAGGGTCGTTGGATTGCACAATAATAATTAAAAAAATAATAAACAATAATAGCAGTAATAATAACAATAACAATTGTAATAATTACACAAGTGGTAGGCCTAATAATATGGCAATTATAATTCTAATAACAATTATAATTAGTTTTATTGCTATTATTATTATGTTTGCGACAATAATGTCAACAGGTCTGATAATAATAACAATGGCAGCTGCTGCTGCAGCAATAACATCAACAACAATGGCAGCGGCAATGACAATGGTAATAGCTACGGAATGACCTTCATAACACTTCATGGATATAATATCCTCAGCAGCCTCCGCGGATGATGATGATGTACTGGAGACATGAAACGACTTAACCAACGCCTGACAATCCAACGCTTCAATGCATTTGCCTTTCGTTACGACACTTTCTCTCTTCCAGAACCTGACTAACACCGGCCGTTCCATATGCTCCGTTCTCTTCCTCCTTCTCCTCCTCTTCCTCTTCTTCCTTCTCCTCCTCTCACTCGTCCTCCTTCTCCTCCACCTCCTTCTCCTGTTCCACCTCCTCTCCTCCTCCTTCTCCTACTCCTCCTCCTATTCCTCTTTTTCCTCTTCCTCCTCTTTCTTCTTCTACTTCTCCTCCTTATTCTCCTACTTCTCGTACTTCTCCTCCTCTCCTCTTCCTTTTGTTTTAGTTACCATTCGAGTTTTCCCCCATGGGCTTATATGTAACCTACTTTTGGACACGGAAAATGATGATTAGGGCTTAATAAGGGAACAATGATCTCCTTTCAATGACAACCATGCAGACTATAATTATAATTACATACGTGAGTTATGTTCATTGCTGAGTTACTGCTGCTGCATGCTCAAGAAATTCATCCAGATCTCTATACATTATCCGTTGCCTTTTATCTGGGATTGGGAACGTTTCCGAGTAGATGATCTTGATCTGGCGCTATATAAATCTCAGAGAGGAATGAATGAAAGAATCCGCGGTGTAAATTGGTCAGTTTATGCTTGCCGATCCTACATGAAGCATTAATAAAATAATAGGCGGATGACAAATGACGCAGCAGCTGAAACAAAAGAGGTTTCAGGAACGTCCTTAAGTGCACCGTGCACGCAAGCATTGATCCATATCTCGGCTTCTGAGAATAACTAATAGTATAGGTTGCATGGCCAACTGGAGACTTATTTCGTTTAACAGCAACGGAATTTATCGACTATAATGTATACGTATATAACTATATATATATATATATATATATATATATATATGTATAATTGTAAATGTATGATATGTATGTATGTATATATATATATATATAATATTTAGATCTTGAAGGGGCGCTATATAAATTTATGTGATTGATTGATTGGTCATATATATATATAAATATATACACACATGCATATATATGCAATATTACGCATATACTATATATATTATATATATATATATATATATATATATATATATTCGAGTCCCAATCCGATCCATACATTATTTTGTCGGCTACAATCGATCTTCCTTCGCTTCTCTTCTTTCCTCTTTCCTCTTTCCCAATCCACCTATTATCCCATCTCACTCCACTCATCATGGCCTTCCTACATCGAGGTGTTAGTTAGCTCCAAGCCTCTGTAAACCTTCATCACATGTCCCTGCAGTATTTGGAAGAATCCACTTATTGTATAAATCATGTATACTGTACACATGAGTTTTTTTTCAATTATTAATTCTTTAAATGAACGAAATATAATGTTTATTTATTTATTTATTTATTTTATTTGTTTGTTTCTTCATTTCTAGCGCCCCTTCAAGCTCTCTACTCAGAGGCGCTCCCGACTACAGCGAGGACACTGCATCGGAGTTTCACGCCAAAACGTCCGAGCAATTATTGTGAGTGAAGGACTTGCTCAAGGTCCCTACGCGGCGGCTTGAGGTGGATTCGAACCTGCAACCCTCCGGCTGAAAGGCAACGAACATACCCACCACACCACCGCCTCACAATGTTATATACATGTATATATATCCTCTTCTTTCCCTCTACAGTCCTCCTCTTCCTCCTCCCATTCCTCTTCCTCCCCTCCCTAGTTCCATCCCTATCTGGTCATCCATTATAATCCATATTATGGGCAGTGCGACAAGTTGTATAGTGCAGCATAAATACTTCAGACCGTGTTCTTCCTCTTCAACGGTGTTGGCTATACTCCAATTGGTCAGTCTTCACTTCAGCTGCAGTTGCAAGGCTACGTCTCTCCATACAGGACCATCGAATAAATCGTTCGCGTGCATGTGTGGTGGTGTGTGTGTGTGTGCGTGTGTGTGTGCGTGTGTGGGTGGGTGTGTGCGTGTGCGTGCGTGCGTGTGTGTATGATATATGTGTGTATGATATATATATATATACATGAATATATATATATATTCAATATTAGTATTGGTATTAAAGCTTATCTCGCGGACTCTCTCAAATGCTGTGTCCAACTGTATTTTAAATAAAATATTATATTTCAGGAATACAATGTGGAGGCCCATGGTAATGGACCGAAATTTTGTTTTTAATGGTCGCCCCTTTGACAACAAACAGCTTCCAAAATGATGAGTTATTCTCAGAGTGGACTTACAAATACTTTAGCAAGAAATACAATAAAAGAACCATAACAAAAAACTTTAATCTCACTATCAAGATCCATAATTCAGCATTTTGTTCATTTTATAGGCTATATGTGTGCGCACAGGTTTGTAATATGGGTCATGTAGATATTTATTATTACAGAGATGAATCTCTAAGGAATTTCTTTATATATCTGCTGCCTCATAAGTCGTCATTACTGATTTTTTTATTCATCCGAGATTATGCCCTTCAAGGTTACAGTAGCGCCTGTCTGTCTGTCTGTCTGTCTGTCTGTCTGTCTGTCTGTCTGTCTCCATCTGTTCGTTTGTATATCTGTTTGTTGCTCTGCCTGCCCGTCCATCCGTCCATCTATCCATCTGTCCGTTAGTCCGTCTGCCTGTCTGTATGTCTGTCCGTCTGTCCATCTGTCTTTCTGTCCGTCTGTCTGTCTGTCTGTCTGTCTGTCTGTCTGTCTGTATATATATACCATACGTATGAGTGGAGTGCTTCTTCCGTGGCCTGGCACGAACAGTCGATCAATGATGAATGCCTGTAGGGCGTTTGATAGAAGTCTTACAGATTGCAAGTGTTCGTTGTTGCGTTCCATCGCCCAACCCCACCCCACCCACCCACCCCAACCAACCACCACCCCATCGTACCCCCATGCCCCTATCCAACCCACTGTTGATGGCCTGCCTCTCAATGACGTCATTCGGGTCGCAGACTTTTCACGTGGGAAGCCAGAGGTTGAGATGGGAACAAATAACCCGTTGTTGTTTAGGCAAAAGAAATTCGACTCCGTTTTGTATACATGTAGTTCTCTGATGTGCAGGACGCCTGACTCACTTATTCCCTTCATTTCTCTTGATTTCCCTAATCTCAACTGAAATGATCTGATCTGATCTTTTGTACGTCTCTAGAATTCACGGATGCCCGCAGAATCGCAGATATCTCTACACTGTCTACAGGAAGTGCAAAAAACACGTTGGTCACTGTTACATTTTTCAGAAAAAAATTTAAATACGCAAAGCAGGGAATTAAGATTTAAGAACATGGGAATTTTATTAATGTTGATTGATCATTGTTTCTTAAATGCGAAGATATTTGTTAAAGACCAAAAAGTTGTAGTTTCAAACATATGTGACAATTTTAACTTGCTTCTCTTGTCCCCTATAATACGCGGTCGTGAAAGCTAGCTGACTTTGCTCGCAATTACACAGTCAAGGCGCCAATATCTATATGACCAATATTATCAAGCAATAGCGCCTAACTATGAACTGCTAGCGAAGGACCAACTCAATACTTCGACGCAACACAGTCTCATGGGAGGAAGAGGTTCAAGTCCGTAAGTAGTTACGCTGAGCAGGGAAACAGCGTAGGTCACGTGGGTGGAGTAGAGACCGTGGTTGTATAACTACTTTACTTCCGTATACTCTCTATTGTCCGCGACACATTGGCGAGCGTATAATTATGTGTGTAGGTCTTTGTTTGGGTTTGTTTGTGTTAGTGTGTGTATATGTGTGTGCATATGTGCGTATGTATGTGTGCATGTGTGCATATGTGCGTATGTGTGTGTGTATGTGTGCGTGTTCTTTATCAGAATGAATCGGTTGCTGCTGGTCACATCAAGTGAGTTCGAAGCAATCAAAAGATCAGAGATTTTTCGTAGATAAACCATAATATTGTCATTGTTGTTTTTGCAATAGCAGCAATCTCAACGTGAGAGAGACAGACAGCGAGAGGAGTGAGATAGCCTACATAGAGATATTGTCGTTGTTATTTTTGCAATAGCAGCAATCTCATTGTGTTATCTCAATGTGAATGGCGTGAACATCGAGCACGAGTTGAATCAAGTGAAATCCGGATTAAGATAATCGTCATATTATTATCGATCCGCATCCACCACAACGTCCACAATAATCGTCTCCATCCATTCACATATCCTCTGCTGATGACCATCTCTCCAATCTTCTGCTTCTTATTTGATCAGACATTACGATTCGCTCTCTTTGTCTGTCTCTGTCTCTGTCTGTCTGTCTATCTGTTTGTCTGTCTCTGTCTGTCTGTCTGTCTGTCTGTCTGTCTTTCTCTGTCTGTATGTCTGTCTGTCTGTCTGTCTGTCTGTCTCTCTCTCTCTCTCCTCTATCGGATGAATGCACGAACGACGGACGTCTCTTGAATTGGCCTATACCGGCTACGCAAACACATACACACAAGCACACACACACGTATACACGCACGCACAAACAAACATATACACAAATACGCACGCTCTCTCACACACAAATACACACCACACACACACACACACACAAAACTGCTTCTTCTCGCGGCAGCCTCGCACTGGGAGCGCCTCTGAACGGTTCACCCTATACATGTAGTATAGAGGCGTTTTTATAAATGTTTAAATACAATACACACACACACACACACACACACACACACGAGGACACATGGGCACATGCACACAAATAAACTCATGTAGACATGCACACGAACGTACGGACACACACACGCACACGCACACGCACAGACGCAAATATGCAATCAAACACACAAGTGCACGCATGAATAGAACATGCACACAAACACAAACGCAAGCTTTCAGATCGGATTTGTGTTCACGAACGACGGAAATTCTGCATCTCGCCTTTGGCTCCAGCATCATCATCACCAGCAGCAGCAGCAGCAGCAGCAGCATCAGCATCATCACCAGCAGCATCAGCAGCAGCAGCAGCAACAACAAAAGCAGGAGTCATTATTGTTTGACGTTTATTCCGTCTCTCATTTTTCATCCCTGCATGCATGATGCATGTGACGTCCGTTCTGTGTGTGTGTATCTCTGTCTGTCTTAGTGTCTCCGGTTCTGTCTGTCTGTCTGTCTCTATGATCGTCTGTATCTCTATGATTGTCTGTATCTCTATTGCTCTGTCTTTCCGTCTGTTTCTCTGTATGAGTATCTGTCTCTGTCTCTGTCTCTGTTTCTGTCTCTGTATTTGTCTGTCTCTCTCGCCATCTGTCTCTTTCTTTATCTCTTTCTCTATCTCCCTCCCCTCTCACTCCCTCTGTCTCTCTCTCTCTGTCTCTCTCTCTGCCGCTGTCTGTCCGTCTCTCTCTTTTGTCTGCTTCTGGCTCTCTCTCATTGTTTGCCTCTGCATCTCTTCTTCGCTGTCTCTCTGCTTAACATAGCCATAACCCTAATCCTAAACCTATAACCCTAACCTTGCTGCACTCGATGAGACACGAGGACTTCTGTACATCATGCAATGTGCATGTAGAGCTGCATGTATGTATTTATGTGCGGCTGTATGTTTGTTATTTTATGATTATATAATGATGTATGTGCATTGCGCATATTTACCCACAATTTCGCACATATAATTATTTTGCACACATCATAATTGTGTATGTGTGAAGAATGCGTGTATATGTGCGTGTACAGTTGTACACAAATGCATAAACGTACATGTACAATAATTGCACACGTTTGTTCATGCACACGTGTATGTGACTTAGTTCCTGTCTGCAGATCTGTCAGTCTGTATATCTATCTCTGTCTGTGTGAGTGTTCTTAAAAGTCTATAGGTCTATTATAAAGTCTTCCTTAATCTTCTTTATTACAATTGAATCTATGTTTTTGCATTCTTTTATATATAATTCTCGATATGAATCGTGAATGGACCCTATATACATTGTAGATCGTCCTTGCATCGATCGTGATTATAAATTGGATCCTTTATATCCTCCTCAATCCTTTCCAATCTGGATCTTGATCACGAATTCGATCTCTTATGATCCTTCTCCATCTTTTTTGACCTGCAGCTTGATCACGAATTGCTTTTTTCTGTGTCATTTTCACGTTGTCGCACTTCTGTATCATACATGTATCTCTCATATTTGTTGACTCATATTTCTGCTTGTTTTTCTCCTTCCTCCTCTGTCTGTCTGTCTGTCTGTGTGTTTGTGTGTTTGCGTGTCTGTGTGTTTGTTTGTCTGTTTGTCTGTGTGTCTGTCTGTCTGTCTGTCTGTCCGTCCATCCGTCCGTTTGTCTGTCTGTCCGTCCGTCCGTCCGTCCGTTTGTCTGTCTGTCTGTCTGTCCGTCCATCCGTCCGTTTGTCTGTCTGTCTGTCTGTCCGTCCGTCCGTCCGTCCGTTTGTCTGTCTGTCTGTCTGTCCGTCCATCCGTCCGTTTGTCTGTCTGTCTGCCTGTCCGTCCGTCCGTCCGTCCGTTTGTCTGTCTGTCTGTCTGTCTGTCTGTCTGTCTGTCTGTCTGTCTGTCTGTCTGTCTGTCTGTCTGTCTGTCTGTCTGTCTGTCTGTCTGTCTGTCTCACCCCTCTGTGTCTCTATTCGCCTTCCTCGGCCATATTTGCCGATATAGTTGTACGTCAGCGCATCTCTTTGAAACTAAGTACCTGCGCTGATTTATCTCTCGTTTCTTTGCCTACTTGTATTCGCCTCCTCTCTTTACTACCGTCACCACCATCACCATCACCACCATCATCATCACCAACACACAACAGCCTCTATACACCAGCCTCTGTAGCAGAAGCATCTTCGAATTGCTAACGTCGGCATACATCATTATAGGACTCTGCATTATTACGACTGTGAACAACGTCCTCATTCTCCTCCTTCTCCACCTTCTCCTCCTTCTCCCACTTCTGCTCCTTCTTCTCCTTCTTCTCCTCCTTCTCCTCCTCCCACTTCTCCTCCTTTTCCTCCTTTTCACCTTCTCCGCTTTTTCTTCTCCTCCTTATCCTCCATTTCCTCCAACTTCTTCTCCTCCTTCTCCTCTGACTCAAGCTCCTCCTTTAGCTCCTCATAATCCACCTTCTCTTTCAACTCTTCCTCCCGTGTCTCTTCCCCTTCTCTTTCTCTTCCTCCTCCTTCTTCTCTTTCTCCTTCTCTTCCACCTTCACTTTCTCATTCTAATTTTCCTCTTAACCCGACTTCCTATTCTCCTTCTAATCCTCATTCTCAATATACTTCTAATCCTCATTCTTATTATACTCCTAATCCTCGTTCTCAGTATACTTCTAATCCTCATTCTTATTATACTCCTAATCCTCGTTCTCAGTATACTTCTAATCCTCATTCAGGTCTATACGCATCATCTTCATTCTCTTTATCCCTCTAATCCTCCTCCTCCTCTCATTCCTTCTCTATTCCCTCCTCCTATTTCTCTTTCACCTCTCCCTCCTCCAGCATATCATCATCCTCATCTCCCTTCTCTGTCTCAATCTTATCCTCTCTCCCATCTTTCCTCTCCTCCTACTTATCATTCTCAATTCCTCAGTTTCTCCCCTTCTCCACTCATCCCCCTTCTCTCTTCCCTACCTCACATTCTCTAACCACTCCAAACCCTCTGCTTTCTCATCATTATCCATTTCTTCCTCCTCTCCACCACACAATTCTCATCTCCCCTCCCCCCCACTTCTCCGTCCGCTCATAATCGCTGTCTTCTTGTTCGTGCCCAGAGGCTGACCAGACTCCACTTGGGCTGCATGGCTGCTGCAGTAGCAATGCAAGGAAGACAAGACCTCATAATAATAATAATAATGCAGACACTGTCATCTCTGATTTACAACCAAGTCTGTCTTTATGCCTTCCTTCCTGTCTCCTCCTCCACACTGCTTCCTCTTTGGCTGATGCACTTCCTCCTCCTCCTCCTCCTCCTCCTCCTTCTTCTCCTCCTCCTCCTCCTCTTCCTCCTTCTCCTCCTCTTCCTCCTTCTCCTCCTTCTCTTCCTCCTCCTCCTTCTTTTCCTACTCCTCCTCCTCCTCCTCCTCTTCCTCCTTCTCCTCCTCCTTCTTCTCCTCCTCCTTCTCTTCCTCCTCTTTCTCCTTCTCCTCCTCCTTCTTCTCCTCCTCTTCTCTTCCTCCTCTTCCTCCTCTTACTCCTCCACCTCTTCTTCTTTCTTCTCCTCTTCCTCCTCCTCCTCTTCCTCCTCCTCCTCGTCCTCGTCCTCCTTCTTCTCCTCCTCCTCTTCCTCCTTCTCCTCCTCCTTCTTCTCCTTCTCCTCCTCTTCTCTTCCTCCTCTTCCTCCTCTTACTCCTCCACCTCTTCTTCTTCTTTCTTCTCCTCTTCCTCCTCCTCCTCTTCCTCCTCCTCCTCGTCCTTGTCCTCCTTCTTCTCCTCCTCCTCCTCTTCCTCCTCCTCCTCCTCCTTCTTCTCCTTCTCCTCTTCTCTTCCTCCACTTCCTCCTCTTACTCCTCCACCTCTTCTTTTTCTTTCTTCTCCTCCTTCTCTTCTCTTCCTCCTCTTCCTCCTCTTACTCCTCCACCTCTTCTTCTTCTTCTTTCTTCTCCTACTCTTCTTCTTCCTTTTCCTCTTCTTCTTTTTTCTCCTCTTGTTATTCCTCCTCCTCATCTTCTTTCTTCTTCCTGCTCTTCTCCCTCCTCCTCCTCCTCCTCCTCATCTTCCTCGGACGCATGCAGACAACGTCCATGCATGTTAGCATCGCTTCAGATGACATGTCAATTTATATTGCGCCCAATCATAACGACCATTGCCTCCGACGCTACAGACATCGATTGACGTTATTATGTAACTTGCTTTCTTCCAATTCAACACACAAACAGACTTATAATTATTATGCATATACACAGATATTCATGCGTACATATCATTCATACATACATACATACATACATACATACATACATACATACATACATACATACATACATACATACATACATACATACATACATACATACATACATACATACATACATACATACATACATACATACATACATACATACATACATACATACATACATACATACATACATACATACATACATACATACATACATACATATATACATACATACATACATACATACATACATACATACATACATACATACATACATACATACATACATACATACATACATACATACATACATACATACATACATACATACATACATACATACATACATACATACATACATACATGGAATGCATACATGCATACAATGTACATGCATACATATACTTATACATAGCATAATATTATACTGTATCTATCCTTCTCGCCATTTCTTGTATGATTGCCACTTTCTCTTCAAATTATTCCTAGATCTTTATCGCTGCTCGTTTCTTTTGCACTTTCTCAATATTATGTCATTCATCAATTTCTCTGTTTCTCGATTTTCTTTTCTCCCTGTATGCCTCTCTCTCTCTCTCTCTCTCTATGTCTGCGTCTCTCTATGTGTTCTGTCTGTCTCTTTGTAGGCCTACATCTCTTTCTGGCGCATCAAAATGCAGAACCTATTGCTGTAGTTTGAAAAGGCCGTACACTGGCTGAATGACAAACAGAGAAACATGCATAGATGTAGAGACAGATATAATATATATATATAGACAGGTTGGCACGTTAACAAACATACAGACATGCAGACAGACACAGACAAGCAAACAGACAGAGAGATAGGCACACAGACTGATAGAAATTAAACAGGTAGACAAATAGATAAACAGATGGATAAACAGACATAGAACCACTCAGGCAGACAGACAGCCAGACAGACAAACAAAAGACAGACAAACAAATAGACAGACAGATAAATGGACAG
>OX243825.1:9321550-9379759 GCA_945859605.1 Lumbricus rubellus
GGTAAAAATCCTATAGAAGGTTACCATGACAATGATCTTGTGAAAATAGTTGAGTGACGATGATCCATAAAATATCTCCACGACGACGATCCCATAAAAAGTTTACCATGACGAAGAGGTTTCTATGACGACGGTTCTATGAAAAGGTTTCCATGGCGACGACTCTATAAAAAGGTTTCCATGACGACAGTCCTATACAAAGGTTTCCATGACGACGATCTCATAAAAAAACTTCCATGTCGACGGTACCATTAAAAAATCTCCATGACGACGGCTCTATAAAAAAGATTTCCATGACGACGGTCCTTTGAAAAGGTTTCCATGACGACAGTCCTATGAAAAGGTTACCATGCCGACGGTCCTATGAAAAGGTTACCGTGGTTACCGACGATAGTGCATGTCCTACGACGAAAAGGTTTCGATGTCGTCTGCGAGGTTGTCCTATGCTGCAGACAATAGGATGCAAAGAGTCCTCATCCTCCTCATCCTCCTCCGTAGTCGTCGCGAGGTCATCTATCCATCCACAGAGGAGCGACTACGACCACCTGCCGCAAAATCAATTCCGATTCGTCTTAGCCATCACTGACCGACCATCGTTCGTTCGTTCTTCTGCTCCATCGCCTGCAATTGAGGCGCCACCACCAGCAGCATCCCAATGCCACGCCGGCTCCAGTCTCAGTCTCAGTCTCACCAGCAGCAGCAGCTGGGGCTACAGCAGCAGCAGCAGCGGTGGCGGTGGCATCGTTTATGCTGATGGCCACCCGCCGCATCCCTCTGATGTATTCGCCAAGGTGTCCGCCGGCATTGGCGAGCGACGCGCGGAATATGGGCGCCTACATGGATGGTCTGGAGGCTGGAGGCTTGCTTTCACGTGGGGACGAGGAAAAGAGGAAGGAAGAAGAGGATTTGGAATGGGAGAACAAGGTGGAGGAGACTGAGAAGGAAGAGAAGATGATGGAGAAGAAGAAGAGAAAAGAAGGTGAGTAGATTGGAGAAGAGGAGGAGCGTGAAGAGGATCAGGAGGAATAGGAGAAGCGAAACAAGAAGCAGGAGGCAGAGGAGGAAGAGGAGAGAAAGAGGGAGAAGGAGAAGAAGGAGGAGTGGAAGAAGGAGGAGTGGAAGGAGGAGGAGTGGAAGGAGGAGGAGTGGAAGGATGAGGAGTGGAAGTTTTATGACGGAGATAACAGAGGAAGATGACAAAACTGAGAGTATAGGAAGATTTTAAAAATCACAAGAGAATAGAAGGAACCTACAAAATGAAGAAGCGGAGGAGAAGGAGGACGAGAGGGGAGAGGAGGGAAAGGAGAAAGAAGAAGATGGAAGAGGCGAGAACGAAGAGGAGGAGGAGCAGGAAGAAGATATGAAAAAGATGAAAGTGAAAAAGATGAAGATGAATAGACAGAACCCGAAGGGTGGAATCGCTGAAAATTGAGGATAAGAACGGGGAAAATGGAGAAATTGAGGAGATAACAGGTGTTTAGGAAAGCAGACTTGGGAAAAGGAAGATGAAGAAATGGAAGAGTAGAAGAGAAAGGAGGAGAAGGAGAAGGTGGATAAGGAGAAAGATGAGAAGAAATTTAAGAACGAGGAGAGAAAAAGAGGAGAAGAGGAAGAAGGAGAATGAGGAAGAAGAGGGAGAGGATAGGAGAGAGGAGAAGAAGCAGAAGGAGAAAAATGGAGAAGGATAAGGTGAAAATAAGATGAAATGTACGAGAGGAATAGAAAGAGAAGAGGTGGAGAAGGAGGAGAGGAAGAAGATTAAGCATAAGAAGGAGGAGGTGGAGGATAAGAGAAATGAGATGGAGGAGGAAGTGAAAGAGGAGAATGAAAAATGAGGAGATGGAGGAGTTAAAGGCAGAGGATACAGAGCAAAGAAACTGAGAACGATGAAGAAGATACATGTAGCAGCAGATCAAGATAGACGAATTACATGTGGAAGGATGGAAAGGAGTATAATAGGAGGAGAATAAGAAAGATGAGGTGAAGGATGAGGGAGGGAGATGGAGGGAGAGGTAAGTTGGCGATTGGTATACACGCAGAAGTGGCGTCTATTTTGTGTGTTTGTGTGAATTATAAATATTATATTATTTTATATATTTATATAAATATTATTTATTTATATATATATATGTATATATAAATAAATAATATATATATTGCCTGGCCAATCCTATATTGCCAATCAGTGGCCGATAATGCTCTCTGGTGAACTTAATCAGTTGGTCCGTATAATGTGTCTCCATGTATGCTTGCTTGCGTGTGCGACCTACTCCTTTCCGCTGTCTGTATGTCTGTATGTATGTAAGTCTGTGGTATGTATGTCTGTCTTTCTGTCTGTCGTTCTCTTTCTCTTTGTCTGTCTGTCTGTCTGCCGATACGTTTGTTCGTCTATCTGCCTTTTTCTGTCTATTCGTCTGCCTGCCTGCCTGTCGGTGGTCTGTCTGTCTGTCCGTATGTCTGTCTGTCGATCAACCGTCTGTCGATCAGCATCTGTTTGTCTGTATGTGTGGCTCTGTGCGCCTGTCTTTTTGTTTCGGACAACACTTATAACGCAAAGCAGCGATCGTGAATAAGCTGGTGCCCGCGCTTGGCTTTCGAGTAGCGCTTTAGAAATTTGGAGATTGCGATTACGATTGTTTGCGTGTTTCAGTGTGTTTATCAGCTTATGTCCGGACAAAGGGTTTCGTCGGTGTCGTGGACTCAGCGTCCAAAACGACCGTTTAATACTCACCCCACCCCCAAAAAATCTGTATCCCCCAAGCATGGAGACTTGATTAAACACTGACATATTAAGATATCTTAAATTTGTTTGTTTGTCTGTGCACTTGTTTTAGCGCCGCTTCAAGCTCTCTCTACTCAGAGGCGCTCCAGAATGCAGAGCGGACACTGCATCGGAGTTTCACGGCGAAGCGTCATCATCAGGCGGCGGACCAGGAGCAACACGCACAGAGACGCATGGGACGCTGGCCGCAACTGATGCAGCTATAACTGGACCAGATACTAGGAGGCCCACTTTCGCAGAGTGGCATTATAACCTGTTGAGTGCAGTTTTGATGCTCTTGACACACTTACTTATTCGCACGCCATCTGTTTCGACGAAACTTCAGAAGATTCCACTTGTAAATATTACTTGAGTGTCTGTTTTTTTTAACAGCTGCGTAGCCTACTTTTCGTGTTGCACCCTTAGCACTGCATGAAAGATTACCGTAGTTGCGAAAGAGTGGCTATATAGTAAGCTTATAGTTATCATGGTGCAGATTTTGTGTCGTAGAGATTTCTGGTGACCTTCTTTACTTCTGGAGTTCTGGTCCACTCATGGGCGCCCGCACATAGGGGCAAGGGGGGCACTTGCCCCTCCCCCCTGGAAAATTGAAATTTATTTTTCTAATTAGTAGTTTTGGGTTTTTAACAAATTTCTTCGCATTATAACACTAATGATACGAACAATACACACAATGAAAGTCAGAAATCTATGTTTAGAAATCTCTGTAGATAAAAACATGCGCTTAATTTTCTGCCTTGCATTATCAACATCTTGTTAAAAGCTGGAACAGTGCACATTGGCTGTTAACCCTCCGGCTGGCGCCCTTGCAAATAGTATTTTTCTATCGATTATGGCCTACTTGATTGGAATCTCGCTGTCGTGCAACCTTTCACAACTGCACAAATTAAGTATCAATAGAGGAACACTTGCACATTGAAAACTGACACCTATTTTTGTTCACTTATTCATTCATTCAATGGACTTATAATATTGTAGAGCCACTTCAGGAATCCACTTTTAACATCTACTTTTTAACACTTTTAAAAATTTCTTTGCACTTAAGAAACTATTCATTTTAAATCTGATACACAAAATGAAACTGAAAAATTTGCATTAAGAAACCTCATTGAAAAATACTCATGTTCTTATTTCCAGCTTTGCATTTTTTCAAGCTCTTGTAACCGGTACTAAAACATTTACGGTAACTGTGATCATCGAAAATATTTTTGCCCCCCCCCTGCAAAAATTTCTGCGGGCGCCCATGGGTCCAATTACCAGGATTTACATAGGAATTAGATTTTGACACTTGTAGGCTATATGTATAATATATATATATATATATATATACGATTTTGAGTTAAGTGCACTGGGGCACCCGGGCGTATAAAGCCCGTACGTGGGGAGTTCCCGAACGAATGTAGCCTATAGATATCTAGGCTAACTACAGGAAACCATGCTCCAATTAGGCGGCCAGCAACCATGCAGTGTTTAAACAAGATGTTTCTTCGGGGGGAGTTTCCCTTCCCCAGGAATAGGATCCCCCCACCTATATGAGAAAATTTGAATGGGACTAGATTGAACACTGGGCAGCAGCATTAAGTCAACCAATCGATTAGAATTTATAAGGCGCCCCTTACAGGTCCATTATAGGCCTACTCAGAGGTTAGGCCTAAGTAGGCCCATACGTGCTGATAGGTATTGTTAGGTAGGCTAATTATTATTCAACAGTTTAACGGCATCATATAACTAGGCCTATACAAAGGCTGTTGACGTCTTTAAAATTCTCAATGAATTTCAATTCAGTATTGGTTAACTTGTTGTTTAACTGTTTTCATCGGTTTCCCTTCCAATTTAGTTCCAATATATCGAATTCTTATTATATAGTATCGGGGTAAAGCGTTTAAATGGTGTCTAACTGTAAGCGCAAAACCATCAGCGTTAATGGTAGCCTGATTTCAGTTCAACGACACTATGCGATAACAAAGATGACACTGGCGTCGCGAATCAATCAAGATGGAACAAGAGATTCGAATGAAGGGACGAGTGTTTTCTTTATAAAAAAAACTGAATTGGAGATCACCATGCAAATGGTCTAAGTAAAATTTCAAAGTATACATCGAATGCTTCTTAGCCGGTTAAATGGTTAATTGAATTCATAAAAGCATAACTCCTAATGTAAAGTTTATTATAATAGGCCTACGGTAATTAACTCCGCCACTGATTTTTCTCTGCCAGTGCCAGTCCAAAGACTGGATAAAGGAGGAGGGCGACTCTACAGTGATCTTTGTTATCACACAGTGTCGTTAAACTGAAATGAGCATATTGCTAACGCTGAAGGTTTTATGGCTTTATGCCCATGCAGTTAGACACCATTTAAACCCTTTCATCCAACGCTATATTTGCACATAAAAGAAAAATTCAGTATATTAAAACGAAACTATAACTGATCAAAACATTTTCGATAGGTCTACAATTCGTGATCACTGATCAAATTATTATTTTGTAGCCTATATAATTATTATAGGCCTATGTATACCCCAAAAATAATTCAAATTATACATCTAAGAAACCTGGAGATTTTTAAAAAAATCCATTTGTCATTTCAGCCACCAAATCACCCACAAGCAGCTTCTTGAAAAAAATCGATTAAAGTTGATTTGCCGTTATTAAAAAATTGACAATAATTATTGGTGAGGGTGATTTATGTCTGCATATATAGCCTTATTTAACCTGTGCTTGTAGGTGTACGTACATATAATTATGGGTAGGCCTATTATGTTGGAATCCATGTAAGCCCTATGCATTCATGCATGTATGTATATTGTATACTGCCTATAATTATAGGCTATGCATGGTACGCAGGCGCGGATCCAGAGGGGGGCGGAGCCGGCGTACGCCCCCCTAAACCTCAGCAAATGTTCTCAAACTAAACTGACCTAAAACTAATATAATTGCAATTTGGGAATAGGATGTTTGAAGTAGCTGGACCGGCAGAATGGAGCTCTCTTACCGGAACTCTCTGACCTACTTACCTGAGTTGCTAGCAGACGTTGCCCACGTGACCAATGACTTTTGCCGTTACGTCATTCACAAAGTTCATGTACAGACAAAATTTACGTAAATATATACATACATGCATACTAAATAATAATTAGGCCTATGCCCCTTCACCACTGCGCCGAACAAATGCATGTATGTGTGTGGGCTTATATGCCTATGTATGTATGTATGTATGTATGTATGTATTTATGTATGTATGTATGTATACGTATGTATGTATACGTATGTATGTATGTATGTATGTATGTATGTATGTATGTATGTATGTATGTATGTATGTATGTATGTATGTATGTATGTATGTATGTATGTATGTATGTATGTATGTATGTATACGTATGTATGTATGTATGTATGTATGTATGTATGTATGTATGTATGTATGACTATGTATGTATGTATATATGTATGTATGCATGTATGTATGTAGTATTTACGCCCCCCCTAACCAGAAATCCTGGATCCGCCCCTGGTACGTACAAGCATGCATCAACTCACATAGACCATGTATAGAGAATTATGCCTATTATACAGTGTCGTATTTAGAATCAAAATAGACCAACAGTCTGTATAGCCTAGGCCTACAGAGTTTGGGACTCGTTTTATCGCCGCGTTAGGAATTTTATTGCGACTTTCCACGACGTTGAGTATTAAATAAGCATCATCTGTAGTGAACTCAAATCGAGACTTCAGCAGCAGCAGCAGCAGCAGGTGCAGCGAGGTAAAATATGCACCGAGGTAAAATCTTCCATCGCTAAATGAGCCGACAGGATAAATGCCATGCAACTGTGCAAACACCGACAGTTGGCCAAATGTTGAAGCTCCATAATATAATATGCTTGTCATTAAGAGAACCGAGAGCAGTAGGGTCGCACTAAGCATCCATCTTAATGGGGGTCTGGATAGCAGACCAGCACAGAGTAGGCCTATATAGGCTAGACCCATGCAGGCATGGGCGGAAACGTAGGGGGACATAGGTCCCCTCTACATTCAGAATGTGGTGGGGCCGCTGGGGGCGGAGAAGCTTATATAACTCCGACCCAAAACCAAAGTCAAAGTTTTTAGCCCCCCCTCCTCAAGAACTGAAACCAATTGCTCCTAGGCCTATGTGCGTGCCTAATAACAATAAAATAAGGTAGCTGTAGGCTGTTTCGAAAATTGTATTGAAATTAATAAACTAGCACCAGTTCTACTTTTTCGAGGATAATAGCCTAGGCTACTAGAATGAAATAGGCCTAGTTTTAATTTGACGCATTATGCAAAAACAACTTGCAGAAATTGGCTGAGTTATACGTACCGGTAGCCTAGGCCTACGCATTCAAAGCAGGTGCATTTATGCTGGCCCACCCTATACATGAGACCTGTTTTGTGCGCTTTTCTTTTGAGTGGCGCTCTAAAATTTGGAGATTACGATTACGAATATGGTCTCCCTACTATAGGCTACTTCGTCAATGCCTACAATAAATTATATTAGTCTCATGTATTGTCTCGTTTCTTACTGTGTCCTATTCGACCGGGTTTGGAATGGAACAACGACATCGATTATATTAATTATATCCTGTAGCCTAACTAGCGTACCCGGCCACGCGTTGCTGTGGCTGAAAAGAGCATTCCCCTCCCCTCTGCTCCCCCTCCCCTCCCCTCCCCTCCCCCGGTCCACGACTCTCCGAGATCCTTCCGGTCGACATAAACGCAGTTACATTTTTATTTATATAGATAGGAAGCGCTTCAATGAGGACGCTAGAGGCCTACCGGGTAGGGGTAGGAAAATCCCTTGGGTCAGAATTATTAAGCCGGCCGGGCCGACCCCAATTTATATTTTCAAGGCTGCCTGCGGTCTGTCGATAGGCTATAGCTGTAATAATAATAATGTATAGGCTTGCATAATTATGTATGATTGAATAGATTATTGTGCTTCATTCCTAAGTTACGACCGCAACTTCATCCGTTCACGTGAGCGAATTAACCTAGCCTAGTTACCGAAATTGAGTTTATATAATAACGTTGGCATACGTTTTACAGGTGTTTAACGATAAGCAAAAAGACCTTCCATTTCTATTGGCTTAACTATATAAATAAAAATGTAAGTAGCCTACTGAGTTTGAGGCCAACAATAATAATTAGTCTGTGGATGGATCCAGATTTAGCCTATTATAGGCCTAGGCCTATAGTTAGAAGAAGAACGTACGAAGACAACTTCAATGCCACTTTTTAACCTCATTTGCAGCAAGTGACAAAATATAGGCCTAGTGTAAAAAAGAGGCGGTTTGGTCTTAACAGATAACAAAATTTTGGTAA
Organism: Lumbricus rubellus; assembly: GCA_945859605.1. NCBI lineage: Eukaryota > Metazoa > Annelida > Clitellata > Crassiclitellata > Lumbricidae > Lumbricus > Lumbricus rubellus. Next base: position 9,329,673 of record OX243825.1, read on the forward strand.
GGAACATTTTAGCATTTAAAATAGTTTAACACATTATGTTGAGTTTTGATTCGATACCATTGAGTCCTCTCGGTTATTCTACAAGACCAATTTCTTAAGTGCGTGACTAATGTTGACTAATCTGGTTTTGCTAGAAATATTCTTTTATTATTAACTAAAATTTGGCGAATCGAACACATTAAATTAATGGTGAGTTTAATTTATCGAAATAAATGGCAACCGTGTATTATATACGGATAGCTGAACTTTGATATTCTAATGTGTTCGAGTATAAGTTCAGAGTTGATCGAGTGCCAGCGTAGTATAGTCACTGTCGCGCGTGACCAATATAATAGCGTTGGACGGGTAGCGTCCTGCAAAGTCAAAACTATGATCGTTTCTGATTTAGTTTCCGTTTATAATCACTAGATTAAACTAGAGTTCCGTGTATGATCACTTAAGATTACACTATAGATCGACGTTGCTAAGAGCAGTCGATGATTTTTCTTACGAACAGAATTTGAATCATGTCGATAAATAATATCGGCGGTGTCAACCCGAAACCCAAGTCCCAGAAAGAGCTGAAAATACACAAAACAAAAAAAGCCGAACTCACGAAAACTACTTGAGATTCGAGCCTGTCTGTGGTTGGCCCAGTGGTCTGGAATGAGCTCCTACAGGAGATATGTCTGCTTCTTGGGGCTTTTATTGAAGAGTTTTTATTCAACTCAAAGCTTGCGTTTTTGTTGTGCTATACTCGGGAGCACTTCTGAGCAACCCCCTTGAAGATACGCTATATAGAAATTCTTGAATAAATGAGTGAATGAATAATGACGATTTATATTTTCGATGTTTGTGCCAGTGATCGCCACATAATATGGTATCCTAATAATGATGGAAATTTTGTGTTTGTTTTTACTTGAACAGATAGCTGAGTATCTCAGCCGCTGAACTTTAATACCTGAGATTGATTTGATTATTTTACGTTCTGATGGGTGAGTCGATGAAAGTAGCTCTCAGTGACGCTCTCAAGATGGTTGGTATCATGCCAGAAACCACAGACCGTGACCACGACACTCCGCAGGCTTCATGGGACTTGTACGAAATGATCCAGGCCTTTCTGCAGGTTTGTTTGTTAAATGTTTTGCTTATTGTTTTGACAGCTCATTCAGCCTATAACAATGAAATTGGAATAAGTCAGCCATTTAATTCATTCATTCATTCGTTACGAGAAGTTGCGAGGCACTTCCAAACCCCACTCACAGCTTTGGCAGTTATCCTCATTTGATTTATTTTTGGTGTTGGATTTAAGCTGTTGCAGTTAGGTTAGATTTGCGTGTCCCTTGCAGGGCTTTTTTTTACGTGCAGTTGTACACAAAATGTACAGTTGCAAATGACTTTCAATTCAATTGTAAAAGCCATCTTGTGCAGTAAAAACAGTAAAAAAAATGTCACTGTCGTTCGATTGATGGTAATTTTTACCATGGAACGAAGGAGTTGCAGCCAAAAAATACGGTAAAAGGCTACATTGTGTGTTTTTGGTTAAGGTCAGGAAAAAGGACTAAAAAAGGTCGTATAAGATTTTAATCCAAGAAACTCGGTAGGGCACTAGATTAAACATTGCTGGTTGTGCTGTTCTAAAAATTCTTTAAAAATGCCCTGATCCTTGTTCTCATGTTCTAAACAGTTTCTTGATTTTCTGAACAGCCGAATAGATGATACACATGAAGATTGTCGATGAAGTGTTGACCGATATTTGTTTCCTTTTCAGGCGCCGAGTTATCACGTCATATTTGAGGTCGTACTCGTAATGTGGATCGTTCGATTGCTTTTCTTCACAAAGAGTTACAAACCCGAACGAACTGTCCTTACGGAGCAGGTGACCATTTGCATTCTCTCGTTTTTTCTATAGTAATTGTAATCGGTTTGGGTCCACTATTCCGAGGGTCCACTATTCCGAAGGTCACTATTCCGAACCCTAAACCTAATCATAAACCTATCCTTAACGTTCCCTAACCATAGCCCGCACTAACCCTAACCAACCCTAACCCTAACCACCAAGGATAACGAACAAAATATAGCGGATTTTTGGAATAGTTGACCTTCGGAATAGTTGACCTTTGGAATAGTGGACCGTTACTATTGTAATTTGTATGCATTATTGTAAAATTTTTAAAACTAGTTACTTCTGTCGTTCCAGTGTCTAATACACTAGGCATCGAACTGATGGTGCATCACAACTAAGCCATAATGTGGTTAATCGTCAGAAGATCAGTTAATGAGACATCGTGGTGCCAAAACAGAAGATGTGTCAGTTTGCTACTGGCCTTTTCTGTGAAGTGTGCTGTAGACAAGCAAGCTCTGAGGAATATGTTGATGACATTGAAAGTAGTGCTGTATTTAGACGTGTGACGGTTAAAATTTTCCATGTCTTTCACGTTATTCCGTGTTACTTTCCAGGAGAAGGAAGAGTTGATTGAGGAGTGGACACCGGAACCTCTGGTCCCTGATGTTGACGAGAACCACCCGATTCTACAGAACATGGAGAAGCGTCTTGTCAGTAGGTCGGTTTCACGCCCAACGTGGAATTCACTCTCTTTGACTCTCAAATGGATATTACAACAGAGGCCTTGTTGGTTTTAATTATTCTATTGTGTTTCACGTTTCACCTCGGAGTACAGGATTTACTTCTTTTTGTGTTGCGCAGAATTGCACAAGTCTGATCTGAAAATGTGTGCAGCTTCTGTGAAATGTCATCAGGTGATGGCTCTTCTAAGGAAAATTGTATTTCAGGGAAGTCATGTTGGAGAATAGTTGATTCCAAATGGATGGCCCTACTACCAAAAACCACGTGAGGAAGTTGGTGGAAGTAAAATTGCTTTGGGTGTGGACATTCATACTTCCAGTCTTAACATGGGAAGTTTATGAGCACCTTTATTGAGCCAAAGAGGCAGAACAATGACCAAAGATACAAAAATGAAGTGACGAAAAAGAAAAACACAGAACATTAGTTACAGCCTGCAATCAGTCAGCTCTCATTGACACAAACCATCAAACTAACCAGACAGCTGAGCAGTGGCATCATGTACCTAGTCAAGGCAATCATCATTATATGGTAATTATCTAATAAGTACGTCCACAGCAGATTATGAATATGGCAGAATTTTCAGGATATGTCAAATGGAAATACTGAAGAGAAGTATTTTCTTTAAAAAATTAAATATTAGGTTAATATTTGTTTTTGTCTTTTCACAGCAAAATGGGAAAGTACCTGAGTATAAATGGGAAGGAGTGCCTGAACATGGCGTCTTTGAATTTTCTGGGCATGTCGGGAAGAAAAGACATTGAGGTATTTAACCGACGGTATATTACATACTTTGTTTATTGAATCTTTGTAGTGGTATGTGGATTATTGGCAAGTTGTGGTATTTTGTTATGGACAGAGGTGGTGGTGGAGTGTGATATATCTACATTTTCTTTGTATATTTTCAGAGTAAAAGTTTTGGGATACTTTTGGGATATCAATCAATTGATCAGAATTTATATTGCGCGTCTTCAGGATCTCTACTCAGAGGCGCTCCCGGCATGGGCCAGGTAAAAAGGCAGTCTTCGGCAGTTGGTGAAAAACTGAAAACAGTTTGGGAGGTGTCGTGCAGTCAAGGAAATCCTGTTCCAGGTTGTTGGATCAACCACAGAGAAAGGCTCTGCATGGTCAAATGATTGGGACAATTAACCCTTTAATGCCGAAGGGTATAGGATTTCCCATATCATTTGCTACCATCTCGGTATTAAAGGGTTAAGTGTGGGGTGTACTGTAAAAGCTGAAAGGGGCAGCGTATGTATATCTTGCACCCTGTTCTGGTGTGCTCTGTTTTATTGTTTGTTAAGAATAATGAGTTTGGACCTGGCTATGAAAATGTCATATGTTTCTGCAATGCCTTGCTGTATCATTTGCTCGTATTCAATTTTATAGATCTTTGCATGATCTTATGTTTTAGCCATACGATGTCTCTAATCATGGTGCATTTCATTGCAGGATATGGCTGTGAAGGCTCTGCGAAAGTATGGTGTTGGTTCGTGTGGACCTCGAGGTTTCTACGGAACTGTGGGTACGTCAGGCATCCTACTCTATGTGGCTTGCAATATATTTATGATTATCATACAAAACGGTTTGCCTGTACATGGTGATTTTCTTGTGATGTCATTGTGTTGCAAAACCATGCGTTACAAGTGTCTGATGAGAATTTCTCCTGGTGACTGCAGACTATAACTGGTTAAAAAGTTTCAAGTTTTTGAAATTTTTGTGTCTTGCTAAGTGGGATGGCGGTGTGGGAGTTGTGTCATCGCAGAAACAGAGCGAGAGGGAATAAGGATGGAGAGAGGAGGAGGAGGGTGATTGAAAGGGAACAAAGGAAAGAGACAGAGCGCGATTGAAGAAGCAGATATGCTATTCGTTTCTCAATTCTTTATTGAACTCATTTTTGTTTTGTTGCTCTTACAATTATTAGTAATGTGAAAATGGTCACAGCGAAATGCAAATAGGATGGTCAGCTGCCAGGAGTAGATGATGTTAGATATCGAAGTGCTTGAAAGGAATTTAGCTAGGTTTGAGCCACTTTTTGAAGGAAGTGAAATGGAGCAGAGGCTTGGAATGCACATGACCTGTAACTGTTCTGTGCTATTACTCTGCTAAAAGACTGGTACTCGATGACTGTTGCAGCCGTTAAATTCGTGTTTTTATTTTACAGATGTTCACTTGCGGTTAGAGGATAAATTGGAGCAGTTCATGAAAACGGAAGAAGCTATTCTCTATTCGTACGGTTTTGCAACGATTGCAAGCGCCATTCCTGCATACTCAAAACGGGGAGATGTCATCTTTGCGTAAGGATGGTTTTTGAATAATCTACTAGACTAATTAGTGGTAATTAATTAAGATAGTGTTGGTATGCATGTAGCACATGTTGTATGAGCATAAATGTATGCAGTTTGTATGTCAGACAAGAACAGTAAAGCATAAATCCAGCGTTTTATAGCGTAAGAACAGTAAATCAATGACTCAAGAGAGTCAAGACGTTGCAAGAATAAATAATCGACCTGTATATGAATAAATAATCAGATGCATGAATAAATAATTGACCTGTATATGAATAAATAATCAGATGCATGAATAAATAATCGACCTGTATATGAATAAGTAATCAGATGCATGAATAAATAATCGACCTGTATTATGAATAAATAATAAGATGCATGAATAAATAATCGACCTGTATATGCATAAATAAGCAGATGCATGAATAAATAATCAGACCTGTAGACGAATAAATAATCAGATGCATGAATAAATAATTGACCTGTTTATGAATAAATAATCAGATGCATGAATAAATAATTGACGTTTATATATGAATAAAATAATCAGTTGCATGAATAAATAATTGACCTGTTTATGAATAAATAATCAGATGCATGAATAAATAATCGACCTGTGTATGAATAAATAATCAGACACATGAATAAATAATCGACCTGTTTATGAATAAATAATCAGATGCATGAATAAATAATCAACCTGTATATGAATAAATGATCAGATGCATGAATAAATAATCGACCTGTATATGAATAAATAATCAGAGTCATGAATAAATAATCAGACCTGTAGACGAATAAATAATCAGATGCATGAATAAATAATTGACCTGTTTATGAATAAATAATCAGATGCATGAATAAATAATTGACGTTTATTATGAATAAATAATAAGATGCATGAATAAATAATCGACCTGTATATGAATAAATAAGCAGATGCATGAATAAATAATCAGACCTGTAGACGAATAAATAATCAGATGCATGAATAAATAATTGACCTGTTTATGAATAAATAATCAGATGCATGAATAAATAATTGACGTTTATATATGAATAAAATAATCAGTTGCATGAATAAATAATTGACCTGTTTATGAATAAATAATCAGATGCATGAATAAATAATCGACCTGTGTATGAATAAATAATCAGACACATGAATAAATAATCGACCTGTTTATGAATAAATAATCAGATGCATGAATAAATAATCAACCTGTATATGAATAAATGATCAGATGCATGAATAAATAATCGACCTGTATATGAATAAATAATCAGAGTCATGAATAAATAATCAGACCTGTAGACGAATAAATAATCAGATGCATGAATAAATAATTGACCTGTTTATGAATAAATAATCAGATGCATGAATAAATAATTGACGTTTATATATGAATAAATAATCAGACACATGAATAAATAATCGACCTGTTTATGAATAAATAATCAGATGCATGAATAAATAATCAACCTGTATATGAATAAATGATCAGATGCTTGAATAAATAATCGACCTGTATATGAATAAATAATCAGATGCATGAATAAATAATCGACCTGTATATGAATAAATAATCAGATGCATGAATAAATAATCGACCTGTATATGAATATATAATCAGATGCATGAATAAATAATCAACCTGTGTATGAATAAATAATCAGATGCATGAATAAATAATCGACCTGTATTTGAATAAATAATCAGATGCATGAATAAATAATTGACCTGTATTTGAATAAATAATCAGATGCATGAATAAATAATCAGATGCATGAATAAATAATCCACTTGACTATGAATAAATAATCAGATGCATGAATAAATAATCAGATGCATGAATAAATAATCCACTTGACTATGAATAAATAATCAGATGCATGAATAAATAATCAGATGCATGATTAAATAATCCACTTGACTATGAATAAATAATCAGATACGTGAATAATAATTGCACCAAATGAACCTTGGACCATGGACAGTCATGATTGTAACAGACATATTTGCAATAAACTGCAAGTACATTGTCCTCCACCAAAAGTTCAGAAGGTCAAACATAGACATAACTTTTCGACAGAACATAGATGATGCTCAGCAATTCTCTACTGAAGCTCCACTCAGTACTGCAGCTCGAGCTGAACACTCTAGAATACAGTCTGAATATTCTGTCCGTTTAACTACTGTGCCCCACTCTTACAGGGCTGTTTTTAAGGAATTTTTAGAACTGCACAACTCCTTCTTTCCTTTCCCACCCTCCATGGTAAATTACTTCCAATCGGAGAACAATGACTTTTTTTGCTAGTTTTAACTGTACAGAAGTGCTTCTACAACTGCACATTTTGTGTACAACTGCATGTTAAAAAAAACCTGGAGCTTTCGTAACTACAGGTATTTTATGCATTAACATTCTGCATGTGGCACTGTAGAGCTACATAAGTGTCTCGTATGCATATTAAGTTACGTCTGACGTGTGTGTGTGTAGGGATGAGGGCGTGCACTTTGCCATCCAGAAGGGCATCCAGGCGAGTCGTAGCAAGGTCGTCTACTTCAAGCACAACGACCTTGAGGATCTCGAGAGGGTTCTTAAGCTGCAACAGGTGGAAGATAAGAAGGTAATTTCTCTTGTAATTGTTTGTGTTGTGGTTGGTTGGCGTCCAGGACTGTCAATGGAGAGGTTGGAGTTCAAATGCAGATAGTCATGGTGGTGATGTTGATCATGATCATGGTGATGATGATAATATGATGATGACTATAATGATGGTGATGGTGATGATGATCATTTTAATTGTAGAATGAATACGATGATAGGATGATGATGATGATGATGATCATAATTGTTTTGCTCCCAAAACAATCGTTCACAAGACAATTTACAACAGCTTAAGAAACAACAACGATGATGATGATGATAACGACAAGGACAATGAGGATGATAGTTTGAGCATGATTACATGTTCATGATGACAATGGTTAAGTGACGTTTGTCAGATTCTCAGTTTCTGTTCGTTTATTTTCTCGCTGTAGAACCCAAAGAAAGCCAAAGTGACGCGACGGTTTTTGGTGATCGAAGGTGTCTACATGAACTCCGGTGATATTTGCCCTCTGCCGCAACTGGTAAGAAGCAATCAGCACCTGACCAAGTAATATTGATTCCATGTTGGAACTAAGCACATCTCAGAACTGGCCAGTAAATTACTTCTCAGACATATAGACCATTTAATGGACCAGTTAATCTTTAAATAGGCCAGTTGCTGAATATTTAGGCTGATTTGTTTGTATAATGAGCTTGTTGTGCTAAGCATAGTTACATTGCTAAGTGTTTTTTGTTCTTAGGTCGAGTTGAAGCACAAGTACAAAGTTAGGATATTTATGGACGAAAGTGTGTCATTCGGAACGTTTGGTAAGACTGGCAAAGGAGTCACGGAGCACTTTGGAGTACCGGTGAGTCATAGGAACAGACAAATAAATCAAATAGCAAACCAGTAAATAATGTCTCATACCAGTGAATCAATTAGCAGGCCAGTAGATCATTAGTTGGGCTATAAGTCATGTTGCAGGACAAATAAATTATTTCTTGTACAAGTTGATCATTTAACTGGGCAGTAAATCTTTAAGCGTGCCAGTAGATAATTGGCGTATTTAAATCATTTAGCAAGACAGTAAATCATACAGAAGGTCAGTAAATTATCTTACACTAGTAGATGGATTATCAAGCCGGTAAATTATTTCTCAGACCAGTAGATCATTTAAGAGACCAGCAAATCTTTAAGTGTGCCAATTAATAATTTATTCAGTTGTTTAACTCATTAGATCACATTACTTTGTTTAGTTACATTAACGTGTGCTTATAAATCTTCATATAATAATAGATAAAAAAATTCTTGTTTAGAGCAGCCAGTATTTTTCTTAATCAGGTTTTTGGCAAATACCTGACAGATTGACAGCAAGACTTTGAAAACAAGTCAAACCATCTTAGCTATTATAACTAGCAATAGTTGGTCTTTTGTTTTGCCATGTTTGTAATTTGTTTAATTATATAATTATCGGAATGGTGATGTCACTTTTCTAGATCGAGGAAGTTGATTTGATTGCGGGATCTTTGGAAAATGCCATCGCATCAGTTGGTGGATTTTGCTGTGGGAAGGCTTTTGTTATCGATCACCAGGTATAGTGGGATTTCAGTATCTTGAGAAGAGATAGTTCTGCCTTGATAATGTGGATTTTTGACTTATGGGAAAGAACTGTGATGTTGTAGTGAAGAATTTACTTTGTACACGTTGAGTTTTTTCATTTTAATTTAATAGCTTTGCTGTGAGAAGTGGTTTAAAAATGTTCATATAAGATTAGATTAGAAAAACTGTAAATCATGGAAGCTGATTGAATGTTCTTTGTCATGGGAACACTAAGGTTGTGGATCTCAATTTGTTGGAAATTTCAGTGGTTATGGTTGGGGTTAAGAGCAAAGCTGATCTTTACATTGCGGTCATGTTATCCCTGACAAATTTTGCTAGATGACAACTGACTGTGTTACACTTCGGCCTCAAGTGTCTCCAACTCTATTTTCTTGACTCTGAATGACATATTTTTATCATGGGGATGAATGTATAAAAAAATCCTGAGTTCAGACAACTTAAGACCTGAGGTGGGGTAAAAGACTGACAGACTGTGCAATATCTGTAATTTTGTTTTGCTTTAAGTCTACAGATATGAATTCTGCTGTATGTAAATTTGTGTATGTTTGTGTGTTTAAATGTATGTACTTGTTTGTAGGTTTGTGTTTGTTTGTATTTGTGTGTGTGTTTGTATGTTGTGTGTTTTTATAGGTTTGTGTTTGTTCGTTTGTATTTTTAGCTCTGTGTGTGCATATGTTTGTGGGTGTTTGTTGTTTCTATATGCATGGTTTTCAACATTCATGTGGAATACTTGTGTTTGTGTTTCTAATTATGTTTTGGATGTTGGATGATTTTTATCTCATTGTTGCTGTTTCGCTGCACAGCGTCTTTCTGGCCTTGGTTACTGCTTCTCGGCCTCCGCTCCACCAATGTTGGCTCAAGCGGCCATCACTGCTCTTGAGGTTCTCGAGGACAATCCAGGTATGGGCCAACAGTCCTTAGATCATCTTTTATTGTTATCATTAGCAACAGTAGCATCTATGGTACTGTAATTCGGGCCTGGTCAAATGTTGAACTGAAGACAGTAGGGGTCTCACTGCAAACGGAAAGATTACCATGAATAAGTTTTTTTAGTTTAATGAGTTTTTTTGAAGGATCTTTAACTCTTGGCAGAATTGAATTTTGAATTCAGCTATGGATGTTATTGTTGATTTTAACTATTATAATAAATTACATTTATACAATTGTTATTTACAGTGCAGAATTTCAATCTAACTATTTCGGTTTGTTTTAAACAGTGCCTGCCTAACAATTGTTTTCTTTGCAGATATGTTGGTGAAGTTACACGACCTTTGTGAATACATGCACTCCAAACTGCAGCAGTAAGTGTCACCTCATAGTTTGCTGTTACAACAGTATCTTTGACATGTTCTTTCAAATATCTTTGTTGATCAAGTGTGGTTGACCATGAATGAGCCACACTGCTTGTTTTTTTAAATTTCAGTTTCACTGATGTGCTTATAAATTTTAGTTTTGCAAATTTAGCTCAACTTCTGAATGGTTTATATAAAAATTTGCTGTATAAATTTCTCGCATGTGATTTTGGTTAGAGTGTGGACACGTGTGGCTATGTGTGACTTAATTAGCGATTGTATTATTTTTACATTTGACTATTTAAAGAAAACTACCAGTACTTGTATAAGGAGAGGCTTATGAAAATTTGTTCATGTTCTGTGTATTTAATAGTTTGCTATTGCAGTCAATTTTACCATCTGTATTTTGTTATATTGTAGGTTGACCGGAATGAGATTGCGTGGGGATCCTATCTCTCCTGTCAAGCATCTATATCTTGCAGCTCGCTCTGGTGACCGAGGGAATGACATTGGAAAGTTACGTCAGATTGTCGCCAAGGTATGCACCCGTCCACTGGAATTACCCGTTGCAGATATATTTTTAGTTTGAATTCAAACGTGAACTGAATACATGGATGTTTCTTCTGTTGAAATTTGAGTTTGCAGTATGAGGCATTTAGCAATATTTTTTTACACATTTGGTGATCTTCTCTTCTTCTTTGGTTCTCTGCCGTCAGGCAGGTTCATATGTCCAATGACGCCACGCATATCTGTTCTGTGCATCCATCTTTAGCCCTCTGTAACCGTCCTTTGTCATCATCCAGTCCAGTAGCATTGTTCTTGGTCTTCCTCTTGTCTTTTTCCCCTCCATTCTTCCTTCGATGATATCCCGTACTATGGTGTCACTCCTCATGATGTGTCCAATCCAGTTTCTCTGTCGCCTCCGTATTGTCTCCATCATTGATCGTTCCTCTCCCACCATCTGCAGTATTTCTTCGTTTGTCTTGTGTTCCATCCAGCTGACACGCTTCGTTCTTCGCCAAATCCACATTTCGAAAGCCTCCAATCTTCTTATGTCATCCTTTCTCATTGTCCATGTTTCTGACCCATACAGGACCACACTCCACACCAGCGTCTTGACCATCCTCTTTTTAAGGCTCATATTTAGTTTTCCTCTGAGGAGTTCCCCTCTGTTGTTGAATGCGTCTTTTCCCATGGCTATTCTTCTTTTTATTTCTATATGGCATCTTGCATCATCTGTGACCATACTTCCTAGGTAGCAGAATTTCTCTACCTGTTCTATTTCCTCTCCGTTTACTGTGATCTTAAGAATTGCTTCCTTTCCTCCTTTGCTTATCCTCATAGTCTTTGTCTTTTTGATGTTTATTTTCATGTCGTATTCTGTCGATATCATGTTCAGTCGATCCATCATTCTTTGTAATCCTTCTTGAGTGCCTGCCAACATTGCCTGATCGTCCGCAAACCTCAGAGCTTTTATCAGTCTTCCTCCTACCTTTATCCCCTCATTCACTTCTTCCAGTGTTTCTCTTACAATTTCTTCTATATAGATATTAAACAATATTGGGGATAGTGGGCATCCTTGCCTCACACCTCTTCCTATCTTTCCTGGTTCCGAGTATTCACCATCAATTCTTATTTTCACCTTCTGTCCCATATATAGATTACCTATCAATCTCCTTTCCTGCCATTCCACTCCTATTCGTCTTAACGCACTCATCAGCTTCTTCCAATCGACCCTGTCAAATGCTTTTTCATAGTCAACGTAGCATATGAATATGTCCTGTCCATGCTGGATGCTTCTTTCTGTCAGAATTCTCAGTGCTGCAATCGCGTCTCTTGTTCCTCTTCCCTTTCTGAAGCCAAATTGATCCTCTCCAATGCATTTATCATTTTCTGCTCTTGCCTGTAGTCTTTTCGTGATAACTCTTAGTAGAATCTTTGATGCATGGGTAAGGAGACTTATAGTGCGGTGGTCCTCGCATGTTGTTGCGTTTGGCTTTTTCTTGATTGGAATCATTATTGTTTGCATGAAGTCTTCTGGCCACTCTCCAGTATTGTAGATGTCCTGGCACAGCCGCACCAGTTCTCCCATTGCCTTCTCTCCTAGGTTCCTCATTTGGTGATGGTGACTTTAATGCATTAGTGAACTTTGGAAGGAGGTCAATACCTTTACCTTAGCAGTTGTCCATGCCTTCATCTGTTCCCGATTCGACTACTGTAACTCTCTGTTGGTTGGCCTTTCAAAACTTGTAGGTAAAATGCAATTCAATATAAAGTAAAATTTCATGATTTACAAGTTATGTGTGATTTCACAGTTGATTGCATCACTGGAAAAATGGATTTGTCTAGTTTGTTTTCTTAGGAAAAATGCTGGCAAATGTAAAATGATTTTTGTTCGTGTTTTAGTCTGAGGAAAAAGGAATTGCTTTGACCGTGGCTGCTTACCTTGATGAGGAGGTACATTCACCGGAACCAAGGTATCAGTACTGTTGGTGCCATTGTCTTTTGTGGAATTGTCTCGTATTGGCTGATTGTGATGAGGTTTTTCTTGTCTAGTTTTATTGCAGTTTTCCTTGTGGTGTATGCCTTGCCATTTACATTTATACGGAAGTATAATCTATACACTTCTGTAGTATGTTTTGCAATGTACGTAAGACTTTAGGTGCCCTTGTAACGGCACGCTATGGCTGTGTTACGGCGCCTTTTAAATTGTTTTTATTATTGTTGTTATTTACTATTTAATAGTCACAACGCTTCTGAAAACTTTTCTTCACATATAGATTTAAAAGTGCCAGTATTAGATTTAAATTTATTTTCACTGTTATATTGTGATATTTATTAGTGATTTTAAATCAGGATTGAAATCAATGATTTAAATCATTTCCATCCTACTTAAGACAATCCTTTTCTCTCAGGGTTTCTTGGACTGGGAGAGCTTCTGAAAGGTTTAGGCTGTGAGAAGCGCTTTATAAATGATCAAATACAATGATAATTAATAATAATGATAAATAATAATAATAATAATAATAATGACAATTTCTGTAGCACTCTAACACAGCAAATGCCATTACAAGGACGCCTACGACTATCATCAAGCCATCATGACCAATTAATTCATCAATTAATTGTTCCTTTAATGATTGCTTACGGCTAGTTTAGCAGTTCCTCGATTAGATCTACTAGCGTATGTTCTACAGACTCGTCTTTATAGAACCACTCTTTGTTTTCAACAGCATACGAATTCCAGTCTGCAGTGAGCTGAAATACGAAGACATCGACAATTTCGTCGAAATTCTTGAGGACGTCACCAAACAAGTGCTTTAACACGCTGCCGCCATCACCTTAGACTAGAGATATTGGGAACTGTCTGCAAGGAACTCCGTAAAATAATATTACAACCATGAACATCGTTCATTTGACCTGATTCAAATTTACCAACTGTGTGTGGACGTGTATGTTTTTTGTGAGTGCTGTGTGTGCGTGTGACCATCAATCAGTCTGTAATTTTGTAAGTTTAGATTTTCTACGCTAATTAAACGATTATATATCGGTCGACGCCATGCTGGATATTCTTGTCTTTTGCTTACGCTTGGTATTGCCTCGACGATACCGAAAGAGAATGAGTAGATGAAGGTGTGGTTATTGTGGGGTGGGGGAGGTTATTGTGGGGTGGGGGAGGTTATTGTGGGGTGGGGGTGCTTATTTTGGGGTGGGGGTGGTTATTGTGGGGATCATTGTAATTATTGTGGAACAGTATAAATGCCTTAAGGTGGTAGGGGATAGAAATCTAATTTAAACTGTTTTATAGTAAAACTTATTCGAATAATTTGAGCTGGTGACGGACTTTCGTCATACTGTCCGGTATATTTGATTCACTGTTCGTGTTTTGAATGTTTTTCCTCCGTGTCCAACATTGAATCATGGCGCTACATTTTTGTGAGCTACAATTATTAGAAAATTTATGGCAATTTATCAGTGAGAATGGTTTTTCCAGTTGTTTCTTTTGTTACCCTCCTACCATAGCCCTAATTCCCATGAATGCCAATTGCTGAGAAGGCGTGTCCATGGGTCTTGCTGTATGTCCGTCGGCCTTGCACATTGCACACGCTATCATTAGTTCAGTGTACACTGCACAGCTTATTTGTGAGCCCCCGTAAAATTGCCGAAAAAGATTTTAAGATTATTGAATTTGCCGTTTCTGTGGTCTGTGTTAATATATTTAAGTTTAGTACTATTTAAGTTTTAAAGTGGGCTTGATTTGGGAATGCATTTAAGGTATTAGTGGGACGCTACACACAAGGTTTTTTTCTTGCATCACATTTTTTGATAGAAATCCAATAACTTGACAGAGCTGTCCTCTGAAGGTTTGCCCATCTTGTAAATTTGCTGTGAATAACTTTTATTATTATTATTATGCCAACCAGTCAGACTCCAGTTTACGTTGGCACGGGGCTGTTCTGTTTAACGAGTTGATGGCACTCTGTCATGTCAGTTCTTGCCTACAGATAACTGGCATGTTGGCCAGCTCAAGTCATTCATTAATTACTCTTAGCTACATTGTCAGTGTTTGAATTTTCCTTGTGCTGTGGCTGAGGTAATATTTACGGTTTGATTTTTTTCTAATTTTCTATTTTTCGAACTGCAATGGCTTATGATTATTATTTGACGCTGTCGTTTGAAATATGTGAATTGAATTATATATATAAATATAAATTCCTGTCCTTCTGCTTAGAGATTTGTTTGCTTTTATCATTGTGTTGAGTTTCCTGGATGTGAGTTGATGTCAGGGCTGTAGTAGAGGGTATACACATGTAGACAATAGACATAGTGTGAGAATTGTAGAAAAAAATCACTTGGGGGGTAAGACATTGATTTCTGTGGTGTTGGGGCGTGCAATGAGGACTTTACTATGAGATCATAAGAAAGACTGTGGTGGGTTGAACCCCAACCCCCTTGGCAGTTCTCACCCTGGGTATACAGAGTGTGCTTACCTCACAAATATTTGTGTTTAGTATACAGAAAAATGACCTGCAGACAGACCTAGGCAACTGTAGCGAGTGTAGCGTCTATTCACGTCACGGTCAGATACAAAACAAGGTTCGAGTAAATGCTTAGTTTTGCATTGAGACAATTTTTTTTCGCCCGAGGTAGTAAGGATCCCTCGGGATCCTATTATTATTATTATTATTATATATTATTAATCCCAGTGGTATCTGCTTGGAAAAGTGAACAGAACAACATGGGCGGAGTTTATCAGGGGCTAGGGGGTGGGGGGCTGAGCCCCTCCCAGAAGGCCCAGATTAAACTTTTTACCATGAAAATGGTATCCTTTTTGGGGGTTAGCCCCCAATAAGGCCCAGACTCCGAGGTTAGCCCCTCCAAGAATGGAAACCAAACTCCACCCGTGCAGAACAAGAGCTTACGGTAATTCCAGAAAACCTAGGTTATTATTGACTGGCTGAATGCAGTAAAAACAAATCACACGCTGACTAAATTGTATTTATTACAACTAAAATACTGACCAAAAGACGTTATGTGCCGATGACACGCGTACTTGTACATTGCAACAGAAAAGTGCTTCTTTAAACGGAATTCTTTAACACAGATAACACAGATGTTCTGACATACATACAATATTAAAACAATATACAAACAAAAAACTATGAAGAAGACTTTATAAAAGTTTAAAAAATGATTAAAAATCAGTTAACCAGCCCACAAGTTCAGTTAGGTAAAGTGTTGTAAAATTTGCAATGTATGCTGATTACGACAGGGGTCATCCATTTAGTATGTAGTACTATGTACCCAGAAAATTCGGAAACTTCACCCACTCTCCTTTCTACATGTATGCGTACCTTTTACCCTCCCGACGCCTCCGTATGTGCGCTCGACTCAAATTCAACCAGATCCCCTGAGGCTGAGCTGCTGGTTTGTTTATAGCAGCCAGTGACAACCTGGCAGACATTCTACACTTATCCCAGTTACACTTCTTAGTAAATTATTTGTCTGATAGCGGTTGTTCACTGATTTGAACAAGGCCAATAACAGACATGGGCGCCTGCAGACATTTTTGCAGTTGAATACTATAGCAAAGATGTTAAAGTCTTTGACTTTAATATCTGGTGTTTTTCAAACATTTATATGAAATTCTGATCTACAGAAAATGGCAAAAATAACTCAACAGGCAAAGTATTAATTTTCAGAAATCGTTCAGTATGAAACATAAAGTGAACAAACCTTGTTGGTCACCGGTACAGTGAAGCTCTAGAGCAACAAAGAAACTAACACACACACACACAAAACGGAATTCATCCAAAGTAAAACTGAAACGTGTGAGAATAGATAAAATTTCGACAACACATCCACACTACATAATTATCTCAAAAACAAATAACTGAACTTTGGGCAATTTTATCGTACCACAGAAAACAATTAAATGCCTTAAACACAGTAAATTGAAAACCTTGTAAAGTCTTAACTCAGATTGTAGAAATCACACGACAGTTCAGTGGTAAAAATCATTTTAAAACGCGGCTTCAAATACTGAAAAACGTTCAGCATTTTCTTTTGGCACAAATATTTCAAAGCAGTACTGTAGCAATACAGTTCATGGCTACTTTACAATATGCTATTGCTGTGTCGAAAAGGTTTACCATCAAACTTGGTAGCAAATTAATTATAATACTTCATATTAGACTTTATCCTCCACTCCACTATATTCTCTTAAGCAGCCTAGATTTCTACACCGATGAAGAAAATTGGTCATTTCACAAAACATGTCAGCCATGTTAAGTATTTTACTCATGTAGGTGATCAAAATCACTCACAAGATTCATTAAAGTTTTAAAGAAATTAAATAGAGCACAGCATGAAGTCTTAACTTCGCAATAACCAATTTACCCAAAACATGCATTTATTTTTTATTTCTCGTATTTGCTATAGAGCCACCTCTACTCAGAGGCACTCCCAACTACAGCATGTGCATCGGAGTTTCGCGCCGAAGCACACGAGCAATTGCAAGTGAAGGATTTGCGCAAGGTCCTACGCGGCGTTTTGAGGTGGATTCGAACCTGGAACCCTTCGGCTCCAAGGCACCGCTACATGACCAGTGACCACACCCCGCAGTGGCGTGGTGGTGTAATTCATGACACTTGGTGCCCAGCTGCATACCCCACGTAACATATCGAAGGCTACAAATCAAAATTAATCAAAGAACACATAACCGTCTTGCGAACAACAATACCTCGTAGATGTAAACATTCAAGCTACTCTACACGGCGGTCGAAAAACAACTACCTGGTAAAAACGAGGACTTCCTATATCACAAAAGTTATAAAAGTTCTAGAGCAGAAACTGCTGTTGCCTACGAGAACGTCAAAAGTTTACACGACGATCTCTTATAGACGACAATGACATCTTGAGTTGAGCAACTAAAACACACATCGAACCTCTCGCACTACGACTACTTTTGTCCTTGCTAGACGATTAACGTTAAGACGATCACAAGTGAACTAACATGACATCTTCTAGTGTTGGCTATTTCAGGCAAACTATATAAAAAAAATCTCCTAAAAGCCATGATTTATGTCAAACTATCACAGCTAAATAAGTTACAATGGCTGGAGAGAATGCCGTTGAGTCCTCTACGGCCTCAGGATTATTATACAGCGCGTACATTTGGCCTCGTCAGCAAAAACTCGGTCTCTTTAACGTTGCAGTATCGCTTTTACCACAGCCATAAGTAATGCCAGAAATACAATAAGCCTCCCTGGGGCTCCTTAGTATCCAGAAATTGCTGTGCAACAGTCACTGAAAATGATTCAGATTAGGGCATTAGCATTACCGTGAAAATTACTCTAACGATAGTTCAGAATTGTTTGAATGAACACTTATACCGGACTGCAGCACTTTTAAAGTCCACTTCATTGAAATTCTACGTTAAACATCGAAAAATGTGTACACTGTACAATGGCATCTAGAAAACTATCATAGGATTCAACTGAAATCCTTCGTAAAGCTATAAAAAGACCGAATATTTCACAACCGGAAAAGAAAGTATCAAACCCGAACACGTACAACTGATAGATATACTCAACAATTCTCTGCTTAACTTTATCACAATTACCTCGACGATCAGAAAAACCAATTCTGCCACATCACATTCACGAAACTCACTAACAAAAAACAACATAAATATTCAGTATTGAGGACTTTCTGTGCTTTCGATTTGCACGTCGTTAGGCTTGCGAGAAGTGAATAACTGAATATGTCTCCCAAAGCTACTTGCATTTGCTTCCAATTGCAAGAAAGAGCAGTCCCTTACATCAACTTTCATGGCCATGAATGGTTATGGACTTCATTTTCTTAGTCTTGGCATATGAAGTTTTCCCAGTCCTCTCCCTCGCCGTCTCACCTTCCCATCAACAGTGTACAGTTGATGTATTCATCATAGCTGAGTTGGTTAGGGGATCAGATTAAGCAGAAATTCTGAGCCAAATTTCTGCCCTGACAAGCATTTGAACCCCCCCCGCCGACTTCACAACAGTGTAGCATGATAACCTCTACACTACCCAGTACTCCCCATACGAGCACTATGGTCAGCATTTTCCCTATTTACACGCAACCAGATTGAACCATTCTATCACAAAGTCCCAGTGTTTCCTCCGTGAAACTCTTTAAGGCGCTATATAAGTGTCATATGCAGAGATCTATTTGGATAAGAAAATAATTACTAAATGTTAAATGAAAACAAAAATCACAACCTTCGTTCTGCGCAATTGACCAACTAACAATTCAACTTACATAGCATTTCACCACTCTGGTATATAAAGCAATTAATTCAAAATCGTATGGTGGAATACAAATTTAAATAAGTAATCCTGAAATTAAGACCTAAGTAAGACATGCTCAATTAAACTACCGGTATGTTCTAAAATCTAAACACTTCTGCTCTTTAACAAACCCTCAAATTCAAGCTGGCTTCTAAAATGATTAATTAAAAATTTATATCAAGGTGGAATACAAATTTAAATACGTAGTGCGAAAAGTAAGACTTACGTAAGACGTGCTCAATCAAAATATGTTCTAAACAATTTTCGCTCTTAACAAAAACCATCATATTCAAGTCGGCTTCTCCAGTGAATTTTTTTAAAATTTATGTTACAACTTCAATTGAAGCGACATTAGACTGATATATGTACAAGAGAAGTCATTAGAATATATTACATTATAATTACTATAAATATATTACATTACTAAAAATACAAAAGAACTCCGCTACATTACACTGGACACGATTAGATACGAAATAAAACCAAAAATGTTAAAAATAATTAACATGATTGTAAGACTATTGCTAACAACAATACCGCTACCGATATCTACTCAGATATCTTCCTCATCACCGACAGTAAATATGGCAAAAATCTACACAACCTCAATCATACAAATACATGCAGAAGTGACTCTCTGTCTGTCTGTATCTTTCACTCTATCTCTGTCTGTCTGTCTCTCTTTATAGGCACTCTTCACAATAAACTTTTCACAATAAAACAAACCCAATGCTTCTGCAAATACCTTGGTATTTTCTCTCAATATAAGCGCCCATAGTAAACAAATACGTGCAAACTAAAAAAAAATTGCATAAGAACAATTTTAAAAAACGTTGCAAGTCTGAAGCTGTTTGAACAACAGACCCCACACCTATGTGTTCACCTCTTGGCATTCAGTTCGTTGTAAAAAATACAACACAAGTTCACAACCTAATTCCAGAGGTGCTTATGACAGCTGTGAGGGAAGTCTTGCATGCTGCCACATTTTCCTCAGAAACTTTCTTAGCTTCTAGAGCAGTGGTTCCCAACTTTTTTGGACTTTAGGGCCACTTTTTCTTAGTTGAAAGACATTTGGGGGGTCACAAGGCTAAAATTTAATTAAGTAAAAGCATACAAAGTTGTCATAATTGAATCAAAATAGAACGTTTTATGTTATTTATACTGTAGACGTCAAATAAATCATTTGTAATAGAAAATAATTATGTGTTATATCCTGTCCAAATTGTCAATTTTTTCATGTATTTTTTTAATTATTTGAGAGATGAGGGTTATTTTTTTAGGCCTGGCGGGCCACGGGTTCGGAATCACTGTTCTAGAGCTACTGCACCGGCCAGTAATAATCACTATTTCGGACATAAATGCCTCTTCAGAAGACTTAACTCTCTGAAAAACGAGACTTTAACATTATCAGAGGTTTCACGATATTGTCAGGGTGAGAATTGCCGGGGGTTGGGGTTTCAACCCCCAGTTTTTCTTAGAGCCCATATCAAAGTCTGTTTTTCACAGCCCAATTCCAAGTGAATCATAGTCCAACACCAGTTACTTTTCCACAATTCTCACACTGCATATCGTACATCGCTCGCTGAATCAACAGGGCACTAAGGCGTCACCACTAATGACATTCATTCACCCACCCTCCCAGTTACACCCATTAACAGCTCTTAAAAGGCGCTACCAAAAAAATTAATGTTCAAATACATGTATACAAACAAAACAGTTCAAATGAAAGTTGACTGTAACACTGTAGAGTGCAAAGACTCGCATAAAAGTTTGGACTTGAAAGGGCGCATATCGTACCATGTCGTGCATAAAACAATTCTGAAAAACTATATTGCTCACTATGGTGCCTGAGAAGGTAGGGATCAATAAACCAATTAATCCATAAACTAAAATGTCACCACTTGGAAAAATGGGGAAAAAAATTCCATTTGGAAAACTCTAGATTTCTCAATTCTGCGCTTCAGAAGAGAATATTCAAATATGTGAAATTTACGTAAAAAAACCACTTATCAAAGAACAGGATAAAAACACTGTTCCAAAAATCCCAAATGAAGACGAAAATAGAACATGACAGAACAATGTAAAAAAACATATTCTGTTGAAAAGAGTAAAATAAAAAGTCTACAAATGTTTCAGTGTATCTGACGTTTTTACATAGAAATCATGACACATCATTGGCCATTTTCAACATAGTAAACCTAAGAAAAAATGAGGTCTGCCAAAAGTTTACACAGCAAAAAACATCATAAAGTTACTAATGCTCAGGCATGATCAAGACATTTAAATAGTCTAACAAGTGCTCAAAGTGCTCTTCAGCTTCTCAGTGAGAACATTAGCCTGAATGTAAAAGAGGTGATTCATAGAAAGACAAATCTGAGTGTTGGGGACTAAAATTAATTATAAAGTTATTATACAAGAAGTAGATTAGAAAGAAGCAGGAATAAAATCAGTTAAACAGAATGCCCATTGTTAAGTGTGAAAGCAACACAGTCAGTACAAAATATTACCAGTTCAAATGCCCAGAACATGCCGTATAAATTATTGTAAAACAAAATCATGTCAATATATGTTACAGATAAACACTTCATAAGTTCAAAGGCATACAAAGAAGTCAGAAAAATGTCTGGCCAGGATAATGCTAAAATCAGAAATCAAAAGGCATTAATTACCTCAGAGCAAAAATAAGTTGAAAAATTCAAAATTGCAGAAAGTCTGTAAAAAATGAAAACAGTTTGTCCACAATGCCCAGCATTTACTCTAAGGTCCTTGCTACTTGCTCTTCATAAGTAAGAGCATAACTTGTAAAGTTATTACTAATTAGTTGCCATTAATTATTATTATCGCCAATTAGTAATCAATGACGAATTTATAATAACTCATAATAATGATTGCTATTGAAGCAAATTATTCTACAGTTGGTTGCTTAGGTGTTGAATTGTTGATACCACGCGCTTGAAAAAACCTTGTCACGTAATAATATTATTAGGAAAACTTCAAGACTTATGCATAAATTGTGTATTGCATTTAAAAATTTAAAAAGCACTTCTCAGAGTGCACACCAATCAGAGGTGCATCCATACATACTGTACATAAACAAAAAAGATGATTTCAAAGTACAATACATCAAGTCTTAATTGCTGTTAGAAAAAGGTCAATAACCAAAATGAATTTTAAAATTGATGTGCAAAATAGAAATTCATTGTGAATGCAAAAGGTCATTTACCCCAATTGGTAAAAATGCCCTCATCATTTGAATGTACAATAGTAGTAGTATGTAGTACGGTAGATCGCTGCCAAAATACATTCACCTAATGTAGTGCAAGTCATGGTAAGACTTCCTACAAATTACACGTAGCAAATTTGCAACACTTTTATACCATTAGTAGAGCATAGCTTTCAAAGTTGTTTACAAGCCACTCAGCCAGTACAAGTCGAAACCATAACAATCACTATGAGAAGCAAACCAGTTAGTCCTTTAGGTGAAGGGTAACATGAATAACAGTTGCCAGAGGGTACAAAGGGGCAAAATATTATGTGGTCTTTGGTACTTTCGGAGTAGTAGGTGGTGTTTGACCATCTATAGACCAATGGTGCTCAGCATTTTCTTCAGTTTTGAGTGAAAAACCCAAGGACTGGTAGATAGAGGAGTCAGATGATGGTGGGTGATTGGTAATGATGGTAGAGGAACAGAAAATGTGTGGAATTTAAAAGGCAGATTGCAACCAGACATGGCAGATGAGCAATTTTGAAAAGGAGGATAAGCAATTTTGAAAAAATGGATAAGCAATTTGGAAAAGGTGATTTTAGCAATTTGAAAAAGGTAGGTTTTAAGTTGAGAACAAAATGACAAAAGAACTGAGCAGACTGAACAAACACAAAGAGAGAATTTTACTCGATAAAAAAACATGGAATTATTTTTTAAAATAATGAAACTCATTGACCCAAGTCGTCGCTCTACACAAACCGCATTCATCCACTACGGAGATCTAGGTAGCGCCCTTTCAAGGCTACTTCTACACGAGTAGTTCAGCTTCACTGTTTTTTCCACCGAATTGTTGCGTGTTACATGATGGACTGGATCACTTGGATGGACCGATTTTACTTGTCGAGGTTAACCCGCAATGTAAGGGTTAATATCATCCTCTGCCGTCCAAGGATTGACTTGTCCCCCTCTGGTGAGTGCTTCTTGAACATATTATGACTTCTGACAGAGATCCTTGGCGTGTATTGCTTTCACCTGCATGGAGTCTCTGCCTCTAGAGACAGCGGCTAATGCCCATCGAGCGACTGAAGGAATTTCTTCTCAAACAGATGAGGAACGAGCTTATGCCTGAGAAAGAAACACTGTTCATTCGCTCAAACATTCAGAGCATTTATTTTATTTTATTATGTATTTATTTATTTATTTATTAGAAGCACTTCTATAGCGCCATTCAAAAACTATCTACTCAGAAGCGCTCTTGACACAACGTCGGTTAAATAGGACAGTCCTAAGACTAGAGAAGACCATGGTGCAGTGGACCCTGGGCACTAGGTGAAGTGTTATAGGGAGCCCATTCCAGGAGTGGCACTACAAAATTTTTTCGAAAGAACGAATGAATGTTAATCATCTATTGGCACACATGACACACATCATATCATCAGATCGTATTAGATAAGTTTTGATTGGACGAGATAATAGACTTAAATGCTTGCCACTTCCACAGTCCACACTCTCCGTTCGGCTGAACAAAGTCTGCTCCGAGTCCATTTTGCTCGTATGTCCACTATGCCAAACCGCGCCTTCTCAGTGGTAGGGCCCTCAACCTGAAAAGGCCTCCCCTTGATGCTTCACTCCCTTCCTGAACTCCTGAAGGCAATCCCCTCTCATCTTAAGACGAGGCCAAAGGCTGGGAGTGCCTTTCAGTAATCCCGTTGAAGAGGCGCTATACAAATTAATTTAATGTATGAATGTAAACGTACCGGATTGGTAGCATGATAAGATGTAAGACGGGAAAGACCATCTTGAGGTACGTAACCGGAGCAAAGCCAAAGCCGCAGAGCATTGCGAGTTGCAGCAGCTGGACAAACGTGAAGAGATGGATCTTGCGCTGTGGAACCGTACGGATGTAGTGGTTTGGCGGATATGCTGCCTGAAAAAGACACATCACGTCATCAACATTCAAGGCTAACTCCATATTTCGTTATAAATAATAAAATTTGTTTATTAATTCTAACTGAAAAGTAAACAGTAAGATCTCATGATATGGTAGCAACAGATGATAAAAAGCTTAACAGGAGTTGAATTCATCTGTATGGCAGCCTGCAAGGCGCCCATCTACAGAAGAGGGCTACAGTACATAAGTGCATGCAAAATCATGCAACAGAACATCAATTGAAAGCTGGGTGTACATATGAAGTGTCTTTAAGCCTATAAAATTCGATGCAAAAATTCTTATTTCTGGCCAAGATATTGGCAAGAAACCTTGGGTCAAGGTTTTTTTTGGCCCACCCCATAAATGGGCATTTATACAGCACTTTACACAGGGCTTAAAGTGTGCCAGGACGGTCATGGACGGCGTTCTGGCACTTATTTTCAAATCTGAATGCCGTCCTGCCACTTATTTGTCAGAAAAGACTGAAAAGGTAAGACCGTCCTGGCACTTCTTTTCTACACTCTAAGGAGTAAGGGCGTTCATGCACTACTTTTTCTACACTTTGAGCACTGACCTTACAGTAACCTCACGAGAGCGTTAATGATGCTAAAACAGATAAGTGTTCTTCGCTAAATCTGTCGTTACCTGTTCCGTTAGCAACAGCATGATTCTCTCAAAGAGCTGGTTACTGTGGAGAGCGGTTATGGCCAAGTAGAGAAAGAGTCCGTCGAGAACGGGACGCGGTATCAACTGAAGTTGATCGATGAATTGCAGCGATAATCCGATCATTATGTGCGACACGATCCCAGTGACACGCGTCTCTCTCACGCTAACGATCCTAAAAACAGAAGATCACATATTGATACTCAATGATTTACTCCATTGGTGATAAAACAATAGTGAGCACAATAAATCAGAAATAATTATAATTAGTAAGAATATAATAGTAATACTAATTTTTTCTTTATTACTATCATTTTTATTGAATCTTTATGTATAGCACACCTTTAAGATAAACTACTCAGAAGCGCTCCCAGTAACAACAGCTAATTAAAGCAGTTTTTAAGCGAGAAAGGAACATAGTGGTGTGACCTCTAGGCACAATAGGCGGAGAGCAACAGAGAGCCAATTCCAGGTTCTAGAACCAGCCACTGAGAAAGAGCGCCTCATCTATGGAATTTATATAGCGCCCCTGCAAGATAATATTTAGAGGCGCTTCCAACCGAAGCACGGCCAAAGAGGAAAGCCATGAGTAGTTTATAAGAAAGTTCAGACAAGTCCTGCAGAAAGGAACACAGGCCAGTCAAAAGGGGGGGGCCATAAACAGACACACAAACAGAGGGACCTACAATCGAGAAAGCACCGTCTGATGGATGTGTGTGCATGTGTAACCACAAAGCCGCCTCTACAGGCCAAGCACAAAGATTGGTGACCAAAGCAAGCCGAAGTTAAAGCACTGTATAAAATTATTGCAAGCAAGGCTGTTTTTAAGGAATTTTTAGAACTGCACAACTCCTTCTTTTCCTTCCCATCCTCCATGGTAAATTACTTCCAATCGGAGGACAATGACCATTTTTTGTTAGTTTTAACTGTACAAAAGTGCTTCTACAACTGCACAAATTCATTTATAACTGCACATTTTGTGTACAACTGCACATTAAAAAAGTCCTGATTGCAGGTTCTTACTTGAGATGTACTCGACCCTGATAGACCCTGTCCTCCTTGTCGGCCATCGCCCTGACGTGTAACGGTGAATGCGGCAGAGCGCCATGCACCATCGGAAGACCAAAGAACGCAAGGAAGGCATTCAGCAATGCCACGACCATCAGATCCCAGTGATACGCCGGACCCTTTCTCATCCTTTTCCACACAAAAAATCAAAAAAATTACACCGCAACGACGACAAAGTATTCAAACACCCCAAAATTAAAGTGAAGGTTTCTATACAACAGTTCAAGGGTCGTTTTTAATTGTAATCTGACATTTTGTAATCTAATATTCAAGGAGAACCACATCATTAAAAAACCCATCAGCCTCAGACTCTTAGGTCACTTACAGCAATACACGTTCACCTAAAACACCAATTATTATCCGTCTTTGTTCTGTTGCCCTGCTATATCTTAATATTTTCAAGAGTTGCGCTATTCCTTAAAAAATGTCAAGCAACAATTTCAAACAGGTGCCAAGTGTGTTGGATGTTTAAACCAACCTTGCTTCTTACAACATCAATTAAACAAATTGTCAATATATCCTTAATTAAACCTGTTTTACATAAAACAGTTTCAATAAATTATTGCAAAAACCTGTTTCAACATAGCCTCAAAAATGTCTGAATTGAAAATTGATTTAATGCATTGAAGGAAAAGATGCCTGCAAATGTGCAACAATGAAAACTCTTCAGAATTAAGTACCTATTGTCTGGGCTGTTGACCATAGCGCCGGCTGTATTCTGGTCCATGAAGAACAATAGCGACAGACAAAATCCAAGACCCATTGCACCCAAGATGGCTGGCCAAGCCAAATCGTAGAGAGGAGGGGGTTCGAATATGTTGCCCCCACTGACGTCAAATTTTTTCACTAGTAAACATCAAGAAATGTAGAAAATCTAAAATAAGACTTCTGTACCATAATTAACTACATAAAATTTCCTCTTCCAAATGCTGCACAGTTGTGCAGATTGAATGCAAACGATCCAAAATGGCAACTGAAAAACTTCAATTATTGACAGTTCCAACAAATCTTGGTAGAAATTTTACTAAGTATCTTAAAGATGATATAAATACAAATATACGTTTTACATTGATAGCCAATAAATTTCTGCAGTGCATTTTCTCATTTACATTCAACAATTAACTGTCTGTAACTGTATAAAGAAACTATAGAACTCCATAGAGAATCTGGCAATTTATAACACCCCTGATACTGAAACTGGTAAATGAATACCCGCAGATGAAACTGGCATCAAACTGCCCAAGATAACTTCAACTGGCAGAAAATCTTATTCAGTTTTAGGATTATAATTGGGAATTTGGGATAGAAATTAGTAGAAACTTCACAACAAAAGGGTGACTCCATAAACCAATCGAACATAGATAATAGATATTTGAATAATATTTACAAGTTTACGAATTCCTTTCATTGATGGCATATCACACAACTAGAATGAAAAAGACTAAGAGGATGGAACACTATAAGTAATCAACTACAGCACAACAGACATTTGAAGGTTTGCACAAAATTTTGCGTTTCATTTTATTCAACTTACAACATACACTACTTTCACCAAAGTCACCAGATAGTTAAAAAAAACAGTTGGCACAACACAGTTGAAACAATAGAGATGAAACAATATAGACAGCTGAAACAATAGAGATGAAATAATACAGATAGAACAGTAAAGATGGTACAAACACAGATCAAAGAATGCAGATGAAACTGGCATCAAGATGCCACCACTGGCACAATAGCTCTGGGAAACCACAAACTTGACTGTCTATGGAATTAGAAGTCATGAGAACTAAACCCATGCCATTCTAGGACCTTTAGAGTTTCACAAAGTGTGCTATTATACATAAATAGAGGTATACAATTACACAAAGGTGTTACATTGGTAATAATAATTATGGTTGATTCAAAAACATGCATGCATCACTGGTACATGTAGGCCGCAATCCTGAAACTTTGGTAAAGGAATCACACACACTTAATCCAGAGTCTGAATAAATACTGATAAAATGGCACGCAGCAATACTCGGCTCATTTAACAGAAGGTACATGTATGTAGCTGCATTTGAGATGCAAACCAAACAAGGGGTATTCAAACCAAATAGTCTGTAAATAAATCTGCATTGCCATTTCGATCTAGAAAAATCTGCATCCAGGAAAGATTTTAAAAAATGCAAACCATAGCAGCTGTCATTCGTCCTCCTCATCCTCATTCTCCTCCTCACCTGCTCAATTAGAAGGCCAGAATCTTCTAACAATGCAGGGCTATTGTTTTTAAAATTAACTATTATTAAGTAAAACTAACTGTAAGACATCTGCTCTAAGTAGACAATTCATACTCGCATGAATGCTTGTGCTCGTGTATGCATGCACAATATTTATAATTATGTATTTATGCATGCATGATGTCTAAATGTATCATATTGTATCTATAAATGTAGAATGCGCCTCTCACACATTAAGTTATCTGCTAATAATCTCATCTGCCCTTACCTTTAATACTCAACATGATCACACAATCCCTTACCCTACCTGACTGGACCTCTCACCTGGTCTGACCTTACCTCAATATGACCTCACCCAATCTCACTCTACCTGACTTGAATTTACCTGATTTGCCCTTACTTCAACCTCATTCATTCATTCATTCATTCTGAAAACTTATATAGCGATCCTTCAAGAAGTCTACTCAGAGGTGCTCCCAGCCCAGCCACGGCTAAAACCTCACCTCATCTGATAAATGAATACCCGGCCTTACCTCATGCTACAATATCCAACACGATCTATACGCCAGTGAAAACTTGTTCCCATTCTACATAAATTAATTAATTTATACACAAAACGAACTATTTGTTATTCAAGCGTTTCCTGGCAAACTTCGAACAATGGGCAAAGATGAAACAATGGAAGAGAGTTTCCATGGCAACGTACGTTTGACGTCTCGGAAGACGTATGAGCCGAAGAAAGACATGAGAATGACGGAGACGGGAAGAGCACAGTCGGCCAACAGCTCCCTCTTACCCGCATTCAGGAATGGACTGCAAACAACACACAAACATGGAAACCATCATCGACTGTTAAAATCCAACAGATATTGAATGGTTCTTGCAATGCGGTGAGACTATGATTGAACGTTAATGTATAATTGTATAATGTATAGGTACGAATAACAGAAGGAAGCGGGTTCAATAATCAATAGCCCCATAAAATGATGGATGACCAGTGGTGAAGAACAAAGCCCAATGGTTAAGAACCATGTCCATTGCCCAGTGATGAAGAACCATGGCCAGTGGTGAAGAACATAGCCCAATGGGTAAGAACAACGTCCAACAGTAAAGAACAAAGTCCAACAGTAAAGAACAAAGCCCAACAGTAAAGAACAAAGCCCAATAGTAAAGAACAAAGCCCAACAGTAAAGAAAGAAGCCCAACAGTGACAAAAAAACTCCGGCAAAAACCTTAACACCACTAAACCACTTTCCCTGTGAACATCACAGCGCCAACACACACTTACGTTTTCGTGAAGTTGTAGAGAGACAGACCAAGCCAGACTGTTCCAAGCATAAGCAACAGGTAAAGGAGACTGTTCTCCCGTAGGCATTCCGTCGTAACCGATGACGACGCTGACTTCTCCACGCCCTTCAACGCCAGCGCCCCGACGTCCTGAGCAACCGCTCGACCGACTACAACTGGGGCCGAGTAGTTCTCCGAGCATTTTGGTGAGTTGTAGTTTTCGTGAAAATCTGTGCAACAGAGTCGAAAGTTTGTATTGTATTAACCTTTATTGACCCAACGTTCCCAAAGTGGAACATATTATTAAAAAATTTGCAGAGACGGTAAAACCTACTGTAAGTCATCTTATTGATATTCATTTACTTGGCCAATGATTGGTGCATGTTTATTTACTTTTGTTTCAAGTATGTTGCTGCTAATAAAATAGTTATTTTGATGCAAATTTGGCAAAAAATGACGTTTTTGCTAAAAAATATTGAAAATTTTTTTTTGCGCAAATGCATGATAATTAATTGCTTTTATTGTACATTTGGATTTAACTGTGTCTATTCTGTCTGGTTATGGTCAATTTTCTTGATAGTAGTGCTCTACGAGTGAGCAACGCAGCTGAATTTAGATATGTTCCACTTTGGGAACGTTGGGTCACTCTCACTAGTTGAAACAATACTTTTACGTTCTATTGAAATTTGCCCTGCTCGCTACAAAATATACGTTGATTGTAGTTTTCATTCTAATATGAACATGAATATTATTAGTATTAATTATAGTATTATTATTATTTGGTCCATTATTATTATTTTAGGCCTATTTGTTATTATTTTATTATATAGTACTGGTTTGTTTCGGGATTTGAGGAGCTTGAAAAGTTGCGTTAGGCCTTCTGTAGCATGATGTTTTCAACGTAGGCTATATTTAAATTCTGATTAGCCTATATAATTACTCCGTTTTCCCGCAGGGTGGGTTGTTTGGGGACAGGGTATGGCGGGGTGGGGTGAGGATTGTGGGATGGTAGGGTGCGGTGAGACCAAAGGTGAAAACCAAGTGAAACATTATTTTTTGCTATGAATTTCATGTGTTGAGCCTTTCGCGGAGTGGAGTCATGGAGGGGTGGGAGATGGGGTGGGCAGGCCTGAATTAGAGTGGAGGTGGGTGGGGTCGGACGGTTGTGGTATGGGGTTGTAGTGTGCTGTGTGGGGTCAAAGTGGGAAGGAAGAGCCAAGGTGAAAAACAAAGTAAAAAATTGTTTTTCATGAATTTCCTATGTTGCGCATTTTAAGAGGTGGGTCGGAGTGGAGGGTGGGAATGGGGTGGAGTGGGCCGGAGTAGGGTGGAGGTGGGTTATAGATGGACGGTTGGAGTATGTGGTTGAAGTGGGCCGTGTGCGTTCGAAGTGAAGAGGAGGTTTGACCGAGAAACCTTACTCTAGACATGTGGGACTGTGTGAGGCAAATTTGGGGGAGGTGGATTAGGGTTGGGTTGGGTGGGTGGGGTGGGTGGGAGATTGTTGTGGGACTTTGTGGGATACGGTCAGCGTAGTGGTTCGTTGGGACCGGTATGAAAACAAATTGAAACATTATTTTTCATAAATTTCATATGTGAGCATTTCATGGGGGTTTGGTGGGGTGGAAGCCTGGAAGGGTGGGGGCGGAGTGGAATTTTGAGGATGGGGTGTGTAAAATTTGAAGTAGAGGTGGAGTATTAACCTTTGTGATTCACACCTTTTAAAAAATTGTATATATGCATCATTTGGAAAAAGTTATACTTTTACTAATGCTTGATGCCTATACTAGTCAAAGTGACCCAACGTTCCACTTTGGGAACATATATATAATTTTTATATGAACAGAAAATAATTTTTTTTTAACTAATTGCCTCTATCTAGGTGGTAAACTGTATGATAACAAAGTTCAGAAGTGATAGAATGACTATTTCTGTATCTGGGATGATAAAGGTTAAATTGTATTGTATTAAAACATTTATAAAGCGCCTCTGCTAGGGTGAACCGTTCAGAGGCGCTCCCATGCGCAAGGCCACGAGAGAAGAAATAAGTTTTGAGGAAAGAAAATGAGGAGGAGGGAATTACCAGTACTTTAGAAGTTGAGACCGAGCAGATGGAGACAGAGTATTCCAAAGAGAGGGGCCAATTGATGTTATTAATGAATTAGTACCTTTAGTAATGAGTAATAAATTAATTAGTACCTTTAGTATGCAGTTATTAATGAATTAGTACGTTTTTTAAGTAGCAATTAATGAAAAGTAATGAATTAGTGGCTTTATTGTGTGCCAATGTAAATAATGCACCTGGCATTAATTCCTTCATTCAACCATTTTTAGAGATTTATATAGCGCCTCTTCAAGACCATTCACTCAGAAGCTCTCCTGACCTATACCCGCTAATGGTGAGTAGGTGATGGCTGAATGGTGATACAACAGCACAGAAGGAAGTGGGTTCAAAATCCACAACCATAAAAATTTGGCTCTGTTTTTAACTGCTTAGGGTGACTATAAAATGAGTATTAGAATTGACGGCGCCTTGCAGCCTGCCATACAGTTAGATTCTAGTTGGCTAACAGCACAGATAAAGCAGAAATCCTGACTCAGATTTCTGCCATGATGGGGATTTGAACCAAACCTTTCAATCGACATTCCAGTGTACTAACCACTAGACTATCGAGTACCCAAGCAAGGATGCATACTTTGTATAGTTTTGTATACTTACTGGAAACAACGTCTTTGAAAGCATCGACTGCAAAAGCCATCGAAATGAAGAGAGCAAAAATTTCCTCTGTTGACCTGTTACAAGCGCACAAACGCACACCCACATCCATCAGTCAATTAATACATAATCAATCAATCAATACATAATCGATCAATCAATACATAATCGATCAATCAATATATAATCAATCAATCAGAAATCAAATCCGTTCTCATCCAGTTTCTTTGGCTCAACAACAAATTGCAAAGTCGTATGTAACACACTCCGAAATTGCAAATCTGGACTCCAAAGTTAAGTGTATGCATTGACGAATTATGAAGGGTTCTGTGCATATGTGTATGTAAATGTGTACAATACATGTATAGTTGTATGCTTTTCTCACCAAAACTGACACCATTTACCATGCTTTTTTTACCTACAATGACACCATTTACCATGCTTTTCTTACCTACAATGACACCATTTACCATGCTTAATCTTACCTACACTGAGACCATTTACCATGATTAGCCTATATTACCTACAATGACACCATTTACCATGATTATATTACCTACAATGACACCATTTACCATGATTATATTACCTACAATGACACCATTTACCATGTTTTTCTTACATACCATGAAATCATTTACCATGCTTTTCTTACCTACAATGACACCATTTTCTACCTACCATGACAGTACATATGAAGAACTCACCGTGTGCACCACTTCATCAGCTTACTGGCGTCTGTGAACGCATAGATGAGCAGAAAGAATGAATTCCAGAGACCAGTGCAGGCAAACATGGCAACGAAGTTGAGATCCCAGTCCTCACAAATATTGTAGATGACTGCAAAACCAAAACAAATCATCATCATCAGCACGCTTATCATTTGACCCCACAGTATTGTTATTTTAATATCAGTAGTATTACTTTATCATTATCATAAAACTTATATAAGATAAGAATATTCTTTAATTCACCAAAATTTGCTAACCGCCATAGTTGTAAAAAACGTTTTTTTCCGTTTTTTTTTCTCTCCCAAAAAACGTCGTTTTTTTCCTTTTTTATTTTCCCCATCGTTTTTTATTTTTTCTTTATCTTTATTTATACATTTACTTTCTATTATTATTTTCCTTGATTTTAATTTTTTCTGATATTTCTTATGTTTTCCGCCAACTATCAAGGATCCACCTAACTAAAGTCATTATTTCATCGTTTAACATCATCATTTAAGAGATAGCCTATGTGTAGTAGGTTCCTAATCAAGATTTTCATGGTTAAAATGCGGTTTTAGATGTAGCAAAGTCAAATTATTTTCCGTTTCCGTTTTTTATCGTTTTTTGTCGTTTTTTATTATTTTGAAAAAAACGTGGTTTTTTACCGTTTTTTATTTCGTTTTCATCGTTTTTTACATCTATGCTAACCGCATTTTGGTATACAGACATGGTACAATAAAATGAAATACAGTTTGAAACAATAACCTTTCAGAATCACATATAATATGTTCTTTCATATTTAAAAACTGCCACATTTAGCCGTGGTTGGACTGGGAGCACTTCTGAGTAGATTACCTTGAAGGTGCACTATAGATACAAAATCTCAAAAATAATAATATTATTACTATCGATATAGGTCTGCTCCAAATGTTATGAAGTATTCACACATACAACAAGATGTAGTTATCGTTCAAAAAGGAAGCCAAAGACCTACTTTTTGTATAGAGTGCCAGAGGTGCTGTGGTCAGTACGATGACCATAGGCTGGCCACCAAATATCGCAAACACTAGACCTCCAATGGTCTGCGAGTAGATGGCTTTGCGCACATCTGGAATTATTGCAAATCAAACAAAGGATTTCTTTATTGCAAATCAAACAAAGGGCATTGTTTTATTACAAATCAAACGAAGCATTGTTTACATATCAAACAAAGGATTTGCATTACCGTATTTTCGCGAATATAACACGCACACGGGTATAACACGCACCCGAATATAACACGCTACTTTTTGCGATTTCAGTAAAAATTGAATTATATAACACGCACCCGACTATAAGACGCACCCATTTCCGTGCGTCAAGCTAGACGTGAGTACTTGAACGTGTACGCTAGCGTTAATGTGACTCGTGTACATAGTCATAACTGGTTTAATTAAATGCAATTTAAAATAATCCGTTTGATGAAAATCTTTAAAAAAAGAAAATGGAAGGTTAATGCTAAAATGAACGTTTCAATAAAGTTTACTATATAAATATAACGATTTACTGCAAGCACGAACTATCTTGTTTCCGATTCTTTGCTGGCACCGGTAAGGTCTTCACAAGGTAAGGCATTTATCGTTTAAAGATTATAGCAGTGACGGAGTGAATAATTTGATAGGAAGACTTTGACATAAGCCAGTTTTATCAAGCAAAGCGATCTTATTAAAAGTATTTTTTAGCGAATTTAAGTATGCACCCATTGTAGCATTTTTTTCGACAATCCAAGTTATATTGAAGCCAGAATTTATTTGAGCAACTTCACTTCCATATAGCCTTAAATAACGAGCGTGTAACCTACTATTGTGCGAACGGGTAATGACGATCCTATCATCCTATGCTAGTATTGGCGTTCTGTTATAAAGACGGTTCTTGGCCAAGAAATGTAATATATTTTTTGAAACTTTATGTCTTTAGGCCAAAACTATATAATTAAGCGTATTTATAAGTGGAAGATTTATTTAATGTGGGAACGTACGCGCGTTACTTTGACGTACGAAAATTCGAATAATCCAAAATGGCGGCCCTTGCGGAGGAACAAATTTCCGTCTAAACTCGCCATTTCCTTGAAGAATTAGCTTCAAATGATGCCAGTTTCGATAAATCTAGCGACTAATAATTGTTTGATATACCAATTTACGAAAATAAAGTGGGTTTAGGCAGGAAATTATGATTTTTACACGGGTTCACAGATGGCATTCACCGCATTCGCCGTTACTGCAGAGAAATTGGGATGAAACTATTTGCTAACTGGCAAGTCATTCTGGTAAAATTGTACTTCATTTTTGATGCCGTGGACGATATTTATAATTTTAATGTGGAAGAGACAGCGGATGACACTGAAAACGAGGAATAACTAGACTGTTTGAAAATCGCAAAATTATGAGCTATAACAATTAAAAGTTCTAATTTCCTGAACTCTTATACCTAGCGCAGTGCGAGCGATAATACAGAATATCGTGTGTTCATTCGTTTATTCAAAATTGAAAACGACAATTAGAATTAGAATTTATAAACAGTAATATTTGACTGATATGTAAGGTCAAATAATAATTTTTTCATTTTCAATTGTGACTCTGCGGCTCTGGCATTTTATAATAATGATGATAAACGAATACTACAACGGACGTCGGACTTTATGTCCGATCGTTTTGTCGACGTCCATGCCTCCGTATTGTAAGTAAAAAACATTTTTACCGCAGTTTCTGACCATGATCTGAAAATAATCTGGTTCAAAATTTGGCTGTGTAAAAAATAATTTTATAACACGCCCCCGAGTATACCACGCAGGCAGGGTGCGTGGTTTGTAAAACTTTGTATAACCCGCGTGTTATATTCGCGAAAATACGGTAATTACAAATCAAACAAGGGATTCCCTTACTGCAAGTCAAATGAAGAATTTTTCTAATAAATCAAATGAAGATTTTTTCTTACAAATCGAACAAATTTTTATTACCATAATTACAAATGAAACTAAGGATTTTTATTACAATTAAATCAAACATACGCACACATAGATACATGCATACAGATGCACATACGTACATACACAGTTTTTATACAGGAACATCATACCCATACATGAGCACAAATTTGGTATATACGGTACAGACATAAATACACATGTACAATACTTGTATTCTTTCATCTATAAATAAATACCTGCACACATACTCACAGTCTCACACATGTACATAAGCACATACATCCATATATGCAACCATAATACACACACACACACGCAAACATACATTCAATCGTACATTCAATAGAGCATTCAATCGTACACTCAACTACTCAATCATACATTCAATCGTACACTCAACTACTCAATCATACATTCAATCGTACACTCAACTACTCAATCATACATTCAATTGTACACTCAACTACTCAATCAAACATTCAATCATACACTCAACTACTCAATCATACATTCAATTGTACACTCAACTACTCAATCATACATTCAATCGTACACTCAACTACTCAATCAAACATTCAATCGTACACACAACTACTCAATCATACATTCAATCGTTCACACAACTACTCAATCATACATTCAATCGTACACTCAACTACTCAATCATACATTCAATCGTACACTCAACTACTCAATCTTACATTCAATCGTACACTCAACTACTCAATCATACATTCAATCGTACATTCAATCATACATTCAATCATACATTCAATCGTACATTCAATCGTACACTCAACTACTCAATCATACATTTAATCATACACTCAATTACTCAATCGTACATTCAATCATACACTCAACTACTCAATCATACTTTGAATCATACACTCAATCATACATTCAATCGTACACTCAACTACTCAATCATACATTCAATCGTACACTCAACTACTCAATCATACATTCAATCGTACACTCAACTACTCAATCATACATTCAATCGTACACTCAACTACTCAATCTTACATTCAATCGTACACTCAACTACTCAATCATACATTCAATCGTACATTCAATCATACATTCAATCATACATTCAATCGTACATTCAATCGTACACTCAACTACTCAATCATACATTTAATCATACACTCAATTACTCAATCGTACATTCAATCATACACTCAACTACTCAATCATACTTTGAATCATACACTCAATCATACATTCAATCGTACACTCAACTACTCAATCATACATTCAATCGTACACTCAACTACTCAATCATACATTCAATCATACATTCAATCATACATTCAATCATACATTCAATCATACATTCAATCATACATTCAATCATACATTCAATCGTACATTCAATCGTACACTCAATCATACATTCAATCATACATTCAATCATACATTCAATCAGACACTCAACTACTCAATCATACATTCAATCATACATTCAATCATACATTCAATCATACATTCAATCATACATTCAATCATACATTCAATCATACACTCAACTATTCAATCATACATTCAATCATACACTCAACTACTCAATCATACATTCAATCGTACACTCAACTACTCAAT
Source organism: Lumbricus rubellus (assembly GCA_945859605.1). Classification (NCBI taxonomy): domain Eukaryota; kingdom Metazoa; phylum Annelida; class Clitellata; order Crassiclitellata; family Lumbricidae; genus Lumbricus; species Lumbricus rubellus. The sequence continues at coordinate 9,367,227 of OX243825.1, forward strand.
CATACATTCAATCGTACACTCAACTATTCAATCATACATTCAATCATACACTCAACTACTCAATCATACATTCAATCGTACACTCAACTACTCAATCATACATTCAATCGTACACTCAACTACTCAATCATACATTCAATCGTACACTCAACTACTCAATCATACATTCAATCGTACACTCAACTACTCAATCATACATTCAATCGTACACTCAACTACTCAATCATACATTCAATCGTACACTCAACTATTCAATCATACATTCAATCATACACTCAACTACTCAATCATACATTCAATCGTACACTCAACTACTCAATCATACATTCAATCGTACACTCAACTACTCAATCATACATTCAATCGTACATTCAATCATACATTCAATCGTACACTCAGCTACTCAATCATACATTCAATCATACATTCAATCGTACACTCAACTACTCAATCATACATTCAATCATACATTCAATCGTACACTCAACTACTCAATCATACATTCAATCATACATTCAATCGTACACTCAACTACTCAATCATACATTCAATCGTACACTCAACTACTCAATCATACATTCAATCGTACACTCAACTACTCAATCATACATTCAATCGTACACTCAACTACTCAATCATACATTCAATCATACATGAGTTCAACTACTCAATCATACATTCAATCGTACACTCAACTACTCAATCATACATTCAATCGTACACTCAACTACTCAATCATACATTCAATCGTACACTCAACTACTCAATCATACATTCAATCATACATTCAATCGTACACTCAGCTACTCAATCATACATTCAATCATACATGAGTTCAACTACTCAATCATACACTAATTGACATCAGAAGGACTTTCCATTTTACAACACGACCTGAACATCATCAATCATTTCTCATCAATCATTTTTATTCGGATACAGTTCACAGAACCAATCAATAGTTCTAACAGAACCGCAACAATCACCACGACGGAAAAAAAAGACGACACAAGCGGCAATCAACCAAAAACAATCAATCTTAACTAGAGATGTAAAAAAACATGTTTTTTTTGGCGTTGAAATATTTCAATGAAATATTTCAGTTTTATTTGAAATATTTCAGTTTTCTTTGAAACATTTGAAATTATTTTTTTCTTTACATTTTACAACTAATTACAACCATAATAAGTTTATTTATTTCTCATATTACACATTATATGCACTATTGTGTTAGTGATGACCATCCTCGAGATACTCAATTTATTTCTAATTACCTGTTTTTAAGAATGACTTTTATGAGAGTTATATTATATTATATGTTGAAAAACATGTTTTATTCACCAAATGTCACAAATTACAGTTTGATCTAATAAAGTTGATGTTATTGTTCATTGTTATGCTTAACATTTATTATTAATCACTTGTTTTGTCATAAATGAAATAAATGTGATTTTAGCTAAATTCTGCTAGCCTAGGACACAGTCAATCGTATAGAATTCGAAACACTTTAGTGACTTTACAAGACAAATTATAAATCACAAATACTATGTCAACTAAACTCAATAATAATCCGGCAAACAAAATTTTACAAAAAGTTCTAAGAATAGAACTTAGAACACAAACATAAATAGTATTATAGTACTATCAGTCAAATAGTCAACAACCTAAGATTTGCAGACGATATAGATCTGATGGTGGAAAGCGAAAGCCAACTGCAGGAGTTAACGACCAGGGTACACGAAAGTAGTAAAAGATTCGGGCTTAGGATCAATGGAGAGAAGACAAAAACAATGACAATTGGTAAGAAAAAAGAGAAGATAACCATCATCTTGGAGGGAGAGGAGCTGGAACAGGTGGCGGAATTTGCGTACTTGGGTGGCCTAATTACGGAAGATGCAGAGTCGACAAGGGACATAAGGAAAAGAATTGGGCTGGCATCAGCAATGTTTGGGAAGCTGAGGAGACTATGGAGATCAGGCAACATCTTAACAAGAACAAAAATCAAGCTATATGAATCACTGGTGATACCGGTCCTCATGTATTGAGCAGAGTCTTGGTGCGTAAAAAGGAGGATGAGAGAAGACTGCTGGTGGCGGAGATGGGATGGCTACGAGGTCTACTGAATAGATCACGGAGAGAAAAGATACGGAATGAGGTGACACGAGAAGAACTAGACCAGAAGGAAACAGTAGTGGAAAGAATAAAGAAAAGAAGACTAACATGGTATGGACATGTGATCAGGATGGAGAGCGGAAGAATGCCGGCAAAAGCGCTGCACGGAGAAGTGGAGGGAACGAGGAGCAGAGGACGACCGAAGAAGAAATGGATAGACAACATACTGGAGGACATAGAAGACAGAGGAATGGAGCTGGGAAAGGCAATAGAACTCGCAAGAGACCGGCCGAAATGGAGAAGTTTTGTTAGAGCCTCATCGTCGGCGAATACCTGACGGAGGAGAAAGAAAGAAGAAGACTATCAGTCAGACAGAGTAAACCATCATTAATAGTAATTATACTGCTAAAATCTGTCAGTTACAAGATTTCCTCATTGTTATTCATCATCGTCCATGTCATCATCTTTGTTGTCATCGTCAACTAGAGATGTAAAAAAAACATACATGTAAAAAAAACGTTTTTTATGGCGTTGAAATATTTCAAAAAAAACTGTCAGAAATGAAATATTTCAAATGAAATATTTCACGCTCACATCACTAATCTTAACAACACAGACTTCACAGAAATAGATCGCTTGGCGTCTACATCGATAATGCTGAACAGCGTTTCTCGCAATTACCGAAAGAAAACGAAGACGAAAAAGATCGATTGATTTACTTATGCAGTCGTTAGTGTTGTTCGAGTTGAGGACACCAAGTGCGATGGCAGGAAGGATACACGCGAAGTAGAGAAAGAAGATTGTTGATATCGTCTTGTGGACTGTGTTCGTGCCCGCAAACCCTACACCACATTGAAGAATTAATATGTAAATGACAATGCATCCACTGAAGGAATATAATAGATTCAATCTATTGACATGTAATTAAAATTGCAACCTTAAAAGATACGTGTACGTGATCCTGGGATCAGGGTTGTTTTAAGGAATTTTTAGAACTGCATAACTCCTTCTTTCCCTTCACATCCTCCATGGTAAATTACTTCCAATCTGAGGACAATGACCTTTTTTGCTAGTTTTAACTGTACAGAAGTGCTTCTGCAACTGCACAAATCCATTTACAACTGCACATTTTGTGCACAACTGCACGTTAGAAAAAGCCCTGCCTATGATGATGAAGTTCTATCACTTTTCCTTCCTTTAAAAGAATGTATAAATAACTGCAACCTTAAAAGATATGTGATCCTAGGATGCAAGTATAATTGCATCGTTTAAAAAAGTATACTTTGATGCAGTGGTGTTGCTCATGCAAATCAAAGTCGAACCACATATAATATCAAGTAAACACAGCTTTCTAGCAGCAGCTCACTGATGCACAAATTTTAGACTGTAGTGATATACAAATACATTGGAACAGGGTTTCTTGTAAGGAATTTTTATAACTGCACAAGGTGCACAACTTCATCATCCCCCTTATATGTGAAGTTTATGTCCCTTCCATCCTCCGTGTTACATTATTACAAATCAGATGACAATGGACAATTTACAATTAACTAAATATTTTAACTGCACAGAAATGCTTGTACAGCTGCACAAATTCGTTTAGAACAGCACTTTTTGTGTAGAACTGCAAACTTTAAAAAACCTGCATGAGAATAAGAAAGTGAATGAGAAATTAAAGAAAGCCGACCATCTTTGAAGTCGGAAACGTAGTGCGGAATGCGCCTTCTCAGATCCGCCCTAAGGCCACGAGCAATCCAACATCGGCTACTGCTCAACTGTTAAACCAAAACATACGTCATCTCACAGATTTGACAGACCCACATTTTCCCAAGAAATAACATTTCAGATGAAGACCATGAAGTGCCATATTCAAACGTTTGCCTGATTGACTGGATTTTTCAACACAAAAAGGTTATTAAAGGCAGATGTTTCAGGTTTGATCAACATTCACACCACGGCTATCATCATCATCATCATCGTGATCATCATCGTCATCATCACCATCATCATGACAATTACAATCACTAAAGCATTCTTTTAAAGGAAGAAAAAGCGATAGAACTTCATTAACATCGTTGTCGTCATCACCACCATTATTATCATTTTTACCTAGACATTTGTTTAAAGGAAGGATAAAACTTAGCATCATTATCACCATCATCACTAAATTTTCATTATTACCGAGACATTTCTTTCAGTTCAGAGGAAAACGAACAAATCAAGTAATGAAGAAATATTTGGCATGCTTCCACTCTCTCAGTCATGCAGTGGTTCATGGAATGCGGAAAAGCCTTCAATATAATCTGCATCATGGTGCAGCCAAGAGATCCATTCATAGCACGAGAAAAATATTGGCAACAACATATTTTGGCTTAGTTATAGTAAGCGGGTCCGACGTATTGGTTAGGTTCAGGTTTGGGGGTTGTGAGGGTCGGTTAGGATCAGGTTAGGCATCGTGACGGTCGGTTAGGATCAGGTTAGGTATCCTGAGGGTCGGTTAGGGTTAGAGATATAGTGCAGTCATTCATTAACATAGGGACCCGCTTACTACAACTATGCCCATATTTTTAACCCTAGTATGCAGATCAATGTATACATGCAGTTATGCAGCAAAAAATTGAGCTGATCAACAACAAAAAATAGATTACATCATGACTGGCTGATTAACTGACTGACTGAACGACTCAATGAATGAATAAATGCCACAACACAATCAGCACAAAAGTCGTTGTCTACGGCCTTTGGCTAGGTAATACTTGTAAATAACAAAAAAGTTAACATTGATAACGACAGATAGGGCGTTGCTATTCCGCAGACCAATCATCAACAGCATCCCATTCAGACACTGTTGATAGGACGAGGGATCAGTTACACGTGACGCTTAATCAGAACAGAGATCGGCTGGCACGATAGCCTAGCGTGCTTTGCAGCTTTGTATGCCAGTCAGACGGCTCAAAAACAAAAACTGTTAATATCACACGATGCTCTGTGCAAAAATTGTACACAAAAATTACACAGCCATGGATCAGCACCTTTCAGAGATCAATAAAAGGATTGGGAAACGAGTCGGTTTGTCGTTTGCTTTGTAATGCGCAGAGTAAGAAGTCCAACCCCTCAGATGGTGTATGTGTAGAGAACCATAGGCGTAGGAGACGGGGGTCCAGGGGGGGCAAATGCCCCCCCAAATTTCGGGCAAGTCTGATTTTTCGGGCAAGCAGACCCGGAAAAATAAAAAAAGTTTTAGAAATTTTTTACTTTTTAAATTTTTCTGGGTCTTCTTGCCCGAAAAATCAGACTTGCCCGAACAAAAATGGTCCTCAGACCTTTCGAGCCAAAAGTAACGTGAAATTTCAGAAGATTTTGCCCGAATGACTAAAAAAAGGTCGTCAGAATTTTCGGGCAAACGTAACGGGAATTTTTCTTAAGATTTCGGCCGGACGGAAAATTTTTTTTCGGGCAAAACTCTCATTTTTGCCCCCCCCCAACGTTGAAATGTCCCCTACGCCTATGTAGAGAACTACCCATTACCACCGATTGGTGCTATTAAAGTAATTCAAATCGTAGCGCTTAATAAATGGGTAATAATAATAATGAGTTTCTTTAAATTCTCTATAAAGCCTAAAATTAGTTTAGAGGTCTGTGAGCTGTGACTGCTCAGCATAGGCGCCCTCAAAATCAAACGCGTTGTGGACTTGTGGCAGATGTGGCCGATATAAAAAAAATCCATAATTTTATTAGGCTATACATCTTTGACGTCTGTTAAAAAGCACAAACATCTAGAGTTATTTTCCGAATCTTACACTTGCAGTTGCTTCTTCAGCTTTATAATTCGTGTCTTCCGACAACTTGCGCTTCGTGCTTTCATCGCATTGCTCTTCTGCCAGTTCTTTCATGTGCTCCCACATCAGCTGCTTGAACTCCTGCTCCGATCTCGCTCCGAGCAGCTGAAGGCGCAGGTCCATGTCAGCGAAGAGCGTGGCAAACGTTCTTCCAGTCTCAAGGGCATTCTTTGTACCTTTCTACAAAAGAAACCAAACGAAATTAAGAGTGAGATGATGAGATGGATGCGGTCGATGGATAGACAGATGCATGCCTTGATTGTATATTTGCCTGCTTGGGGTACACAACTGCAAGCGATCACCTCAAACTCCAACGTTTCTTCAAAATTGTTACTTAAACGATTTGGTTACCTCACATCTCACTAGGCCTACCCAAATGTGAACCATTTGATGACAAAGCAGACGTCACTGAAAAGGACCTTCTGGAATTCAAATTATGTAGGACTACTCCAGGGCCTGTTTCCATATAATGTTCTCAGGCCGTAGCCTTGACCCTATGCTATGCGCCCTAGACCGTATGAATTTCAACTGCCTATAGCCTAAAGCATGACTTTTATTTCATTCAGAAGTTCAGAACGGTTGGCAGTTTTACTCCTGTGTTAGCTAAAGAAATCAGTAAAAAAAACTCTTTCTCCCAGCCAAGAATTTTGTACAAACAGATAGTACTTTAGTAGCCAAGTAGGCCTATACATTTTCATTTCGTTCTTCGTGTAATTAGTTGTTGTAGGCCTATGCCAGCTTAATCTTCTGGAATAAACGAAAATAGGTCTCTACTCTACTCAATAATGAATTTTAGTTGTGACGGACGGACGGACGGACAAAGTGGACGGACGAACGGCATAACATAAGCAATGGGAGAGGTGATGTTGGGTGAGTAGGCTTTTCGTTGGTAGCGATCAGAAAGCAGTGAAGCGCATTAGCTTCGACTGATCGATAAATTGCGCCGACGACCACGAGAGATGGAAGCCACAGCAGCAGCAGAAGCAGCAGAAGCAGCAGCAGCAGAAGCAGCAGCCACAGACGATGGCGACCGGCATCTTTCTGCTGGGGAGGGGCGGGGTTGGGTGGAGGCAGAATTATTAATGATTTATTCAGTCGTCTGTCTGTCTCTGTCTTTGTGTATCTCACACTCTTTACCTCTCTCTTTCTGATCCATGTCTGTCTCTGTCTCTGTCTCAGTCTGTCACACTCACACATTCTCCATCTCTTTATATTCGCTGTCTTTGACTTTGTCTGTCTCTTCTTCTGTCTCACTCTCTGTGTTTCTGTTCTCTGTCTGTTTCCTGTCTTCTTTGTCTTTGTCTATCTGTCTGTCTCTAATTCTGTCTCTGTCTCTGGTCTTTCCTGTTTCCTAGCTCTAGCGCTGTCTCTGTCTCTGTCTGTCTAAATATATGCAGAAAGAGACAGAGAAACATAGAAACAGAGACAAACAGAGACAGACACACAGAGACAGACACACAGAGACAGACAGAGAGAGAGAGAGCACAAGGATGTTTCCATCTATTGCTGACTCTGTCTCTAATTTTTCTCTCTTTCCGTCTCTGTGTTTGTCAGCATCCATCCATCTGTCCAACCAAAATTAATATTCATTCACTCGATCATTCATTCATTTATTCTATGGATTTTTGAGGCGCTCCCAGCCCAGCCACACATACATACACAATACATATACATATTTATTTACTTATTTATTTTCGTGTTTATATTCTCTGTCTCCGTCTGCGTCTCTCTGTCTGTCTCTCTGTTTGTCTCTGCCTCTGTCTGTCTGTCTGTCTGTCTGTCTGTCTGTCTGTCTGTCTGTCTGTCTGTCTGTCTGTCTGTCTGTCTGTCTGTCTGTCTGTCTGTCTGTCTGTCTGTCTGTCTGTCTGTCTGTCTGTCTGTCTCTCTTTCTATCTCTCTCACTATCTCTTTCTCTCTGGCTCTTTATCACCTATATGTGTATCCCATTCACGGTTCACCCGACATAAATCTAATTTAAAAAAAGGCACATTCACCAATGTATTCTACTGTAACAGTATAATGTGAAAAGACATCCGGGGTGCCACCTAATGCAATTTAAAGCAAAGAATTTGCCAGAAATTTACTCGATGTCCCTAAAAATATGATGAGACAGACAGACTCTCACCTCCTTCGTAGATGTGACGACAAGTATTATGAACCAAACGTCTTGACAAGTTCGTCCGAGATTGGCTGGATTACGAAGTCTTGCGATGGCAACATGGCGCTTCAGCACAGAACCAACTGTACAGCTGTAAAGTCAAAAAGGATAGAACAAAATGGTTTAGAATTAGTTAAAGAACAGCGGAAATAATGCTTAAGTAAAATAATAATTATTGGGAGACGTTAATAGGCTATAAGCCTATTAATAATATTCGTTTATTCAAATTCAATCTGACAAACCGCAGAACCATTACAGAATGATACAAGTTATGCGAAATACGGCCAGCTTCGCACGACACGCAGGTCGGCTACAACAGGTTCGGTAACTTAACATTAGGGGCCTATAACTTAGGCTAAGTAAATGAATGGGAAAGGCAGAAGTCTACTTAAGTGTAGCCTATAGACAGAAATGAGCAGTAGACCTTAACCTTCTGCACAGAAAAGGCAGTAGGCCTATAAGCTACTTAAATATAATGAAGAGAACAAGCAGTGAGCTACTTAGGAACATTAGCAATTAATTACAGGACTTAAATATAAGACTGGCTATAAACTCAACCATAAGACTCAACTATAATAATCTATTATAAGACTTGACTATAGATCCCCTCTATGACTCAGCTATAGACTCAACTAAAAGACGCAACCATGCATAAGACTCAACCATAAGACTCAACCATAAGACTCAACTATGAGACCCAACTATGAGACCCAACTATGAGACCCAACTATGAGACCCAACTATGAGACCCAACTATGAGACCCAACTATGAGACCCAACTATGAGACCCAACTATGAGACCCAACTATGAGACCCAACTATGAGACCCAACTATGAGACCCAACTATGAGACCCAACTATGAGACCCAACTATGAGACCCAACTATGAGACCCAACTATGAGACCCAACTATGAGACCCAACTATGAGACCCAACTATGAGACCCAACTATGAGACCCAACTATGAGACCCAACTATAATAGCCATTATGGGACAAGTTGTGCATAGTTGAGAGATAGGCTACTAACAGAACGCAGACCCATGACTGGTCGTAGTCCGATCCACCGGCGTACGTTCGACTGGTACACTGGATCATCTTAGACAACTGATGAGCTGTCAACAAAAACACAAAACGAATATGCATACATACATACAAACGTACGTACATACATACATACATACATACATGCATGCATGTATGTATGCATACATACATAGCCTACATGCATGCATGCATACATTTTATGCATACATACATAGCCTACATGCATACATATATGCATACATTAGGGTGGTTGCATCAGTAATGGTAAATTTTCAACTTCAGTTTTTTTCTTTCTCCAACCCAGCATTTGGTGCCACTTGGTAAAAGACTGATGTAGCCCAAAAATTATCCCGATAGAAAAATATTTAGGACTAGCACAACGTGTTTGAAGTTTTGAATTTTACGAAATATCATCGTCTTTTTGAGTATACGGATATTAAGTCACATTTTGGAACCTATGACTAGTTTTAACAGAAAGACTACATTATTTTACTCAAACACAACTGACAAGTATGCTTAACTTCTACAATGTTGATAGTGGTCTATTATATGTTCTTATGAACAATTGAACATCACAATAGCATTTGATGCATGAGTCCCTGAGATCGATGACCACAAACCTATACTAGCAAGCCAACACATTGCTATGTTCTTTTGATATGTCTTATTTATATCTACAGGAATCCTTTGTTACACTAAAGGTTCTGTATTACATGCATATTGCATAACCTTAACATAAATTCTGATTATAACACGGACAAGGACCTCAATAATAGTTGAGCTACAAAAAATACTGATGATATTTTCGTTTACTGTGGCAGTCCGAGCAGAATGACACAGCGCATCACAGATAAAATCTATAAAGAGCTGCTGTAAAGAAATGAATTAAAATAGATGTTGAAACTATTGAGATCATAATTTTACAGATCTACAAAATACTCATTACCACATACATGTAGGAGTCAGTTTTTTTTAACAACTTCTAAAGAGAGCATCATAATTGAGTGCCTGATACAGCCTTCTCACATTATTATCTATTTCATAAGATATAATAATTATCCCATTAAAAGTATGCTTTTAGAGTTGACGAATGAACACAGAGTCAAACAATTGACACAGAAAGTGCTGTCAAGAGTGGACACATATTACACTGCCTTAATTAGTTGTTGTAAATTAACTTGCTATTGTAAATTAGCATGAAAGGCGATGGTGTCAAAAACGTAAGCTATGTGCAACTAAAATGTCCGCATCAAGCTCAGCAATCAGCTGGATCAGCCGAAACTGCAGTGACCACCAGGACACCTCAGACGACCAACCATTCCAAGTCAATAAGTATAGCACCCTCAAGGCTACACCCATTGCTACACTCTTGGTGGTAGTTGAACACCTTCTTTGGGCAACATGCAAGAGATTTCACTTTGAGGGAAGTGTATCGTGAAAACTACACATAATCACTTTTAGAAAAGTGCACCATAGCTTAAACCCATGCAAAGACCAGATACAATTTTACTTGTGAGTCAGAGTAATAATGCCTCAGTGAAAACATATTAGCCTAAATCTGAGATAAAAAGTTGCATCTAAAACCTGTTGTTATTTTGTAATATTACACCAGTTCTTTGTACCCAGTAAGTTAGTAACCCCATGAACGATGACAGGTAGTAAAAGAAATATTTCTTAGGAATCAGACCTCGTTAGAAATATTGGTTATTTTGCAGAATAAATTAATTACGTAGTACACAGATGAAACCACAAAACATTTTATATTTATCCCTATTATTTACTATTACTGTTCCATTAGTGTAACAGTCTAAGAATAGTAAGCTATTATTAATTATCAATCAAGACAACAAGGTAGAATAGGTAGTATTTGTAAAGACATGAGAGAAGTTATCTGTGATGCGGAGTGTTATACAGGTTTTCTTGCCTTTGAGGAGTTTCTCTTGAAGTGGCGCTATATAAATTGATGATTATGATTACAATAACTGTAGCATCATTATGTTGTAATGTGGACCTACTAAAAGTAGTTGAATTGATACCTGGTTTGAAGATTCCTGGTTGATCACGACTGTATACCTACTGTTTGAGCGTTAGAAGACTTGCTATTATAAGGGTAAAACTTTGATGACGTTGTGCTAGTCCTAAATATTAATATTTTCTCTTAAAACTTTTTGTGTAATGTTTCTGGGGAGAATGGAACCAAATGGCGCCTTGGAGAACATTCAATTCAAACTTTCATTTCTAACGACCACCCTAGCATACATACATACATACATACATACATACATACATACATACATACAGACATACATACATACAGACATACATACATACATACATACATACATACATACTTACATACATACATACTTACATACATACATACATACATACATACATACATACATACATACATACATACATACATACATACATACATACATACATGCATACATACATACACACACACATACACACATACACACATACACACATACATACATACATACATACATACATACATACATACATACATACATACATACATACATACATACATACATACATACATACATACATACATACATACATACATACATACATACATACATACATACATACATACATACATACATACATACATACATACATACATACATGTACATACATATAAATGACTTGATTATAAAAGTTGTTTTCCATACCTGAGCTATCCGTGAAGAGGACCTTCATCGCCTCCTGGAATGCGATCGGCGTTTCCTCTTTGTCGAGCAGATGGTGGAGCATAGCATCGAGAATCTGCTCCATATTCGTCTCCTGAACGTCGAGCATCAACTGAGCCTGACTCAGGAAATGCTCGACGTCGAGGTGGGCTCGAATCTCCGCCGCAAAGTCCTTCATTGGTATCTTCTGCAATAAGCAATCAGACACCAGTTGCCATTGCCATCTCAGACGCAATAATGGGACGCGGTGGTGTAGTGGTGGTGTCGTTGCCTTGGAGCCGGAAGGTTCGAGGTTCGAATCCACCTCGCCGCGTAAGAACCTTGGGCAAGTCCTTCACTCACAAAATTTTGTTCGGCGCGTTAGCGTGAAACTCCGATGCAGTGTCCGCTCTGCATTTGGGAGCGCCTCTGAGTAGAGAGCTTGAAGGGGCGCTATAACAAGTGCACATGCAAACAAATAATATGGACGCCCTCCATTCTTCAATCGATTATTAAAACAATTTAAGATAATGCTTACTGTCATGCCCAAGGTGTAAAAAGTAAGTGCCTGAATGCTCCTTAATTTTCCAGGCTGTGCTACTTATTCTTCTTCCTCTTCTTCTTCTTCTCCTTCTCCTTCTCCTCCTCCTTCTTCTTCTTCTTCTGCTTCTTCTTCTTCT
>OX243825.1:9379959-9544959 GCA_945859605.1 Lumbricus rubellus
TGCAGGGCTGAAAGTGAGCCGGGTCTGTCCGGGTCTGAGACCCGGCATCGATTTTGGAGACCTCCTGTTGCCGGGTCTCAGCCGGGTCGCAACGTGGCTCAGCCCCTTCAAAGCAAAAGGCTGAAAATGTCTAAAACGGCTTACTTCGTAATAAGGAAACTAGACAATAACCAACTGGGCAACAAAATCAACTATATTATCATAGTGTAGATGCTTATGCCATTGGCGGCACCAGGGGAGGGGTTAGGGGCTAAGCACCTAAATGTGACTCAGCCTCATCCCAAAGCAAAAAACAATGAATGTCCATGTATCGGCTTAAAAGTTATTATTATCTTATTGTCGGACCTCAACTGTGGCGGACGGTCATACATCGACTCGCATGTGAGACATCAATTGCGACTGGGCTCGACTCCCGTACATCGACTCTCTCTGCGACTCAACACTAGCAATGCATGCATACAGTCCTCTTATTTATACTCTAATGGTACCGGCCGGTCTGAGGTCCGAACCGGTCTGGAAGAGGGAAGAGGACTTGAGGTTTCGAACTGGCGGGGGAAGAGGCTGAGATCCGGACCAGTCTGAGCCCGGGCTAGCGGGAGAAAGGGGCTGCAGGTCCGAGGCGGCGGAGGGAAAGGGGCTGAGGTCTGCGCGGGGGTCAAGGGGACTGAGGTCCGGACCGGTGTGAGTCCGGGCTGGCGGAGGAAGGGGGCTGAGGTTTGGCCCGGTGCGTGTCCGAGCTGGCGGGAGAAGGGTGTTGAGGCCGGGTTGGCGGAAGAAGGGGATGAGATTCACAAGGACAGCAATTTTGAATTTCTCTACAATAGCGTGCCGATGCTTATGCTAATAGAATGTGCCGCAGACCGTGATGAGGATATGTGCATCATGTCCGGCCCGCCGGCCTGCTGAGGGGCTACGCCGGTAGTTCTACACAACTATACATTGGGAAATGAGGTGTTCATTTAGCAACATCAGTCATGGGTGGAGACTTGGGGGCCAGGGGACGATCCACGAGACCCCGAAGTTTGTGATTGTGGACGGAGATGCTGTTACCCCAATATTTCAAAAATATCTCGAAAATGTCATTGAAAGTTTCTAGAGTGTTATCTACTGTTTATCCATCATGAACAATTTTGCTAGGACGACAGCAAAACTGGCATACCCTTGCAGTGTGGAATTTGATAATTTATACAACATGGAGAGGAACATGATTGAACTCATAAACCATTTCTTTCAGCAATGAAATAATTATGAGAAATTTGTTAAGACGATAGCTTAAAATGTTACCATTAAAGTGCTGATATCCCAAAAATGACCTATAAAAGGGGACACTTTTGAAGTCATAATCCACGACTTTCAGCATTGAAATGATGAGCTATTTAGTAAAAATGACAGCCCAAATGCTATTATTGCAATGTGGAAATTCAAAAAAATTTCATGAAAATCGTTCATAACAGTTAGCAAACAAGAGCCTGAAACGTGCTCCTGTCGATGTCAACAGCGAAAAACGCGCTGGTTTCTGGGGCTCCGCCCCAGACCCCCTATAGTCGATACGAGCTTCATGCACTCGGAACTTGCAGCTTCGCGTCTCCAGTGCATGCAGATCTACCGTACCATCCTTAACGAAAATGCTCTACTTGCGTCCCTGAGAGGAAGGGCTTGGGTTTCAGCCCCCAAAAACTGAAATCCTGGCGCCGCCACTGGTTGTACTCGTAAAACTCCCTACATATGACATGCCCCTATGATTTTTCTATATAGTATAGACCTACCCATATGACAGTATAGTGAGTATACTTATAAACTCGTTAGGCTATAGGCCTAAACTTTTAACTTTTGTGGTTATAGTAAAGACCAAGCCCATTTCTTATACCATAAAATTTTGACATTCTTATACTGGTAGTTACTAGTTAGTCTGCGACTCTGCAAAACGACTTCTTATTTAAGTTTTCATGATTTTATCGTTCATAAATAGCTGGCAAAAAAGAGCCTAAAAAGGGCTCCAGTTGAGGTCAACAGAGCTAAAAATGCGTTGGTGGCTGGGGCTCCGCCCCAGACCCCGCTGGGGGAGCTTACGACGCTCCCCCAGACCCCCTAGTCGGTATGGGCTTCGTGCCTTCGGCACTCGCAGGTTCGCGCCTTCGGCACTCGCAGCTTCGCGCCTTCGGCGCTTCACAAAGTGAGACCCGGCAACTTTTATAAACCACTTTCAGCCCTGCATGTATGTAACGTAATGCAGCGATACTATAGGCTAAGCATATAGAGATTTTCCGACGCCAAACAGAAAGGTCAAATTATCCAGGTCGGCAATAATTGGACTGCATGCAAGTTTAGTCTATGTTGGTAGCCTACTGACCTGTAGGTCTGTAATGTTACCCGCTTCAGCGATTGTGGCTGAGCTGGGAGCGCCTCTGAGTAGCTTTCTTGAAAGAGCGCTATATAAATCCTTAGAATAAATGAATGAATGCAGTATGAGAATTGTGGAAAAATAACTGGGGGGTTGGACTATGATCCACTTGGAACTTGGGTGTGAAAAACAGACTTTACTATGGAGCTGTAGGAAAGACTGCAGTTTTAAACCCCAACCCCCCGGCAATTCCACCCTGAATTAATGCACTCAAAGGCATCCAGGGGAGGGGCCAATCGCCCCATTTCGAAATGCCCATGTATCGTGCCCCCTTCGGTTTGAAAAAAGGGCATCAACCTTTTAGAGTATGTTTTTCAGAGTATGTTTTTCAGACTTTTTTACCGGACGACTTTAAAAAAAGGTCATCAGATTTTTTAGAATGGGAAATTGGTTTTAAAAAAGGTCGTCAGATTTTTTAGAATGGGAAATTGGTTTTTAAAAAATCGTCAGATTCTTAGAATGGGAAATTGGTTAAAAAAGGTCATCAGATTTTTTAGAATGGGAAATTGGTTAAAAAAAGACCGTCAGATTTTTTTAGAATGGAAAATTGGTTAAAAAAAAGGTCGTCAGATTTTTTAGGATATGAAATTGGTATGTTTTGCACTATAGGCCTAATAGTAGGCTATCTTGATACCTTCTCGCACAGACAGACTTTCCAGACGCGTTCCCGTTATAACTACGCCGCATAAATATATTATTATCTCTGATAATGTGATCGTATACAGTCAATTAGCGCTACGTCTTTGGCACGATTATCAATTATATAGCGCCACACGTCGGAAGCGGGAATCAACAACATGCATCACACATCTCCATCAACCCAAAAGAATCGATATCATCCCATCGCAGATGATTTTGGCGGCTGCTGCTGCTGCTGCTGACGGATGCCCACCTCCCTCCTCCTCCTCCACCTCCTCTTCCTCCTCTTTCTCCTCCTCCTCCTCGTTCTCCTCTTCCTCCACTTCCTCCTCCTTCTCCTCCTCTTCCTCCTCCTCCTCCTCTTACTCCTCCTCCTCCTTCTCCTCCTCCTCCTCTTCCTCCTCCTCCTCCTCCTTCTCCTCCTTGTCCTCCTCTTCCTCCTCTTCCTCTTCCTTCTCTCCTCTCCTCCTCCTCTTCCTCCTTCCCCTCCTTCCCCTTCTTCTCCTCCTCTTCCTCCTTCCCCTCCTTCTCCTCCTCCTTCTCCTCCTTCTCCTTCTCCTCCTCCTCCTCCTCCTTCTCCTCCTCCTTCTCCTCCTCCTCCTCCTTCCTCCTCAAGTCTCGGTGGAACAGCGTCTTCCCTCTGCATGAATTGCGGTCGCGGGAAACGACCGATCAACAGTTATAAAAACCGGATATTTCCTCCGCGATATCCGACTGCGCATGCGCTCACGCACGCGCGCACGCTGCTGCAGACAATAATAATTACTGGCGT
The DNA here is from genome assembly GCA_945859605.1 of Lumbricus rubellus. Classification (NCBI taxonomy): domain Eukaryota; kingdom Metazoa; phylum Annelida; class Clitellata; order Crassiclitellata; family Lumbricidae; genus Lumbricus; species Lumbricus rubellus. The sequence goes on from OX243825.1 coordinate 9,383,772, forward strand.
TCTGTTTGGTCTTCCGCTTTTCCAGGCTGGATAGGAGGCGCTCCACTCCACTGAGATCTTTTTTATGGCCGGCCAGGAAATTCCGTCGAATAGGACCGTAGCTGTAGATGCCAAGGCTTTCGTATACCACCCAGGAGGGGGTCAGCAAACTGTTTATACGACCAGTTTGAGTTGGCCATTTGGTGTTTGTAGTTTGTACCACATGAGACAAGCCAATGAAACCATGAAATTAATAAAAATTGACGATTTTCAGGAGAAGCAATATAAACCTAATCATGCAATCAACGACGGTCATTGGCTACCGCTGATTTTTCGTATACGAGGCCCAAAACAAAATGGTCATGGCTAATAATTTTCTTTGGCAGCTTCTTGAAAATGCATGCCAGAAATATTTAAAAAAATGGTTATTTTGGTTCTGGCTGTAAATTTATTAGTTGAACTTAGTGTATCATTAGTGCTCTAGTGTGAAGAAATTTGCTTATAACCAAAAAGTAATGGTTAAGAATATACACCCAGAGGAGTAGTTTGCAGAAGACAGCATTTACTGCATTCCTGGTATTGCATATAAGTGAGCCAGTAAGTAAGTAAGTAAGTAAGAAAGTACGAAAATAAGAAAGTAAATAAGTAAGTAAGTAAAAGGTATGCGAGTAAGTAAGTTAGAAAATGAATAAGTAAGTAAATAAGCAAGCAAGTAGGTATGAATGTAAGTTGGTAGGTCTGCAAGTAGGTAGCCTAAATGAGTAAGTACGGTAAATAGGCAAGCCCTCCATTAGCAAGCGCAAAATGGGACATCGAAACTGAATGCAAACTAAAACAAAATAAGCATTTAATAATTAATGCATTAATTAAAGCAAAGTATATGTTATAGAAGTATAATTAAGCAAAGTATATGTTATAGAAGTATAATTAAGCAAAGTATATGTTATAGAAGTATAATTAAGCAAAGTATATGTTATAGAAGTATAATTAAGCAAAGTATATGTTATAGACGTATAATTAAGCAAAGTATATGTTATAGAAGTATAATTATATACGACGATAGCAGATGTCTTTGATTGTACTACAAGCTACGTCTTGAGCTCCTTGGTCTCTCTCTTCCTCTGTTCCGTAAACGCCTGAAGACTGTACTATTTGTTAGAGGGAGCGCTGACTTGGACCGGGAGCGCTACTGAATCTGTGAGCGGCGCTTTATAAATGTTCAATTACAATTACAATTACTATACTCACCATAGTAGTTTGGATAGTTGATGCTCAGCATGCTCTCCCGGAACTCAAGCGGCGACTGGTTGATTGCGAGGAAGCTGCCCCTCGGCGTGACCATGACGGCCTTGCTCTGCGCTTGCAGTTGGTACGCAGATCCAAATCGACTGTTGCAGCCACCAAGCGCCGAGTTGTTGTAACGTTGAAAGGTTGGCGTCATCGGTGACGCAGCCGTCACGCGGTCAAAGGTTATCGTCGGGGGCGAGAGGAGCAGACTCGTCGGGTACTGATATGATGGTCGATTTGCACTGGCTCCCTGGAAGTTCCTCGGCCACTCCTGCGAACGGTCGTCCGTCGGGTCTAAGAGGCTCTCCGTGGGATAGACGAGGGTAATGGAACAGCTTCGACGGAGCGCCGCGCCGCTCTCCTGGTCGCGGTGAGGGGCCATCATTCCAAGGTCACTGGCACCAAGGACGTTGCAGAAGGTTACGGATGAACCCATGTAGAACTCGCTTCCGCAGCGGGACCTTGACCTTGACGAAGGGCTGTGCTTGACCTGACGATGCTCGGCCAGTCCCAGAGATCGACAGCTGGATCGAAGCGGGCTGTCCATCTGGGAAGACAGCGACCGCTTCCTGCCTCCACTACCACCTCCACCACCACTTCCACCACCACTTCCACCACCACTACCACCTCCACCATGCTTCGAAGACGTCTCCGCGGGGCAGAGGTACGTTCCGTAGGGCTTCTCCGGACGTGTCGACTGCTCGCTGGCGGAGTTGGAGCGCTCGCGGGGCCAGCGCGGGGCCGCCAGCTGGGCCCCGGATGTGACCTCGACGTTGTCAATGGTTACCGATGTGCTGACTGTTATCTGACTGCATCTGGTTGCGTCCGGTTGTCCTAGCAACGGTAGCTCTCCTGCGTCCGCGCGACCACCATCAAGCTGATAGTTTGAATTAGAATCCATAACCCGATAATGATGGCTGCAGTGATGCTTCTGTTGTCACCAGCGATGTGTTTAGCTTATCCTGGCATCGCCGCTCTGTTCGCAAGTTTTTTCTGGGATCGACTGGTGTCAGAACTCATTTGTCTTTCTTTGGCACATGTGATGTGATGTAGCTGTCAAATATGTAGCTGTTGAATATGTAGCTATATCAACGCATGACTACCTACCTATGAAAAATAGAACAAAACAAGTATATAATTTCCGTTTGTTCAACAATCAGAACGCAACCTGTTACAGTATACAATTGTGGGGCGCGGTAGTGTAGTACGTTGGTGGCGTCGTTGCCTTGGAACCGGAAGGTTCGAGGTTCGAATCCACCTCGCCGCGTATACGAACCCTGGGGAAGTCCTTCACTCACAATTGTTCAGCGCTTCGGCGTGATACTCTGATGCAGTGTCCGCTCTGCATTCGGGAGCGCCCCTGAGTAGAGAGTGCTTGAAGGGGCGCTATTACAAGTGCATATACAAACAATTATGCAGTAATCTTGGTTAATATCAATCTCAACTGCAATACACGGCACTAATAGCAGCCTACAAAGCACGTCTATCCTATGGGGGCATCGGGAATCGAACTCAGTTCCGCTGATCTCCATGCCAGTGTGTTATCCAATACGCCACCGCCCCTAATTCCCTATGTCTTTCGCATCATGTGTTTCGCTGTTTCAACCACAGTGACAGTTTGTTTTCAGATACAAAGCGTGCGCAGTTGACACAGTTGAGTGTGCATTTGACATAACCGAGTGCGTACTTGGCACGGTCGAGTGGACGCTGAGAAGTTGACATAGCAGAGTGTGCGCTGTGCAGTAGCCTACCTGGCGATATGACAGTTGAAAGAACAGCTGAAACCGAATGAGAATTTGAGGAACAATCCACAATTATGAAAGTACTTCAAAACTCATATTGCCAATTACTAGATGTATTTGACATAGAACTAGCCGAGCTTGTAATGTGTAAAAGTCGATGCATTTTTGAAGATTAAGCGCCTTATGGCACTTGCCAATCACACACGATTTCATTCTGATTCCTGAATTTGCAAGTTTGGCCACAAGTTTAAACACAATGCCATTTTTGAGTGATGTTTAATTTGCACTGGTTTGAAAGTGGTTTCACCGTTCACGGCTGGAATTTTGTCTTCAATAGAAAAACCAAACTTTGGCACCACTTTCCATCAATTTTCAGATAGGACTATGCCTAACACATACAAGACTATACAGGGCTCCACATATATGAACCCAGTCAAAAACAGAGGGAATCAGAAATCAGCCAAAAACTCACGTCTGGAAGGGGAAGTCCGGCCGGGGAGAGAGAGGTAGGGTATAGGACAGGGATTGAACCTGGCTGTTTTGGAAGCCACGTTAAAATTCGTTGATTTTATGTACTGTGTACTACTGTTCTCCTTTTGGTACAGCTCAATGTTACTGATCACAAAATTTTTATCAGAATTCGAACAATAGGCTAACTAAGCCAGTTATATGGTACCGTATATACCTAGTCTTCAGTGGTGTTGCCAAGGGGTATAGTATGAATCACCCCATTCTGAAAAATATGACCCACACATTTTTTTCAAATCCGATGAGTTTTCATTTGAGTAGGCCTACAGAGGTCTAGTAAACCTTGTTATAAATAACCACGACTCATAGTCATTGAAATCTTTTCATGACCACCCCTATTTCTAATGGCTGGCGACGCCCCTGAGTGCAGGGTTACCGCATCAACTGTCATATAGCCATAGCTTTGGCATGATAGTATTGACAGACTGGGGTACGGTGGTGTAGTGGTGGGTTCGTGCCTTAGAGTCGGAGTGTGCCAGGTTCGAATCCACCTTTCTGACCGACATGTAAAGTCGCCGCGTAGGAACCTTGAGCAAGTCCTTCACTCCAATTGCTCGTGCGCCTCGGCGTGAAACTCCGATGAAGTGTCCGCGCTGTAGTCGGGAGCGCTTTCGAGTAGCTAGAGCTTGAATAGGCGCTAATATAGCAACTGCGAGAGATAAACAAACGTCAAGGAATCGGAGAATCGGAGAAAAACACTGGCAAAGCCTTCTGTGGCTTATCCATCGGCAGGATTAACAGTCTGTAACGCCCATGTGGCAGAGATGGATGGATGTTTGAGGTGAGGAAGGTCACCAGATGCGCGGTGGGAATGATTCCAATCGCACGGAAAGATAGATTGGATTCGAGCTTCCATCAATCACCGTTCATCAAGGAATGACAGGGAAGCAGAGGAAACGGCAAAGAACAGGAAAGGTATGAGGAAATTAATATTGTTTACGTCTGCGTGAATATATATATATATATATGCATATAGGCCTATGTATATATATATATATGTATAGATTTATATATACGGATGACCTGTGATGATGAAATTCAACAAATGATATCGGTTGTCTTTTCTCAAACTACGATTTGTGGTCCGTTTCGGAGTATTACTGGTCACCGATTAGCGAATTATTATTGGTTACTGGGTCAATTTATTTCGCCAGACCACACACAGAGAAAGAGAGACAGAAACAGACAGAGACAGACAGACAGACAGACAGACAGACAACAGAGACAGACAGACAGACAGAGGCAGAAACAGAGACAGAGAGGCAGAGTAAAAAAGAGACAGAGAGACAAAGAGATAGACAGACAGAGACAGACAGACAGAGACAGACAGACACAGATAGAAAGACAGACAGTGACAGAATACATGTAGGGCCTATACATAGACAGAGACATGCAGAAAAAGGCAGACAGAAAGAGGCTATAGACCTCAAGACCTAATGAGAAAGGAAATTTCAAAGACAAACGTAATTGATAAAATTGCAGATACCACCTGCAAATTATTCTATATTTAATTTTTTAAATATGATTAATTGAGCTAACTTGAAGTTTGAACTGAATGTAGTTAATTTTAGAAAATTACTAAAAAGACACAAATCATAGACTTTCCCATATCTAAGATTAATTACCTTTCCCTGCCCCTTAGCATCGCCGAGACCCTGGGCATTTGCCCCTTTCCCGGCACCCCGTCGATAACCCTGTGAAATTATATTTCCAGCGTTTGTTTCCGTTTCAGCGAAGGCATATTCACAGGATCTACACACTGCGCATTAACCGCTGCTGCATCATCATCGTGTGTTACACGGATACAGATTTCTCATCGTCGGCATTAGATAAATCGAGCGTGCGCTAAATAAATCTCGTGAGTATCTCGCGAGATTTGAAATGCGTCCCACGCATAGACATCATATATTACTAAATGTAAGATGTCTATGGTCCCACGACGTCTTATGCACGTGATCTATGACGCAAGCTCCAATGTCCGCATTCCCACGTACATGTATATAATAATATAATTTTATGGCCTATGGACAAGACAGGACCCATATCCCATGTTGCACCCTGCCAATGCCAGTCCCAAGCCTGGATAAAGGAGGAGGGCGTCGCCACCACCTTATCCCATACCATAGGCGTTGTTGGACGCGGTGGTGCAGCAGTAACATCGGTGCCTTAGAGCCGCAGGGTTCCAGGTTCGAATCCACCTCAAGCCGCCGCTTAGAGACCTTGAGCAAGTCCTTCACTCGCAATAATTTATTGCTCGTGCGCTTCGGCGTTAAACTCCGATGCAGTGCCCGCGCTGTAGTCGGGATCACCTCTGATGGATAGAGCTTGAAGGGCGCTATAGAAATGGAGAAAAATAAATATGATAAATAATATGGAACTGCACAATTGCATATGCCCCTATTGCCCAAGGGCGCATCCAGGGGGGCTTATCCGGCCATGGCCCCCCCCCCCCCATTTAGAATTCCCATGCATCGTGGCCCCCCCATTTGGATTGAACATGCTGTGGAACAATGTATATATTGTAGAATTTGCCCCCCACACCCCCCCCCCTATTAAGAAATAGTAATGCATTGCGGACCCCTCCCCCATTTGGAAATGGCATGTTTTCTAGAAGTCAGTCCCGGAAATTTGTCCGGATGACTAAAAAAAGGTCATCAACACTTTGGCGGACAAAAAAAAGGTCATCAACTTTTTTGGCGGATACGAAACAAGAATTTTCCAGACCCGAAGCAAAATTTTTTTCCCGGACCCAAGACCAAGAATTTTTTTTGCCCCCCCCCCCTTCGTCCAAAGTTTCTGTATCCGCCCTTGCTTCTGCCTATAAGGTCCATATGGGAGGATGCGTATGGACATCGTGGTAGAGAGTGTGAAGATATTTCTGGAACCTTGTGAAAACGAAAACCTCGTGGGAGAAATAAACACGTCGTTTATCTTTTGGAACATCGGAATTATGATCGGATAGCCTATGGGTAGTGTTTAATCTAGACTTCTCTCGGACGGGGGGGGGAGTTTCTCCCCAGAAATAAGACCCCAGAAATATTTGAGAGGCGTCGTTCACACGCATATGGAGCCTGCGTACCTTCCCCCCTCCCAGATAAATGCACACAACGCAAAAATTTCCGTTCAAAAGATGTCGCGTCGTTGGTGTCTGGCTGAGCGGTTTTCCAGCCCCCTCTTATAAACCTGAATTTCCCCCCTGCCCCAAAAAAAGCAACAACTGGGGACTAGATTAATACAAATGCCAATTCACAGAGTATGGGCAGTAGGCACTGAATAATTATTGTGATGTGGCACTATATAGTCCACGGGTTATTTCAATAGTACATCACACTATAGCAAAAAGTTCTCATATTTTTAAAATCATAGTCTATTCGCCGTTTAGATTATCTTGTGTTCGTGCAACAAACAAATGGAATTTCCATCATGCAATGTCCTTGGCTGTCTGCCTCTCAAGGTCAACAGTTAATGTGTCTTGCAATAGAACAGCTCGGATGCGCTCCATGCACTGCGTCGCTCCCAGCGTTCAGTTTTGCGCGTTTCATCTGTTGTCTTAACTCTGTCACTCGGTTGGCGTATACACTCAGTTGTTTCAGCTCAGAAAATGTCCGGCTCTCAAGACCAGTGTGAGATTTGCAGAAAATTCACTTAAGGGTTTAGATGTTGATTTGTGTGGCGATGGGTGGGGATGCAATGAGGACTTAATATGGAGTCCAAAGAACCCGGCAGTTTTCTCACCCTGCAGCTCAAGAAGCATCTGTTCCTTCTCAAAATGCTCTTCCATTCCGGCTCTCAAGAGTCAAGACTCATTTGTTCCACTTGTCATGACTCATCTATTCCAGCTCTCATGACTCATCTATTCCAGCTCTCATGACTCACCTATTCCAACTCTCATGACTCATCTATTCCAGCATCCTTATAGCATAGGCCATTGTATACTTTCATTTTGAATTATCGATAATGATTTCGACCTGGCTTCCTCAATCGATACAACCTTCACAGAATGTCTTATGCATAATTATTATGTCTTATGCATATGTCCTATGCATATGTCTTATGCATATGTCTTATGCATATATGTCTTATGCATATGTCTTATGCATATGTCTTATGCATATGTCTTATGCATATGTCTTATGCATATGTCTTATGCATATGTCTTATGCATATGTCTTATGCAATTGCGGCGGCGCCGTAGATTATGATTGGATTAAGAGACCATTCATTAATCATGATTAGATCAACTGATTAAGGAACTGGTCCTCTGCTATTTTACCCAAAAGGAATTTTCAAGGATCATTATTTTGCAGTCAAAGTAAACCAAAATACCCAACTGCAGCTCCACTCAAACTACAGTTCTCAAAAGTTCCACAAATAAATAATAAATAAATTTTAAAATAAATAAATAAATAAATAAATAAACCCTCCATGCATACACTGGCGTCTAAACATTATTAAGCGCATTTAAATAGAATCCTTTTCAAAAACCTCATCGACTATTATAATACGGCTCCTAAAAGTGCATTTCTAAATTAACTTATGCAGTTTGAGAAGCACTTCTGTCACACGTTCTGTGCAGTTAAAATTATTTGTATGTGCACTTGTCATAGCGCCTCTTCAAGAAATCTACTCAGAAGCGCTCCCGACTAAGAAAATGTTTAGCAAAAGGGTTACTGATATACGATTGGGTATAATTGACCATGGTCCATGGAGGAAGGAAAAGGAAAAAGAAGGCGCTTGTGCAGCTCAATAAATTCCTTCAAAAATCCCTGACCCGACCACGGTGTAAATTCACGCCACCATCGCCAAGCATCGCCATAAAACTCTCACCTGAGATAATAAACAACTCTCGACATGACACATGACACATGACACACGACACACGACTCAACTCCTCCTGCTCCTGTGCTACTTCTCGTCCGCTACACACGCAAACGCGCAACGGATCGCAAGAGCGATAGAACGAAGAAGATGCACCGCAGAGAGTTGGTCACCACCAGCAGCGCCACCGCCAGCGTTGCCAACCTGAAAAATAAAAAACCCAAGTTGGTCGGTCGAAAAAACCCAAGAAAATCCAAGTTGCTCAAATCTTCCGAAATTTTCACAATTTTCCCGTCCAAAAAATCTGATGACTTTTTTTAGTCAATTGGCCCAAATCTTCAGAAAATGTCCTAAAATTTCCGGTTCCCAAGCAAAAAACCCAATTTTTTTCAGAAAAAAACCATTTCCCAAGTTCGGATTTTAAAAAACCTAGATTTTTGGCCGAAAAAAACCCAAGAAAAAACCCAAGTTTGGAGGAAAAACCCATTTCGCAAGTTCGGATAGAAAAAACCAAGATCTTGTGAAAACACCCCAGAAGTGGCAACGCTGGCCTCCACCACGACCAGCACAAGCGCCGCTCGACGACGTTCAGCAGCGCTCACTCATGATCATCGTCCCCCGCCACCGACACAACCGCTGAGGCAGCCGACGCTCCTACTGCTGCTGCTGCTGCTGCTGCTGCTGCTGCTGCTGCTGCTTAGAGCGGCTTGCCTCCATCTTCTTCGATCGATCCCCGATCAATCGGTCGAACCTGCGTTGTTGGTGGCGCAGGGACCGCGGTGCGCTCACAGCCACCGGTGTCGCAAAATAGTGTATACTCTCTAAGAATCGTATCTCCTCCCCCACGGATGAAGGGAAGTTGAAAACGCCATTTTCGCGTGCACAAGGATGTGGTTTCTATAAGGGCTGTAATGAAGGGTATATGCGGGTATACGGCGTATGCTTACATCCGGGGAAAACGGCATCGTATACTCACCTCCCGAAAAGTAGGGTATACGCGGGTAAAAAAGCAGGGTACAACGTACGCGCTAGAAAATTAGGGTGCATGTGGACAAATGTAGGCGAATTGATTAAATTTTCGCGAGATATTGGCCGGCAGACTAAAAAAAGGTAAGAAAATTTCGGGCCCAAAAAAGGTCGGATTTCCTTTCGGTCAGCGTATACTCACTAGGGTAGTCCCAAAATCACGAATTCACGGAAATCACGGAAACCGTGAATTTCGACGTTTGCCGTGATTCCCGTGAATTTTGCCTTTTTTGTGATTTTCCGTGATTTTTCACATTTTCGGCACTTTTTTCATAAAAACACGTCAAAAATGGCGCCGACGACCAAAAACAGCGCGAAACCATTCAATTAATTTAAGAATTGCTGTGCGGAACCATTAAACTAAATTAATAATTTATGTTTTGGGGAGTGAATTACGTCGCTGTCAAGTGAAGACTCATTCATAAATACTCGTTTATGCTAAATTTCAAAATAAAATTCAACGTAATACAGAAATTGTGACTGGAAAAAATTTCACGGCACCGTGAATCACGGTGCCGCGAATTTTTCGATTTTTGCATAAGTACGCCGTGATTTTTTCCCTTTTTGACCGTGATTTTGGGACTACCCTAATACTCACCTCAAAATTTACCAGTACAGCCCTGGTTGCTATGAACATTGTTTAGGTCTGGGACACTTAAAACAACTATTATAACCATAATTTACAGAATTTTATTAGAGAACGAATTTTTCGATTTTTGCATAAGTACGCCGTGATTTTTTCACTTTTTGACCGTGATTTTGGGACTACCCTAATACTCACCTCAAAATTTACCAGTACAGCCCTGGTTGCTATGAACATTGTTTAGGTCTGGGACACTTAAAACAACTATTATAACCATAATTTACAGAATTTTATTAGAGAATTCAGATTACAGCCTAAAAATTTATCTTTACTCATTTTATAGTAATCATACGCTGAGGGGATAAAATTATTTATTTCCCGAATACTCCATACCCGGTAAAATACTTCATCCGGTGGGATAGAACAATTCGTCCCCCCGGATAGTTTTTGTGGGGAATCGAATATCCCGTGTCACCGTCGCCGCCGCCATCGTCTTTATCGAAGCCAGTTCCGATTTTAAGCATCGCAAGCCGACAGTCTGTGGCAGCGAGGGCGGGCGGGCAGGAGAGGGTAGGGCGGACGGGAGGGTGGAGGTAGGGCGAGCGAGATGGGGTAGGGCGGGGTGATCTTCTGCATACTGCTTCCTCACATCTTCACTTCCTCATTCTTCCTCCTCATCTTCTCATTCTTCCTCCTCATCTTCTCACTCATTCCTCTTCTCTTCTTCGTTGTTCTTCTCTTCCTAATGTGTCGTCTGCTGCTGCGAGTGGTATACATGTAGGCGGACGAAGGGAACTGTTTGGGGAAGGGGAGGGAAAGGGAGGGGAGGGGAGGGGAGGGGGAGGGGAAGGGATGGGGTGCTTAATGTATTCCACAAAGTCATTGCGCGTCGTATTAGTTGTCAACCGCTGCTATGGTATACCTACTTAATTTCTGTATGTATGTCATTGTGTCTCTCTGTCTCTGTCTGTCTGTCTGTCTCTCTCTGTCTCCCTCCCTCCCTCCCTCTCTCTCTCTGTATTGTGTGTTTCTTGGTTTTTCTCTGCGTCTGTCTGCCTCTCTGTCTGTCTGTCTGTCTGTTTTCCTCCCTCCTTCCTCTATCCCTCCCTCCTCTTTCCCTTTCTCTTTCTCTCCTTCCTTCATCCCTCCCTGCCTCCCACGGGATACGAAGCCACATAAGCACCCTGCCTGCGCCTCATCCATCGCGCATACAACACAGTGCTACTCCTCCTCCTCCTTCCCTCTTTCTTTGTCCGTCCGTTCGTCCTTCCAGCATCAAACACACGCACACACACACATACACACACACACACACACACAGGTCATGAGTCATTCGCATCATCTGCATCCGTCACATCACCGCATCCATCATCGTCGTCATCATCATCACCATCATCACCATCTATCATCATCATACGCAGGCAGCCATCACTCACACACTGACATCAGCATCAGCAGCAGCAGCAGCAGCAGCAGCAGCAGCATCAGAAGCAGCATCTCTCATTGCGACTCAGCGTTATTACGTCGCCCGTGCAGTCGACACCGTACGTGTGCTTTCCCTGCTGGTGCGCAGATGCCTGTCGGCGATTCTGCACTTGCTTTGCCTCTTCCTTGTCAGTTCGTTCCTCCCATCCCTCCGCCTCCTCCGTCTCCATCTCCTCCTCCTTCTCCTCCTCTGTCTACTCCTCTGTCTCCTCCTCTGTCTCCTCCTCTGTCTCCTCCTCCTCCTCCTTTTCTCCGTTCCTATACTTCTCCTCCTCCTCTCTTCCTCCTCATTATCCTCCTCCTTCTTCTCATTCTCTTCTTTTTCTTCTTTCTCCTTCCAGTATTCCGCTTCCTACACTTCCACCCCGCCCCCATACCACAGCCTCTTCTCTTTAAACGTCATGCACGGTGAGAAACTGACAATCAATGACGATGTGGCGTTCAAACTCCCTCACCCTAGTCTTGCTTAGAGGTCACAGTGAAGAATTCTTTTCACACCTCAAACCCACGTGGATCATATTATATCTGCTAGTTATTTTTCTACTATTCTCCTACCGGTATCGTATGCAAGTATAACTTTAGAGTCATCATGCACTTTCGTCTTCCACTTCTCCCTCCTCCTTCTTCTCTTGGTCTTCTTCCACATTCTTCTCCTCTCCCTTCTTTTCCAACCTGCATCCTCCTCTTACACACTTTTTTCACTCCAGCAGCTGACTGTCGTTCCGTTTCCACTTCCTTCTTTTCCTTGTCCTCCTTCCCTGTCCTATCTCCTCGATCCTTCTTCCATCCTCCTTCTCCGCCCCTTTCTCTCCATCCTTCTGAATTTATAAATTTTTTGTGCGCCAGCCGCGAGCAGACGACACAGAGGTGACAGAGTGCACCGGTAAATCGCACCCGATCTGATACGAATTTCACTTACAGGCTGTAAAACCGAAAATGGCAACTTACCAAGGTAACGAAAACGGTACCGTAATAGAAAAATAAAGTGAATTAGTCAACTATAACTGTAATTTTAAAAAAATCATTAAAGATAAATATTGTATTGTATTTATATACCTCGGGCGCTTAAAAAAAATTAAAGATAACTACAAAGATGATAAAACAATAAAATTCATCGTTAAATTTTTTAAAAATTCAAAAGAGACCATGTGATTAGGCCTACTGTGATTCTACAAACATGAGAAAGAGGAGATTCGCTACAACTAGCCTACAACTACTCTAATAATTAATCCAAGTTCGGCTCAGACTCAGGATTTCTGAAATTACCCGGTTGTAATGGTGCATTCTGATCAAATTTCGTTTTTTAGAACGTTTCTATAGCGATTGTGAGTTGCGATTCTATTTTTACTGACACCTTTTTATCCTTCGCCACCTAGCGAATGAATGAGCTGACGAAAAGTACTCCTAGGCCACCTAGCGAATGAATGAGATGATGAAAAGGACTCGGTTTATTTGCGCCCTGCGCCCCTAGCGAATGAATTAGATAGGCATTAGGTCTTCTGTTTTGTCTGATTGGACACCATGGACAGTACTGTTAGTCCATGAAGTATAGCAGACTATTCAGCCAGTCCTATGGTTGCCTCAGGTGTAAGAAGTGTTAGGGACTTCATTTTCTTAGTCTCGGCATGTATGTGCTTGGGTGACCGGTCCTCTCCCTCGCCGTCTCATCGTCCCGCCGAAGGTCAGTGCAGTCAGTTCACTCATTATACTGACTTGGCTAGGGGGCGCTGCAGGTATAGCCTATAATGAATCTCGAACTAGATTTCTGACCTGAAAGGAATTCTAAACGGCGATAGCTGCTATGAAATCTCGTGAAAAATACTTTTCTAGTTTTATTCAACCATTTTCCCGGGTCTGCTTGCCCGAAAGGATGGAGGAAATACACGAGAGAACGAAGATGAACTTGGAGGAACTGAGAGACGCGACGGAAGATCGTAATACGTGGAGAAGGTTGATCATGGCGGTCGCTAAGGTTCAAAGAATCGACGGCACAAGGTGACAAGGTGCTTGCCCGAAAAACAAATTTTCCCAAAATTTGGGGGCATTTTGCTCCCTGGACTCCCTGACGTCGACAACGCTATCATCTGTTATCTGGATCTTAACGTACTACGTAGGCCTATGCCCTATGCGTTACCCTGATCTAACGTTGTAAATTGTAATCTATTAGGCCTGAGTCCGTCAATTTTAACCAAGTTCCACAGTGAATTAAGAACTTTTCCGAATTTCAACTATCTTCAATCTTACCCATGGTGGTTTGCGAGCTAACGAACTCGATTCGGGCAAGTTGGAACTGAGAGATAATGTGGTGGGCTAATGATCTGAGTGTTGAACATCAAGTATAGCTTGTTTAATATTTTCCCCGGACCTACTTAGGCGGCCTACACGAAAACAGAAAAGCTCGAAATTTGGGGAAACTTGCCCCTCTTACCCCCGCCTCCTACGCCTGTAGACCTATCTGCGGTCAAAGACTGTTTGCGGTCTGCTAATTTAAAAAAACCGCGGTCGTCTTAAACAGCCATTTAAAGGGCATCATCTTCATCACGAGCGCTTCTCAAACTCCAGTAAACAACAACAACAACATTGCCATTTCGACGAGACATTAAATCTTGCATGTCCAATAAATCTTGTCGAAATGCTTTATTACGTCTGCCCTTTCGTGACGCATAAAATTAATTTAATTTTCTTCCGTTTAATTCGCGCCGAAAACAAATTTGTCGGTCGAAAGCAGCACGAAAGCAACGACCCCTTATACTATTATATACATATATAAGCTATAGGCTATATTCGAATAAACCAATAGGCTATTATTATAGGGGCTGTTGACCTTATAAATGTATAGGCCTATAGGCTATAATTATGTGTATATATATACACACAGACATACATATATTCATTCGAAAAGACCAATATTGCAGGAGCCTGTTGACCTGATACATGTATATATATAAAATATTATATATTATATATATATATATATCAGCTGTCAGCCATAATTATATAGCTATATATAAGGCCAACAGCCTATAATATTGCATTATTCGAATAATTTCGAAATCTGACATTTACACTGTATAATTCACGCAACTAGGCCTATAATAATAGGCCTATAAAGGGCCTGTGTGACAGCATTTTATCGGTCTAAACAGACAATATTGATGCGTATTGTTAATTTATGTGTTCCTCACACTCACACACACACACACACATATATATATACATAATATGTATTACATATATATATGTGCATCCACATAAAATGTATATGGTCTAGTCATAAAAATGTATGATATAATTACCAGGTATAATAAAAACCTGTTATCCAAAGGTGCAACTGGTGCACGCGTTACCCGACATATTTGGATTTCTCGACCCACACACTCCAGCCCCACTACTCTGGGTGCCAGACGTTTCCTGGCAAATTTTATGTTGAAGCCTGTGTGTGTTTGCGCGTGTGTTTGCGCGCGCGCGCGTGTGTGTGTGTGTGTGTGTGTGTGCCCACGTGTGTGTGTGCCTGTGCTCCTGTGTGCGTGTATGCATGTGTGCATGTGCTCCTGTGTGCATGTGTGCATGTGTAGGCGTTGTCGTATAGGTGAGCGTGCGTTCGGCGTTCCTGTGTGTGATCTTGTAATCTGCGTGGGTTCAAATTACCCAAACGTCCGGCAATACAGTGACCTTGACCGCATGACCTGGCTAGGTATATCCGGTGACGTTGATAGATGTCGACGACGATGACGACGACGATGATGAATAAAATATGAACGTAGAGTCTACATGCTCACCTAAGTATACTACGTCATATATCGTCTGAGAACGACTCCCAAGTTGGTTGAATTCTCCCAACGATTAATCAAATTCTTTCTCAGATGCAACTAAACATGACTTTTGTAGACTTCTTACTCTCTTGAATAATAGATGCTTGCTATACATATAAGGGAGCATTATAAATTCTACGTCTATTTAAAGCTGTCATAATTACGCCAACCAAATTTTTCCCGACTGCAGCGACCTCTGTTGTCATAGTTACGGCGTTACGCTGCCGTTAAACTCTGGACCCATCCGTATTATATGACGTCTTCGTTCGGTAAAATTCGGCAGATTCCGTAAATCTAAGCGTCGTTACCGCGGATGGGAAATTCAGAACGGGGGGGATGGTGGTGGTGGGGAGATAATTCAGCTTAAAGGACAAGAACCAGACAACTATCATTTGTTAGTTATAGCCTAATGTGTGTTCAAAATATCCTTCGGCCTCAAAACACGCACATAGACGCGCTCGGCACTGACTAGTTGTTGAATCAATTACAGCTTGATCAGATTCGCCCAGTGCCTATATCATACGCTGACGCAGTTCTCCATCATCACTTGCCTTTTCTTGCAAACTTTTCTTGCATCACAGACCAGATTTTATAGTCCACGGGTCTAGGCTATTTGAAATGAATCCAGTTTGCAGGACAGCGCTTCAATGCATCATCAACTGCCTTGGTCGCTCAAGCCGTGCCTCCATTTTGGCCTCCGTCAGTTCAGTCGCTATACGCTCCTTGAAACATTTTAAATGACTTCAAGGTTTCGCTGGAATAGCGTATAATTATAAAGATGAGTTAAGTTTATAGTTGGGAATAAAATAGTTTTATTCTCAATAATATTTTTACATGTTTGTTGTTAATTTCTTTATCAAATACAGCCCCCTTCTTAATTCTTCTTGCTCTAATCCTTCTCCTAACAATAATTATTGTAGTAAAGTTAACAAGTCGATCTAAGGGGCCTCTACGCCCATTTTTTACCGTATAATTTATTCTATGCTAACATTATTAAACTCACATATCAATTATGTTATCTCAAATACGTATTGTAGAGTTTCGGTTTTTTTCCGTTCACCGTGTATATGTATTATATATATGTGTGTGTGTATATATCACTGTATATATATATATATATAGTAAATTTCTTTGTATAGCGTTGTTTACTTCTATAGTCTTCTTAGCAACAGCACAAGATTCTGTTGGCAAAGATACCACCAATGGCAAAGTGTCGTATATGAGTAGTATAGATATGGATCTGACCGATCAGTTAAGTATTATTACTAACTAGTAATCAATTAGTAATTAGTTAGCTATTATTAATAATTAGTTAGAGTAATTAGTTAAGGTAATTAATTAGCCTATTATAGTAATTAGGTCATATTAATTAAAATAATTAGGGCAATTAGTAATTAGTATAGTAATTAGTATACTAATTAGGTAATTATATTAGTAATAGTAATTAGTTAACCCTAACTAACAGCGGTACAGGGCGCCACGCGCCGGGAATGCGTCATCAGTAATGCATCTGTCCGTCCGTCCGTCCGTCCGTCCAGCCGTCCGTCCGTCCGGCCGTCCGTCCGTCCGTCCGGCCGTCCGTCCGTCCGTCTGTCTGTCTGTCTGTCTGTCTGTCTGTCTGTCTGTCTGTCTGTCTGTCTGTCTGTCTGTCTGTCTGTCTGTCTGTCTGTCTGTCTGTCTGTCTCTTGTATTGTTTACGGCGCACGTCAAAATAATTACACACGATAGGATGTCGCACGCATCAAAGAGGCGGCCGACAGACGAGTCAGTCAAACACATAACAACAAACATCTGTCAAACATAACGGTCTTCCGTCCCGCGCCGGACACTGGTCGAGTAGCCTATTGAACTCATCAATCGCTTAATGCAAAGACGACTGTCTGAACACACACCCTTTGATCGCACACATCTGTGTATGCGTCACTTGAACAGCAACACACAAAGCTTTTATCACAGACAGCATTCCTCTACGAATATTCGCATTTGCATCGAAAACTTCTCTCTTTCATATCAAAGACCACGCAACAACTTCTGAATTAATTTCATTGCAAGGTATAATAGGAGCATGTCGTTTCTTTCATTATCTTATTCTTTCGCTCATCTCTTATACCAATCATTAACTTTGAAAATGAACTCATAGGTCTGCCACTTCTTTCTTTCTTTAGTGTCCAAATGCGTACTGTCATAGAAGACCTGAATTGTATTCGAAAATTCTAAATGTATTTCATAAGTAGGGTAGGTATGGTCGTTACAAAACATTCAGGTGTTTACCATGTTCTTCGTTGTTTTGCCCATCTAACCTCGCCCTCCAACCCTCCAACCCACCCATCCACACAGGCAAATTTGCATTATATGTATAAGAATCTACTAAACAGGAAGCTGCGAACCCTAACAACAAGTCAGCCGGTAAGCGAGAAACCCTAAGTATGACATCTCTCTCCCTCCACAACCTTCAGCCTCGCCCTCCATTCCACCCTTCCCATCCAAAATTATACATTTTACGCCTAAGCGCTAGCCAACCAAGAAGCGAGAAACCTAGAAACTGACCAATAAGAAGTCGAGAACCCCTAGGGGCGGCCTCTCTCCCACTCTATAGCATTCCACCTCACCCTCCAACCCACCATTCCAAGCCTCTGCGCACAAATTTATCTTATACGACTAAGAACTGACCAATCAGAAAGCGGCAAATCATAGCGACGAGCGAATGAGAAGGCGAGAATTTCTGTGTATATCTTACAAATATATCAATTATTCACCATTTTATTCGAAAATACTCATAAATCAGACATTTATACATTTAAATTAACCAAAAGTGTAACATATATTCATTATTTCCTACAAAATTATTCAAAAATATAGTAGCCACCAACAATTTTCTTCATCTTTTCGTATTCATATAAGTCCAAACACAGTATGAACTTCCAACAGGGCATTACAAACATAGTCACAGACATCCTTTCTTGTGCAGCTAAGACCAAATAATACAAACTCACTCACCCTTCCATTCCCAATATGGCGTCTTTTCCAACATTCATGTACAGTCAAACACGAAAACCGAAGAATCACTCAACCCGCCATTCCCAATATGTCATCCTTCACACATTTCTTATACAGACAAGCCCAAAAACCGAAGAATCACTCAGCCTTACATTCTCAATATGGCGACCTTTCTTCATTTCTTATACAGACAAGCCCAAAAACCGAAGAATCACTCAACCTTCCATTCCCAATATGGCGACCTTTCCACATTTCTTATACAGACAAGTGCAAAAACCGAAGAATCACTCAACCCTTCATTCCCAATATGGCGACCTTTCAACATTTCTTATACAGACAAGTCCAAAAACCGAAGAATCACTCAACCTTCCATTCCCAATATGGCGTCCTTTTTAACTTTCACACACGCTCAAACTCAAAAACCGAAGAATCACACAACCTTCCATTCCCAATATGGCGACCTTTCCTCATTTCTTATACGACCAAGTCCAAAAACCAAAGAATCACTCAACCTTCCATTCCCAATATGGCCGCCTTTCCAACTTTCAAGCATGTTCAAACATGAAAACCGAAGAATCACTCAACCTTCCATTCCCAATATGACGACCTTTTCCCCATTTCTTATACATCCAAGTCCGAAAACCAAAGAATCACTCAACCTTCTATTCCCAATATGACGACCTTTCCCCATTTCTTATACATCCAAGTCCGAAAACCAAAGAATCACTCAACCTTCCATTCCCAATATGGCGGCCTTTCCAACTTTCAAGCATGTTCAAACATGAAAACCGAAGCATCGCTCAACCTTCCATTCCCAATATGGGTACCTTTCCAACTTTCACGTATGCTCACATTCAAAAACCGAAAAATCACTCGACCTTACATTCCCAATATGAGTACTTTACCAATTTTCCAGCATAATCAAACGCAAAAACCCAAGAAGAACTCAACCTTCCTTTCCTCATACGGAAACTTCCCCAACTTTCACACTTAGGCAAACGCAAAAACCGAAGAAGTACTCAACCTTCCTTTCCCAATATTGTAACCTTTAGCAATCATCTGCTCCCAAGGTGGCGCCAGCACAACCTTTCCTGTACAGACATGCTCAAATAAGGAACATACAGACAATTTTTCACACACGCTAAGTCCAAATAACACAAATACACACAACTTTCCAGTCGCTAGGTGGAACATCGGCATACTTTCACACACACACACACACACACACACACACACACACACACACACACACAATCTCAAAGCCCATGGAAACTTTCGGTCTTCTATCCCCAAGAAATTTCTTACGCATATAGGAACAGACAAGAAACCCATATAACTTTCCAACTCCAAAGATGGCGCACAAGCTGACTTTCTTGTGCATGTAAGAGTACAAACCACAGAATTGTCACACATTTCTTTCAACAAGTGGCGCTTATTCTTGAATTTTGACATATTACATATCAAATATACGAAATTCACAAGCATATATTCAACAACACATACATTTTCAATATGCGTGCGAACGAGTGCAAGCGGCATAGCACGAGAGCAGAACGCGTAGCCTAAAGCACATAGAGACATGAGCGCTACAATTTCTAAGATACATGCATATACTTAGGGTAAATTTTCTAACTTAGGGTATCAACTTTACATGCAACGGTGAAGAATGTAAGTTGTGTAAGGCAAACACAGGAGATGTATGGCGACAAGGCGGTACGAATTGATAATTAGCAAGGTAAAATTATAAATATGTTAGATGTGCGAGCGAGCAGAACTTGAACTTTTCAATGTAAGACACGAACTTTTACCATTGCACGAAGTCAAACTTGTAATTTACGAAGTATAAAATCAGAAAATGTATGTAGAATGTGTTAAGTTGGAGAAATATGGAGTGGGCGAAGCGCATATTCTTAAATTTGTGGAAACAATGTCGTACATTATTTGCAACATGACAACAATTTTGGTAAATTACGAACTTAGACAGCGAAGAAATACAACTTAGGGTTACAAACAGCAAATTGCAAGACTTTTAAGGGTTGAGAGTGTTCAGTTGGTGAAGTAAAGGGGTGGGGAGGATGTGCCATTCTTAAGGTTTGGACAAACAAAGGTGTTCAATATAAGTAACATGTCACCAATTTTGACAAAATACGAAAATTAACACACAAAGAAACACGAATTAGGGTTACGAGCGGCGAACCACAAGTCGTATAGGGTTAACAGATGCGCACAACTTAGCAGAAATCTACATTCGCCAACTCTGAAAACGCTAAGTCCGAAATTTTCACCGTTCAAAGTGGACCTGCAACTCCTTCAAGCGGTGCGGTGGTGGCGGCGGCGGGCGACCCATCCCACACGGACGACCTCGGACCCTGCGGCGTGGCGACGACGAGGCACGCTTTCCCAATCGATCCTGCTTTGGCTCGTATGAAGTTAAAGGCTCATGCGTATTGCGGGTGAAGGAAATTTTTGAAAGAGCTGTGTCGGAGCGTATTCGACTTTAACTTCTACGAGTCAACGAATTTCTACTATCTTCAGTCCTACTCATGGTGGTTTGTGAGCTAACGAACTCGATTCGGGCAAGTTGGAACTGAGAGTGGTGGGCTAATGATCTGAGTGTTGAACATCAAGTATATCTTGTTTAATATTTTCCACGGGCCTACTTAGGCGGTCTACACGAAAATAGAAAAGCTCGAAATTTTGGGAAACTTGCCCCTCTTACCCCGCCTCCTACGCCTGTAGACCTATCTGCGGTCAAAGACTGCATGCGGTCTTCTGATTTAAAAAAACGCGGTCGTCTTAAACAGCCATATAAAGGGCATCAGCTTCATCACGAGCGCTTCTCAAACTCCAGTAAACAACAACAACAACAATATTGCCATTTCGACGTGACATTAAATCTTGTCCAATAAATCTTGTCGAAATGCTTTATTACGTCTGCCCTTTCGTGACGCATAAAATTAATTTAATTTTCTTCCGTTTAATTCGCGCCGAAAACAAATTTGTCGGTTGAAAGCAGCACGAAAGGAACGACCTCTTATATTAATAAATACATAGTTACATACACATAAATAGGCTATAGGCTATATTCGAATAAACCAATATTATAGGGGCTGATGACCTTATATAAATGTATAGGCCTATATGTGTGTAATACACACATACATACATATATATTCATTCGAAAAGACCAATATTGCAGGAGCCTGTTGACCTGATACATGTATATAAATATTAAATATATATATATATATCATCAGCTGTTGGCCATAATAATTATATAGCTTTATATAAGACCAGCAGCCTATAATATTGCATTATTCGGATAATTTCGAAATCTGACATTTACATTGTACTTCACGCAACTATAGGTCTATAATAGGCCTATAATAGGTCTATATAGGGCCTGTGTGACAACATTTTATCGGTCTAAACAGACAATATTGATGCGTATTGTTAATTTATGTGTTCCTCACACTCACACACACACACACACACACACACACACACACACACACACACACACACACACACACATATATATATATATATATACATATATACATATATGTGCATCCACATAAAATGTATATCGTCTAGTCGTAAAAATGTATGATATAATTACCAGCTATAATAAAACCTGTTATCCAAAGGTGCAACCGGTGCACGCGTTACCCGACATAATATTTCGATTTCTCGACTCACACAGTCAGCCCAACTACTCTAAGGTACCAAGCGTTTCCTGGCAAATTTTATGTTGAAGCCTGTGTGTGTGTGTGTTTGTGTGTTTGTGTGTGTGTGTGTCCACGTGCGTGTGCGCCTGTGCTCCTGTGTGCACGTGTGCATGTGTAGGCGTTGTCGTATAGGTGAGCGTGCGCCCGGCGTTCCTGTGTGTGTGATCTTGTGATCTGCGTGGGTTCAAATTACCCAAACGTCCGGCAATACAGTGACCTTGACCGCATGATCTGGCTAGGTATATATCCGGTGACGTTGATAAATGACGACGACGATGATGATGAATAAAATATGAACGTAGAGTCTACATGCATGTACATGTATACTACGTCATAATATATCGTCTGGGAATGACTCCCAAGTTGGACGAATCCTCCCAACGATTAATCAAATTCTTTCTCAGATGCAACTAAACATGACTTCTGTAGAGTTCTTCCCCTCTTGAATAATAGATGCTTGCTATATATATAAGGGAGCATTATAAATTCTACGTCTATAAAAGCTGTCATAATTATGCCAACCAAATTTTTCCCGACTGCAGCGACCTCTGTTGTCATAGTTACGCTGCCGTTAAACTATGGACTCATCCATCTAAGACGTCTTCGTTCGGTAAAATTCGGCAGATTCCGTAAATCTAAGCGTCGTTACAGCGGATGGGAAATTCAGAACTGGGGGGGCTGGGGGAGGGAAAGAAAACAGGCAACAATATGCATGTCACACTGGCCACTTTAGTAGGCCTATATATAATTTTATATATAATTATATATATAATGTGCATAATTATGCAGACCTATATACAATACATGCACCGGTCAATATGTAACAATGTAATTATATTTTATTCTATCTATTCTATCCATAGGCTTACATCTGATCAATCAAATTATGTTACACAAATCCCTCAAGTCTATTTTCTTTCACCGTGGCTGAACTGTGAGCGCTCCTGAGTAAAATTCGGAACGGGCGTTATATAGGTCCATATATATACACATAATATTATATAGGCCTACATATATATATGATAATATAGCCATATAAGTCTATAAATATATAAAACGAATGAATGAATGAATGAATGAATGAATGAATGAATGAATGTTTGGACATCTATATCAGTATAGATGTCCAGTAGTCATCAGCACGCGACACTAAGATGACCATGAGTCGTGAAAACAATAAAGCGTAAACACGTGTGGACCGTGATGATGGAATGGGAAGCTCTCGGTCAACATGGGTGGGCTGCAAGGGATATATTAATTTATTTACGGTCTCATTAGCTGGATAATACAGCGTGGTCCAGCATAAAATTTATGCCCTACTTTGCACGCGTATAACTTCGCCAATTTTTAACATTTATTTATGCTTTATACGTCATATTACAGATATTTAACTCTAGTCTCTTTAACTCTTGAAAAGTCGAACTGGTTTTAGTTTAGTTTTTAATTATGTAATTGTCACAGCGTTAGCTAAAAAATTTCATTACTGACGCAATACGATGCCGTTTCCCCGGGAAATTCTATCGGTTTTTGCTAAATTAATTAGGAAATTATTTTGAGCAGGGCTGCTTTTAAGGAATTGTTAGAACTGCACAACTCCTTCTTTTCCTTCCCATCCTCTATGGTAAATTCAGAGTGAGAATTGCCGGGGGTTGGGGGGTTTCAACCTTCCAGTCTTTCTTAGAGCCCCATGTTAAAGTGTGTTTTTTACTTCCAATTCCAAGTGGATAATGGTCCAACCCCCCAGTTATTTTTCCACAATTCTCACACTGGGTAAATTACTTCCAATCGGAGGACAATTGCCATTTTTGATAGTTTTAACTGTACACAGTGTACAGAAGTGCTTCTACAACTGCACAAATCCATTTAGAACTGCACATTTTGTGTACAACTGCACGTTAAAAAGCCCTGATTTTGAGGGTTTTAATCCCTAGCAACAGGCCCCTTTTATTACGACGTTAGAACGCTTATACCGTTATGCTAACCATACTTATTGGATAGAGCATGCATGCATACAGTCCATGCAGCTGTACGCACCTGTGGCTATATAGCTATACCGAAATGTCGCTCGCTTCTCGGATCCACCAATATAGACGCGTTGGAAGCTGCCTTTGCGCTTATACTGGTTCCATGCCTCGCAGTCAGTGCGTGACGTGCGCTGGGACGACAGTTCGGTCTTGACTCTCCACCTAGCAATGACGTCGTCGTATGCAGCGAGCATATAATATCGGAGAAGACTTTTTATTCTTCTTTTTCTTCGCTAGCTACAGTCTCTGTGGAATATGTTGTCGTTTAGTTGAGCAGTCACTGAATGCGACTGTTTTCTTGAGTTATGGCAAAGGACGGTACAAAGGATATTCAGAACAGCATGGTCGACCATCCATAAGGCGAATCTCCGCTGAGAATACAAAGATACGGAACCGCATTGCGTGTGGCTAGCGACATCTGGACTTCGGACACAATCGATCTCTAGAATTGTTTTCCAATATCTTGACCGGTTTAGTACGAATTAAGAAGATGCGAATGTTGAATTCATTCGAATCTTCGACCATCACTGAGCGTTTTAATTATTGCAGCAGGCGATGACATGTACTGTAAAAGTGTATTGAGACAAGTTACAGATATTGCACGGAGTTCGGTATATATGATTCGACTATTATAGGCTACTTGTAGTATAGTCTATACATAGTTGAGCAATATTGGATTCGTGAACTATAGCTGCAGCATTCTCGAAATAGTCCATTCGTATCCATGGGCGTCCGTAGCGGGGCGCAAGGGGGCGCAAGTGCGCCCCCGGATTTTTCGCATAGTTGCACATAAATTTATATTATTGGTTGGGATTGTTACAACGCGATTTTCAATGTGATTATCGATTCGTTCTACAAGTTGAACCTATATAATTATCTTTCTTTGGGCGCAAAAACGTATAGGTACGGTAGGCTATAGGATTCTCTCGTGGTAATATGGAAATTCAAACTGTCACCCCTTAAATTTAGACCATGTGACAATTATTTAAAAGTTTGCACCCCCTAGAAAAATTCCTGCGGACGCCCATGCTCGATTGCTCGTATCAATTGCAGGTATTCCTAAAATATTCAGATTTTTATTCAATCTTGCTCATAAAGTAGTCTTAATGGCGTTCTTGTGTAAATTAGGCTAATCGACTCTACTTAGGCATACATGTAGCATCATTTAATATTAACAAAATTAAGGTGCCATAACTAGGCCTATTATAGATACTGTCTTACGAGACTTAGGTCATAGGACCTACTGCTCGCGAAGCAGAACTGTTGACTAGCGACACCTGTAGGCCTATATATAGCCTACAATCGATCATTCTGTACTTTATTGGTTCAGCAAAAGAACATTGCGACTTCAATAATAATGCATGTTTTTGAAACAGAAGAAAAAGTTGATCACTGCCCGAGCCAAAAGGAAGTCCAGGCGGGATCTAAGCTTATAAAGTCCCACTAAACAGAATTCCTTACCAGGTACCAGCTGATCAGTAATAGCGATCGATGCTGCATGGATCAATAGGCCTACACGTCACTTGTCAGTCGATGGCCCAGGCTTCAATCACAAACAATAAATACAATAAAAAAATCAAAATCATGCGCTATTCAAATTCCACCTTTTGACGTAGCACGTTACGATTACTAGTCGTCTGCAATGAAGAGCTGCGTCGACGTCAACGTCACCGATGACTCACACAGGTTCCACGTGACCAGCGCATGCGCACTTTTCGACTTCATCGTCTACACGGTTGCCATGGGAACGCTGTGCAGCCTCGGTCTGGCCGGCAACGCCACCTCCTTCCTCGTTCTGCTTCGAGACCGAGGCCGCTCAGCCACCTCGTTCCTGCTCCAAGCCTTGGCCTTCGTCGACTCCCTCGTGCTCATCACGGCAGTACCCCTCTACATCCTTCCAGCCGTCTACCCATACACTGGCTTCCTGTCCGCCTACTACCACGTTTACCTGACGATCCTACCGCTGCTCTGGCCCGTGTACCTGATCCCCTACACCTGTACGGTGATCATAACCGTGCTCGTGTCGCTGCACAGGTACTGCTCCGTCTGCAAGCCGTTCCGCCAGGCGAAGGTATTTGTCGGCCGTTTCATCTTTCCGTTTCACATGTACGTAATTGTATAATTGTAAAAAATGATTGATTGATTGATTGACTGATTGATTGATTGATTGACTGATTGATTGATTGATTGATTGATTGATTGATTGATTGATTGATTGATTGATTGATTGATTGATTGACTGATTGATTGATTGATTGATTGATTGATTGATTGATTGACTGACTGACTGACTGACTGACTGATTGATTGATTGATTGATTGATTGATTGATTGACTGACCGACTGACTGACTGACTGACTGACTGACTGATTGATTGATTGATTGATTGAGTGAGTGAGTGAGTGAGTGATTGATTGATTGATTGATTGATTGATTGATTGATTGATTGATTGATTGATTGATTGAAGGTCTACACGTGCCGCGAGGCGCAGCACCGTGTCGCCGGCATAACGATCTTCTCAGTTGTCTACAACATCCCGCGGTTCTTCGAGTACCACAGCGTCCAGGTCTGCCTCGCTCCGAACGTCTCACGGAGCGTGTTCGAGATCAGCGAGCTTGGCGACAACAAGTTCTACCGGATCTTCTACGCCAACGTCCTCTACTTCGTCGTTGTCCATGGTGGACCACTCCTCCTCATCACCTTCTTCAACGTCCAGCTGATCCTCGCGCTGAAGCGACGCCAGCGACGCTGGGCGGAGATGGGGAAGGGCTGGTACCAGCAGGACGTGTCCCTGGTCCTTGTCGTCGTCATGTGTGTGTTCATCGTCTGTCAGACGCCGACCTTCATCGATCACATCCTCTGGACCGTCATCGGTGAGGAGGCAAGGCACTGCGGTGGATGGCATTACTACTACACGGCTGTCGGGGACCTGCTGGCCATCCTTAACTCGTCGGTCAATTTCGTCATTTATATTCTAACGAGTAGGAACTTCCGGAAGGGACTTCGGACGAGGCAGATGTTTGGAGGTGGAGGTGGTGGTGGGGGTGCTAGGAACGAGTACTTAGGGATGAGAAACGTTGTGGGACAGAGGCAGCTGCAGGTGGAGGGACAGAGATTTGTAACGAATAGTACGCAGATAACTCTGAACAAAGTCTAGGTATATTGAATAGGATGGACCAGTTGCGTAGCCGGAAAGAATTCTGGGGTTTGCATTTGGGGGAGGATGTGTTTTCAATGGACATGGAAGTTTAAATTGGAGAGGGGGTTAAATGGACATGCGGGTTTCGTTTGGGAGGCTTTCCAAAGGACATAGTGTTTCCATTTGGGGGCGGGGTGGTGGTGGCGGTTTCGAATGGGCATGCATGGTCGCAAAATAAACAGAATATTATTCACATGATTCGTTTGTCTCTTACAGTCTGTCTGTCTCTGTCTGTCTCTGTCTGTCTGTCTGTCTTTCTGTCTGTCAGTCTGTCTTTCTTTCTATCTCTCTGGCTCTCTGTCTGTCTGTTTGTCTGTCTGTCTGTTTGTCTTCTGTTTGTCTGTTTGTCTGTTTGTCTGTCTGTCTGTCTATTTTTCTATCTCTCTGGCTCTCTGTCTGTTTGTCTGTCTGTCTGTCTATCTGTCTGTCTCTGTCTCTATCTTTCATCGGTCTTACCTTTGCATCATGAACCATCCCGGATATTGGGATTTATTCCCATACGGTCTTCTGCTCTCCAGCTGCTGACCAACTATATATATATAAATTATATAATATATAATATAATATACACAGACGACGGTCTATATATGCATACCAGTATAGGCTACAGCAGATGCACCATACCGCATAAACTAACAGATGGCGAGAAATCGACCCACGGTCAAGAGACACCGAAAAACCAATCGCTTTGATCGATCTTTAGATTCTGCAGTGTGCAACAGAAGAGAAACGGAGGAACAGAAGTCTTTTTTGGTCGCATAAAGAAACAGTTGAACTGTGCAATGTATGCATGGACCACGGCACAGCTGAGAGATTAGTGTCTAATCTAGACGTCTCTGATGGGAAGTTTACTCCTGAGCGACCATTTCTCCCTATAGAAAATTGAATTGGTGTTTTTGCATGTAGAGCAAAGAGTTATCCACTGGCAAATTTAAAAAACCGAGGATAAAATCATAAGCATTAAGAAACAGAGAATAAAATCAGATGATATACTTTAAAAGTCATTAGAATGATCGAAAGCCCGAAAGTGTGAGTTTACTCTATACCTCGAATTGCATAGTAAAAGACCTTTAAAAGGTTATCGGAAAAAAGAGATGACAGTTAAGTGTAAAACAATTTCACTGGTCAGCGCGTGTTTTGTACTCCCCCCCCCAAAAAAACCTGGATCCTCCCCCCCCCCCTCCCCAAGCAAGGAATTCGATTAAACTCTGCTGTGAGATGGATGTGACTTGACTCAGAACGGAGTATTTGCTGGGATGGCATCGAATGGTCTCCACCCCTCTTCTACGAGTCGCTAAGCTTTAATTTCGAACTGCCATATGACCCGCCAGGAATTTGTTGGAATTTTTAATATCTTCTCCACATTCAATTTCTTCCACCCACTGAATAACTCCTGTGATCCTAACGCGACCTGATGAAATTGTTTAGCTGGCGTCGCCATTGCGCGCGCGCGCGCGCACACACACACACACACACACACACAAACACACATACACATGCACACACATTATTGTGACACATATAATATATATAATATGTGTATTATATATGTTATATAAATATATATATAAACGCCTGAAGACCATACTATTCGTTAGGGGCAGTGCTGACTAGGGTAGGGAGCGCTACTGAATCTGTAAGCGGCGCTATATAAATGTTCAATTAGGTCTACAATTACAATTACAATAATTATATCTATAAGCCTGGTTCTCGGGAAATCGATATACTGCTCAGTTTAACAGCAGTCTGAATTTTTTGCAATCCAATATTATGTAGGCTATATACTTTTTTAAATGGTGTCTTTGAATTTACCGAAATACAATACCAGCAGTCTCGACCGTGTCCACTGTCTAGAGTACTAGACTCGTAGACTAGACTTGAATAGCATGCAGTGGCTATAATAGTGTATCTTCTCAGAGATGCCATCTATTATTATAAGTCGTTTCGATCGACATCTCAAATTCTCAAAAGATTACAGTACAGGTCTGAGGTCACTTCTGCTCGAAGTGGTCTTGTTGTTGACTCGAGCATGGAGAGTATTAATGTTCTATAATAGGTGGTTGGAAACTTTGGCGGAAGTTTCAAACCACACGTAATTCTATTGCATGAATGAAATTCCAAGGAGGCCTAAGTTGAGTTTCCCTTATCCTGTAGGTCGGCCAACTATAAAAATTCACTTGTGCATGGATCTGCAGCCGTAAAAATGCACAGAGCCATAGACATGACCCAGGATATAATGAATTCGGTGGCGTTTATTTCCGGATTCAAGACCCATGTTCACGTGATAATGGTCAGCACGTGTGCGCATTTTGGAGAGAATTTATATGACGCCATCGAAAGGTCACAAAGACTTCGCGGGAAATCATATATCAGTTTAAGTGAACAGCTGTTTGCTATCAAATGAAATTGAGAGTCCGTGTTTTTAGGAATCCTGAACATATATTCATCATCATCTCAGTCCGTGGGCTCAACGAACGTTGGTATTTATAGTAGCCTATATTATGCCGGGTCTTAGGGTTAGGGACCTATTATGGTTATTATTTTAATTTGTAAGTATACCTATTGACAGAGGCGGACACAGAAATTTTCGAAGGGGGCCAAAATTGTTGGTCATACTTTGCGAAAATATCTGATGACTTTTTAGTCGTCCGGTTCAAATTTTTCCAGCCAAAAAATCTGATCACTTTTTTTGTCATCTGGTCGTAATTTCTTCAGAATATGCTATAATCTCTCTACTGGTATTGCGCTACTTTTCTCAAATGGGGGGGAGGGGGCCACGTCCCATGCAACTTTAAATTGGGGGCCATGGCCGGATTGGCTCTCTAGATCCACCCCTGCCTATTGAAGTCTTAGTCTCTTAGACCTGTACAATAATTGTCAGCGCTTAAATATCATGGTCGTCAATTCGTCAACAGATAGTTTTGCGGAACTACGGAGTAAAACGCATCATGGTCACGATTAGATTTTGAGCAAGAGCTTTAAAATAATGTGAAGCAAGATATCCACAACACGGGTCCTTTTTAGATGTAGGCTATCTCTAAAATGTCAATGTAGGTTATTATTCTGAACTTAATCAGGAAAATATTATTGATCAAATAACACTTCAAATTGAATATTGCACTGTATTCTTAATTTCAAATAAGATTCCCGGCAGCAAAGTCGACCTGGTCATTAATACTCGTATAAGACTGGAAGCAAGTGCAACCAAAATCGTGATTCGACTTTAAAAGACAATGGCAATGATATTGTAACTATTGTCTCAAATTGCGACGGGGCGATGTCGATTGTCTGCAAAAGAAACGAACGCGATGAATCTCAATTCGAACCGACTCTCTTCGATCCCGGTAGGCTATGTGGCGGCGCTACCTTAATTAGGTCACGAGAGGTCACTTAATTGACCTGCCTGCCTACCCTCTTGACCTGTCTAAATTCTTGGAACTTTAATGTCTCTAAACTTTTTTAATTCATTGACCTGCTTAATTATTTCCCTGACTCTGACGAGACTTGCTGAAATTGAATGACTGGCGCTGCCACTGGTCCACGTTGGTCAAATATTAAATCAGTGCTCTTTAAAAAAGGGTCGAGGGCTATTTGAACCTATTTCACAGTGTACCGAATATTCTGGTGGTGGTGGTGGTGGTTGTGGTGGTGGTGGTCGTGGTGGTGGTGGTGGTGGTTGTGGTGGTGGTGGTGGTGGTGGTGGTGGTGGTGGTGTGGTGGTGGTGGTGGTGGTGGTGGTGGTGGTGGTGGTGGTGGTGGTGGTGGTGGTGGTGGTGCTGCTGCTGCTGCTGCTGCAAATGATGAGAAAGAACCATCCGCATATAAGACGATGCTGAATACAGCAACGGCCAACTCGATATCGACTTCACTTAAATCCAGGGTTGTAAGTGTGACGGTATGAGACGGTATGCCATACCGGCACCTCTTCAGTTTGGCTGAAAGCATACCGGCACCTCTCCAGGATAAAATGCCATATACCGGTATGGCGCAAAGACATGCCGGTATTGACGGTATGCAAGTCAAGTAGTGCTTTATTGTCGAAGTGGCCTAATGGATGGTTTTTTGCGTTAGTCATTTGTCTGAATCCACCTCCTTACTTGCTATTGTATATCTGCAGCATACAATTTACTTACTTACTGACCTCTTGCAGCCAAGGTTTTAACGGTAAAATATTCGCCGATACACTTAATTTTCGGTAGCAGTAGGTGGCGGACTACGCTAATACTGTTAAATTAAATAATGTCATTTTGTTTATAATTATTATTAACTATTATGGCTGCCGGGCCTCCAAATAAAAAACTTCGCCAGAGTGTACTGTCCTTTGCGAGCCCAAAAACAGTCAAGATACTTCCAGGTTAGTACTTAGTACAGACTTAGTACAGACTACAAACTGTTTAGTGTATATATTTTAGCGTAAAAATAAACTGAAACACATCCTATATAATAGCACGACTACCTAATTAAATACCCTAAAATAAAATTTTTACCGAAATATGGGTATCGAAACAAAAGTGGGAAAATAATTATAGAATGGTAACATTTGAGAATGACTGATGCAAAATATTGATTATAAAACAGAAGTGGGATGTACCCCCTTCAAGAACACTACTACTCAGAGACTGTCCCACCTACAGCCTGAAGGTGTACCGAAGTTTACCAACAGCAGTTCCTCGATGTAGCTAACTGGGCCAGTTATATATTTATATATACAGGATTCTATTTGGAATCGACAACACACACGCATATATATATATATATATATATATATATATATCTTATATTCTACAACTGCTTGAGACACTGCTTATTATAGCGATCTTGGAATACGCATGAAGTTCTATTTCTGTAGGACTACCGGAGTTTACAAACTCTAGATTTTGATTCATTAAACGTGTCATTAAACGCCGGTGAACAAATTATTTTTAAAGGTGCACAAGTGATCACAGTACATAAAAGTCCCAAAGAATATGTCAGCTTTGAAGTGGCAAAGAAATCTCTCGTTCAGGTGGCTGCAGAGAAAAATTTCAGCATATTTGATGTTCCGGCTGATGGTGACTGTGGACTTCATGCTGTAGTGCACCAGCTGTCTGCTCAGGGTATATCCATTGACACAGCATGTCTCAGGCAGCGAGCAGTATCGTTCCTTCGTTCACATCCACAGCTCATGAATGAACAGTTCTTGATAAGCCATCGTGACAAGGACGTCGACTCATACCTGATGCGTCAGTCGAAAATTGGTCAGTGGGTTGATGAGATCATGTTGCGTGCTGTTGGTGCGAGTGTTTCACGAACTATTCGCGTCCTGCATGATAATGGTCATGTCACCGAACTAACTTTGCAGACTGATGAGGACGATAGTGTAAGTAGAAATGATACGCAGCATGAAATGATCATTAACATCGGCCTCGTGGGAGAGACACACTACGTCAGCCTCATTACTAGTGTAGGTCAAGCTGTAGGTCAATGTTGCTCGCATGATGTAATCACTCCTTCAACTGCATCTGATCACGAAGACAGTACTGATGTCAACAAACTACCGTTCGTTTCTGATGCCAAAAATTGTAACTCAGTATCTGAGGTATCGAGTAAGCACGCAGACAAAAAAGGCGATAGTAACATAGATGTTAAAGATATTGATGAGCACAGCCCATCGTTTCCACAATGCTGGACTCTCAAACAATATGTGTCAAAATGCGAGGAATACAGCTGGTTGCTTTGCCAAAACGGGAAGCTTGGTTGTTCAGTTTGTTTTTCAGCTAAATCTGTAAAACTTCATCAATTCCAAGGAATAAAACTGTCTACCGAATGGGTGAACATCCGTGTTGAACCATTTGGGTGTACACTCGGTGAACAGCAACAGTCACTTCGTAAGAAGATGTACGATCACAAAACCAGTAAGGCTCACCAATCTGCTGAGATGATTGCGGAAACGGCAAAGAAAAACTTACTGCAGGAGGCAAACGCAAAACATAGCAAAAACGAACACGAGACAACATGCAGAGTTTTCCGAACTGCATATAAAATTGCAAAGAAGGAGCGTCCGTTCTCTGATCTACCAGACGACATTGACTTGCAGCAACTGAACGGCATCGACATGGGTCGCATACTTCACACACGCCTGTCTTGCACAAATATCATCACACATGTCGCGAATGAGATGCAACAGAAACTCGTTGCCAACATCATTGTCAACGAACATAAAATTTCTGTTTTAATTGACGAGTCAACATCAGCGAGTGGTCTCACAGTTCTTACTGTCTGTATGCGTGCTGCTGTCAATGAGTCTGGGCCACTAACATTCTTCCTTGACTTGGTTGAGCTCTCAAGTGCTGATGCAAAAACAATAACTGCGTCGCTCTTGAAATGTCTTGATTCTCATGGATTTAATGATGCCTATCTGAAAAAACATTTTATAAGCTTTGCAGCAGATGGCGCATCGACAATGTTGGGTAACAAATCTGGAGTAGCTACGTTGTTACTCAAAGACTTTCCCGATATCTTTGTGTGGCATTGCGCTAATCACAGACTTGAGCTGGCAGTTGGTGATACAAACAAGGAAGTTACAGGGCTAAACAATTTTCAGTCTTTCATCGACAAATTATACACAACATACCACGCTTCACCAAAGAACAAGCGTGAACTTAAAGCATGTGCAGCGTTGCTGGAAAGCCAGATACTGTCAATAGGGCGCGTTTTTGACATACGCTGGGTTTCAAGCAGCGAGAGAACACTCAAAGCAGTGTGGACAAACTATCCTGCTCTATATGCACACTTTCTATCTGCATCCACAGATCCAGAGAGAGACCACACAACCCGTCAGAAGTACAGTGGCCTAAATAAACGTCTCACCGCTGTTGGCTTCGTCAATAATGTTGGGGTGATGCTTGACGCACTTACTGAATTAGGTGACCTGTCACGTGAGTTGCAGAAGCGTGATATGACCTTAACTCGGGCACAAAAACTTGTGGACCGTCAAATACGCGTCCTGGAATCAATGGCTGACAACGCTGGTCCATATCTTAAAGAAGCCAAGGCAGGAATTGCGGAAAACAGCTTCAAAGGGATTCGTCTGGGCACAAATACAAAAGTAGATATCGAACTTCGACAGGGACAATATTTTAAGAGTCTCGCCGCCAATCTTCGCCGTCGCATGCAGACCACAGAATCTTCAAACGTTGGCACAAGCGAAAAAGCTCGTGAGGCCAACATTCAGAAATACAACAACCTATTGGCCAGCATCGATGTGCTAAATAAAGACAGCTGGAAGGACAAGGAATGCGATGCTCTCTTTGGCGAAGCAGAAATAAAGTTCTTATGTGAGAAAATGAAGATTGACGAAAGAACCTGCATTTTGGCCTTCCGTGAATTCCGGGACGACAGCCGAGGGACGGCGATTCCGAAGATGCGGCATGCACTCCAACAGCTGTTTCACGCTGTTGACACATATGTGGTATCAACAGCAGAGTGCGAGAGGACATTCAGTGTCATGAACGACATTTCAACTCCTATCCGAAGTAGGTTAAATGTGGCACACTTGGCACAACTGGTTTTTCTGAAATGCGTTGGTCCACCACTGTCCAAATTTAAGCCGAGCGACTATGTAGTGTCTTGGATTAAGAAAGGACGCAGATCTGCTGATGACACACATTGTCCTGATCGAACAACGAAGGAATCATCACATCCATATTACGATCTATGGAAACTTCTATGATACTAGTTTATCAGATTCACACTATAGTGACTATACGATATCATATGATATAGCAGATCTCCTCTCCACTGTCTGCAGTTTATGATTGCTCTATCTGTATATTTCTATAGGCCTAAAGCTAAAAACACTAGGGCATAGTATAAAGTCTAGTAACAATTTTGCACGTTTTGGTGTAGCCTATGCTATTTCCTAGTAATACGCCTAAGTTTTCAGTTTTTTAAAATAAAATTCAAATTTTAATCAATTTTAGGTGAATGAATAATCACTTAAATGTATTGCCAAAACAGGTCTCATTTGACTTCAATTGCTCTAAAATGCGTTGTCGGCTGGGGCTCCGCCCCAGACCCCGCTGGGGGAGCTTACGACGCTCCCCCAGACCCCCTAATCGTTAGAGGCTGAGATAGTACACTTGTAAAAATTCCCTTAGAAAAACCTGGAATGGTCTTTAAATCCATACCGGCACTTCTTATTTTCCACTTACATCCCTGCTTAAATCTCTCCTTTTTTACCAGTCGGCGAGAAGCGGTAAAGGCAGAAAGAATCTGCAGTAGCATACATATGCAGACATACATGCTTACATAGATTATGTATAGAGCTAGTCTGCATAATATTTAATTATATACATATATGTACATATAATTATATATATATATATATATATATATATATATATATATATACAGACAGAGACAGACAGACAAAGAGACAGAGAGTCAGACAGAGAGCAGCAACCTGTCAGCCAGTGATTGACATAGAGAACCACGGGCAGTCAGACAGACAGACAGACAGACAGACAGACAGACAGACAGACAGATGCTGATAGAGTCCTATACGAATCCGATACACGGTCGAGCGCTCGCTTGCGGTCTGAGAGTGAATAGTTAATCTGACTTGCAACGGCTGATAGAGAAAGGAACGAACGAAGGACGAAAGAACGGATGGAAGGACGAATGGACGGACGAAAGGACGAACGGACGGACGGACGGAAGAACGGAAGGACGGAAGAACGGACGAACGAAAGGATGACGGACGGACGGACGGAAGGACGGACGGACGGAAGAATGGACGGACGGACGGGCGGACGGACGGAAGAACGGACAGACGGAAGAACGGACGGACGGAAGGACGAAAGGACGTAAGAACGGACGAACGGACGGAAGGACGGATGCACGGACGGAAGGACGGACGGACGGAAAGACGAACGGACAGACGAACGGACGGAAGGGCGGACGGACGGAAGGACGGACGGAAGGACCGAAAGACGGGCGGACGGAAAGACGAACGGACGGACGGACGGACGGAAGGACGAACGGACGGACGGACGGAAGGACGAATGGACGGACGGACGGACGGACGGAATGACGGACGGATGGACGGACGAACGGACGGAAGGACGGATGGACGGACGGAAGGACGGACGGAAGGACGAAAGGACCGAGGGACGGGCGGACGGAAAGACGAACGGACGGACGGAAGGACGGACGGAAGGACGGAAGGACGAAAGGACCGAGGGACGGGCGGACGGAAAGACGAACGGACGGACGGACGGAAGGACGGACGAACGCACGGACGGACGGAAGAACGGACGGACGGACGGACGGACAAAAGGACGGACCGACGGACGGACGTATAAGGACGGACGGAAGGACGGACGGAAGGACGAAAGGACGTAAGAACGAACGAACGGACGGAAGGACGGATGCACGGACGGAAGGACGGACGGACGGAAAGACGAACGGACAGACGAACGGACGGAAGGGCGGACGGACGGACGGAAGGACGGACGGAAGGACCGAGGGACGGGCGGACGGAAAGACGAACGGACGGACGGACGGAAGGACGAACGGACGGACGGACGGAAGGACGAATGGACGGACGGACGGACGGACGGAAGGACGGACGGATGGACGGACGAACGGACGGAAGGACGGATGGACGGACGGAAGGACGGACGGAAGGACGAAAGGACCGAGGGACGGGCGGACGGAAAGACGAACGGACGGACGGACGGAAGGACGGACGGAAGGACGAAAGGACCG
Organism: Lumbricus rubellus; assembly: GCA_945859605.1. Taxonomy (NCBI): domain Eukaryota; kingdom Metazoa; phylum Annelida; class Clitellata; order Crassiclitellata; family Lumbricidae; genus Lumbricus; species Lumbricus rubellus. The sequence goes on from OX243825.1 coordinate 9,420,735, forward strand.
AGGGACGGGCGGACGGAAAGACGAACGGATGGACGGACGGACGGAAGGACGAACGGACGGACGGACGGACGGAAGGACGAATGGACGGACGGACGGACGGACGGAAGGACGGACGGATGGACGGACGAACGGACGGAAGGACGGATGGACGGACGGAAGGACGGACCGAAGGACGAAAGGACCGAGGGACGGGCGGACGGAAAGACGAACGGACGGACGGACGGAAGGACGGACGAACGCACGGACGGACGGAAGGACGGATGGACGGACGGAAGGACGGACGGAAGGACGAAAGGACCGAGGGACGGGCGGACGGAAAGACGAACGGACGGACGGACGGAAGGACGGACGAACGCACGGACGGACGGAAGAACGGACGGACGGACGGACGGACAAAAGGACGGACCGACGGACGGACGTATAAGGACGGACGGAAGGACGGACGGAAGGACGGACGTAAGGACGGACCGACGGACAGATGGACGGACGAACGCACGGACGGAAGGACGGATGGACGGACGGACGGACGAAAGGACAGACGAACGGACGGAAGGGCAGACGGACGGAAGAACGGACGGGCTGAAGGACAGTCGGACGGACGGACGAAAGGACAGACGAACGGACGGAAGGGCAGACGGGCGGAAGAACGGACGGACAGAAGGATAGACGGACGGAAGGACGTATGGACGGACGGATGAAAGGACGGATAGGCGGACGGAAGGACGGACGGACGGAAGGACGGACGGACGGAAAGACGAACGGACGGACGGAAGGATGGATGGACGGACGGATGGACGGACGGAAGGACGGACAGGCGGAAGGACGAACGGACGCATGTACGGACGGACGCACGGACGTACTTCGCCTGGGCCAAGATGCATAAAAACTAAATGACGATTCCTATCTGCTGTGATGAAACGAGTTACAGCAGCCGTCAGGTAAGTGAGGTAAGTAGGTCAAATTGTAGTAGCAGTCCAGCCTTAGGCCTATATGAAGTTGGATCTTTCCGCTCTTCATCTATTCTTCCACTTCTCGACCTCGGCTTAAACAGCGCCGATGATGATTACTTAATATAGGAGCGAAGGGAAAAGACAAAGATAAAGCCACGGCAGCTATAGCTCTTTGTCCGCAACAACATGTGCTGTAGCCTGTTAGTGTTAGTGTTTAATCTAAGTTTGGGGAGGGGTTAGGTCTGGGGCGGAAGGTAACCGCTCAACCAGATACCGACGACACCCTTTGGCCCGAAATTTTCTGAGGACTTTCAGATTTCCTCCGAATTAAAGACCTATAGGCTACCGTATTCGACATAATTATGTGTGTACTTAATAATAATAATACTAGCCTATCATTATCATCATCATCGTCATCATCATCATCATCATCATCATCATCATCATCATCATCATCATCATCATCATTCTAATTTTTATTATCATCATTATCATCATCGTCATCATAATCATCACCACCACCACCAGCACTACCACCAACATCATCATCATCACCAGTATGAGAATTGTGGAAAAATAACTGGGGGGGGGGGTTGGCCTATGATAAACTTGAAATTGGGGGTATGAAAACATACTTTAACATGGGACTCTAAAAATGACTGGGGGTTGAACCCCCCAACCCCCCGGCAATTCTCACCCTGATCATCACCACCACCACCATCATCATCATCATTATTGTCATAATATGTATAATGGCAATGAACGAGGGTTTATGGAGGCAAGTAGGTAGGCCAGTGGGGCGCGGTGGAGTGGGCATATTCGTTGCCTTGCAGCTGGAGAGTCGCGGATATCCACCTCAAATCGCCGCACAGGACCTTTGGCAAGTCCTTCACTCACAATTACTCAGCGCTTCGGCGTGAAACTCCGGTGCAGTGTCCGCGCTGTAGTCGGGATCGCCTCTGAGTCAGTGGTGTAGGCCTAGGCTATAGTAGTAAAAAAAACCGAAGTGGGGGAACGCTCTTTATAATAATAATAATATTATTATAAATTCTCTATAGATCTGGACATAATAATATTATTATTAGTAGTATTCCATTATCCCTGGGGAAAAGTGGGGAATGGCGTTCCCCCGCGTTCCACCCCCCTCCCACTACACCACTGCTCTGAGTAGCGAATAGTAGCTAGCTAGGCTAGATGATGGGCGCAAGACTATAACATAAATTATATAGGCCTACGCATACAAACAAAACAGTGTCGTTCGGAATAATAATCACTGTCTTGTAGGCTATCGTGCCATTATTTTGAGTAAGAGTTTGTCGATCTTACTAAGGCGCGTCATTGTCTAAAATTAATAGGCTACGTTGCATATTTTTATTGTTTTGTATTATTATCATTATTGCCTCGCACGTTAAGATTAAACGTGGGCTAAATAAGTTGCGCTTTGACATCAAAATGACGTCAAGGCCACGTGGTCTCATGACGTAAACTGTTGCAGCTCCGACATCGACTAAATAGAATTTAACAAAGTTGTTATTATTCGGCTGTACAGTGAATGTTTAGGGGAAAATTTATGTTGTAAATTAAAATAATTTGCGTTTCCCTCGATCCAACGACAACCTTTGAATTATGGCCAATGCTCAGGCGTAAGCCCAACTATAATAATTATTATGCAACTGTAGACCTCTCATTCTATGGACCTTTATAGCGCCCTTAGAGGATCTACTCAGAGATGCAAGAATTATATCATAATAATTATATAATATTAACGTCTCTATAGATCTGGACATTTAATATAGTAGGCTGCTATGTACACGAGGTGAGGCACAATTTTCTGTTATTGGTAGTTTCAGAGTGAGTGCTATGCTGACAGACTAATATCTACGTCAGAAATAAAAATGTTTATTATTTTAGTATTATTGTTGATTATAAACTTGGGTGGAGAGCACTGCGAGACGTTCAACTAAGGCGCTATAAAAGTTTTGAATATTAATTAGTCTGTGGTAGCCAGCAGGTGGTAGCGGGCTGCTTCCAAACATTTGATACTTTCATCGCAGGGACTTATGAGCCCGTAATAGAAAGTCCTTGCTTGCATCGGGATCTCAGCAGGTAAATAGTATGCAGTTATCCACTCCAAGTCTAGGTTTTTTAAAATATGGTATTGCATCTGGACATTTAACTTGTAAAGTTAAATAACGGTCACGTGTCTCATCGTGGGACTTGTGAGTGGCGGTCATTTCGGTTTGCTATGACACCTTCAGCCGACGGTGGGTAGAACGTGGGGTTAATTGTGCAGGATTGCTTGATTAATTAATCATAATTGTTGTTGTTTTTATTCATTTTCCAGGAGTGATGGTCTACGAGTGTGTAAGCTATTCGTGGAGCCGTCTACAATCGACGACTGCTCAACAGTGTTCATGACAGCGGTCAGCTATTGGTCAACTATGTTTTAGGCAGTGACTAGATTTATGGTGTTCATTTAATAAGTCTAATTACACTTTTGAGGTCAATTTCAGACCTTGCGTGTATTTAATCCATCTGTGCCTCGGCCACTTTATCAATTGTAAGTGTGTTTATAATCATGTAGAGGGACTGGGCACAGATTCAGCAGCATTGATACAGCATGGCTTGCCATGGCAAATTCTGATAAAATAGAGTATTATTATTGTTATTATTATTATTATTAAATATTATTATCCTAATGATGTGCATCAGCAATAACTGGGGAGTCTTGTGTATGTCTGATGTAGAGGAAAATGACGGAGTTGTCGCTGAGCGCCGGTGATTATGTTGAACTAGGAGGAAATTACAACCGTCAGACAACCAGAATGGTTCGACCGGACACCACCCTCGCAAGTGATGATGCTGTGCGTTTGAGCACATATACGAAGATAACGCTCCGAGTTAAGAACGGGGATTTGATCAGGTCAGTTACATACTATCTCGCTGTGGGAGTCCTATGGTCAGGTCATTTGAGGAAAGTTCACTTAAAGGTCACTTGAGGAAAGGTCACTTGAGGAAAAGTCTCTTGAGGAAAGGTCAGTTAAAGGTCACTTGAGGAAGGGCCATTTAAAGGTCACTTGAGGAAAGGTCAATTGAGGAAAAGTCTCTTGAGGAAAGGTCACTTGAGGAAAAGTCTCTTGAGGAAAGGTCAGTTAAAGGTCACTTGAGGAAGGGCCATTTAAAGGTCACTTGAGGAAAGGTCAATTGAGGAAAGTCTCTTGAAGAAAGGTCACTTAAAGGTTACTTGAGGAAAGGTCACTTAAAGGTTACTTGAGGAAAGGTCACTTAAAGGTTACTTGAGGAAAGGTCACTTAAAGGTCACTTGAGGAAAGGTCACATGAGGAAATGTCACTTAAAGGTCACTTGAGGAAAGGTCACATGAGGAAATGTCACTTAAAGGTTACTTGAGGAAGGTCACTTAAAGGTTACTTGAGGAAAGGTTGCTTAAAGGTTACTTGAGGAAAGGTCACTTAAAGGTCACATGAGGAAAGTCACTTGAGGAAAAGTCACTTGAGGAAATGTCACTTAAAGGCCACTTGAAGAAAATTCAATTAACCCTTACCTCTCAGATTAATAATTAATTGGCCCAAATTTGGCCGCTGAGAGTGTACATATGAGCGGTAAAGGTTAAAGGTTACTTGAAGAAGGGTCACTTAAAGGTCACTTGAGGAAAAGTCACTTGACGAAATGTCACTTAAAGGCCACTTGAGGAAAATTCACTTAGAGGTCACTTGAGGTAAGATCACTTAACTCTTTCCTGCTGGACCGAGTCACCCGTGACCCAATTAACAGGATAGGTATCAAAACAATTCCAGCTCGAAAGGGTTAAAGGTCAATTGAGGAAAGGTCACATGAGGAAAAGTCACTTGAGGAAAAGTCACTTGAGGAGAGTTCAGGTAAGGTGGGTTCAGATAAGGTCACGAGAGACAGGGTAAGGTGAGTCCACGAGAGCAAGATCAGATCAGCTTAGGTACAATCGGATGAGGAAAGATATGGTAAGGGGTCATTCAATCTCAATTCAGCAAATTCTTCCAAATTGGCCATATATCTCTGATTAGGATTGAAATAACATCTATAGACAATATTGTCAAACGTAAAGCCGGTTATATGTACTGTTCTGGTGCTATGTTTGTTGAAGTTAGCGACGCTCTCTAATGCACACATTTCACGTGCACTATTAAAATTATTAGCTTATGTGCGTCAAATACTAATTATTATTTTAATCTGGATGTCCTTTTTGAATTGAATGCTGCTGTCAAATTTTGTTTTCAAATTGGACATGCTGTGAAGGTCCAGTGTTTAATCTAGTCCTTCTGCTTTGGGAGGGGAGGAATTATGTTTCTGGGGTGTCACAAACTGTTGTCAGGTGGATGGCAACTCGCCCCAAGGCAGACAGCGGCAACACTCTTCTCAGTTGTTTTTTCAGATGACCTTTTTTAGTTTTACTCTTCAAAATAGACTAATTTTGGTGACTAAATTCTGATCTTTGAAACCTGGTGACTTTTTAGTATGTCGTATTATTTCTTTGTTCTAATAGTGGATAGACCGTTCGTTGGACAATCGTAACGCAGTATAGATGTTTAAAAACTGCTCTGAAATTTTTCGGGGATGTCATTTCTGGATGGAGGATCGTAATTTTCCCCTGGAGATGCTTAGATTAAACACTGGGGATGTCTCTAATGTACACGTGACTAAAATTTAAGTGGCCACCAGAAAAGAAAACAATAACAGATCTATGTGCTTTGTGTGAAATGCTTACAGCATTCGACCATACCAGAACATCAAGTTTGCTGATGAAGTCAAGATTGTGGCATTTGAAGATACCTTGGACGGCACGTCAGGGTGAGTTGGCAGCAACTTCATTATGTGACGTTACATGGTAACACTGGCATTGTTATTTTTTGATGGCCTGTATGAAGACACTAAAACATTGTAATCAAGAGCAGCTCCAGTAGAAATGGTAAGAAGAGTTTACAAGTCTTGTGCAGATGTGAAGCAACGGTCTTTGCATAATAACTGCTGCCTTTCTGTTTCCTACTTGCCTATTTGCCTACATGCCACACTGCACTTAGGTAGACCCATATCATTGCCGTTGGCTGTCTGAAATATGCACTTGGTAGACAGACAGTCAAAAGTAGAACACTGTTCTTAGGTATTGGAAATTTCTTATATTTATTGTTTTGATGCATAGCACATACATGCATACTAACCGACCTACGCTTTAAAAAAATGTGTATTTCTGAGTGGATTTGTGCAGCTGTAAAAGCATGTTTGTGCAGTTAAAAATAGTTTTAAGATCTGGCAATTGTCATCCGATTGGGAGTAACTTACCGTGGAGGATGGGAAGAGAAAGAATAGATTGTGCAGTTCTGAAAATTTCTTTAAAATGCCATGGAATCAGTACCGACTAATAATTAATAACGTTATTCTATTATTGTTTTTAAAAACATAACAGTGGTGCAGTGATGCATTCTTGTGGTATGGTGTTTGAAAACAAGGAGCATTGCTCACCGAATAAGAGTTAGAACTAGTTAATTAGAATGAATTGGAAGCCATAAGCCATGTTGTTGTCTGAATGACTTTTAACCCTTACCACTCTAATTAATAATTATCGACCCACATTTGTCCGGTGAGAGCGGGCTCAGGAGTGGTAAAGGTTAATAAGGATGTCATGCTCTGAAAAGGTTGAGGACCAGTGTATGCGAACGTACATATTAGTAATTTGTGTACTTGCTTGCTTACATGATTTGGTCTCAGACTATGCGAATGCTGTTGCAGAGTTGATGTTTATGAAGAATATATACGACCTTTCTTCGGAGCAAAATTTCGTCCGCTCACGAAAAATGACGTGTTCAGAATTCGAGGAAGATCGGCAACTATCGAGTTCAAGGTCCTCTCGACTAACCCTTCCCCTTCCGCCGTTGTAATTGGAAAAACAGCAATTGACTTTCAAGGACAGCCGATCGCCGGAAGGGTACGCTACTGTACTGTTTACTATATGTTCGGTATTGTGTACCTACAATTGAATGTCTATGTGGCGCCACTTCAATGGCAGACTAATCTGGTTGTTTTTTGCAATCTGCCCTGCTTTGAGACTCGGACTTTTTTGGTGTTGCACACATCCGCGTCAGAAGACCGGTCGGTTTTCGGGTCCTGTAATCTATCACTTCAGCAGGACGAAGTTGTCGAGTAATTTTTCGCAACAAGTCAGTTTCTGAAGCAGGCGGTCGGCCAGCCGTGAAGACGAAGTTACGCAATATGTTTTGTTGGCCATATGATCACAAAGGCTACGATACCCGATGACCTCGTTGGAAATAAATCTAATCGTTAAGATTGATTAAGGATTAATTGTCGTTGCCTTCCACAGCCATAAGTAAGAGACTTGTTTGTAGATCCTTTAAATAAATTCACTCATTCATTATAGAGATTTATATAGCGCCCCTTCAAGGTTTCTACTCAGGAGCGCTCCCGACTCAACCTTTGCTGAACAGTACTGTTTTAAGGCTGCGATAAACGCATCTGAGCAAATCCTAGACATAAGGCGTTTACAGTGGGAACCCAATAAATGAATGTTTACAGTCAGGCTCTTTTCACACATTGTAAAGTCTTCAACCACATGCATGGTTACATATATAGACACCATTGGTTATGATAGACGTTACTAATTACATCCATCTAGCGCCATCTGTCAGCTGCCGATGGCAATCCACTTGTAATTAGTTGGTTCTACGCATGTGTGTTAGCCCGCCACCGGTGACTCGTTCAACATACTATGCATTATTTTGCTAACTGATGTAATTATATATATATATATATATATATATATATATTGTTGAGTGGGACGTAGTGGTGGGTTCAGTGCTTTAGATCCGGAGGGTTCTAGGTTCGAATCCACCTCAAGCCGCTGTGCGGGTACCTTGAGCAAATCCTTCACTCACAATTCATGTGCTTCGGCATGCAACTCTGATGCAGTGTCAGGAGCGCTTCTGAGGAGAGAACTTGAAGGGCTGCTATAGCTAATGCGATATATAAACAAAGACATAATTAGGTAATGACATTTAGCATAATAATTATTATATACTTGCAGAGAGACAGTGTATAATTTAGCTTGAAGGGGCGCTATAACAAGTGCACATACAAACAAACAAATGTATATTCTGAGAATGAGTGAATGAGTTACAGTTAAAAAATTTTGTGTTTAGGTGCAAGATGCTGCGATTAACGACATTGGATTGAAAGATGTTGGGGGTTATGTCAAGGAAATTATAACACTCAGAAATCTCGTTGAGTACCCCTTGCGCTACCCCGAGATCTACGACACGACCGGAATCAAGGTCAGACCTTTCGAATCGATCCGCATCTCGAGCTTCTTTGTGCCTATTGTTATCGATTGCATTTCATTGTACATAAGTGAAGATCGATATCAAGGTTCTTGAGCACCTGCAGATATTTTTGCAGGAGAGGGTCATTGTTTGGGGATGTTATCAAGAGCTTGAAAAATTGAAACAGGAAATTAAGAACACTGGGTTTTTTCATAGAGGTTTCTAAGTGTATTTCTTAGCTTCTCTTAGTTAGTATCATCAGTGCTTTAGTGCAATGAAATTTGTGTTTTTAAAATGTAGTAGTTAAAGAAATAGGTATCAATTTTCCAGGGGGGTTGGCTAGTGCCCCCTTTTGCTTCTGCATGTGAGCGCCCATGTTAAGGTCATTTGAGACAAGATTAAATGGTGGCCAAAGGTTTGACCAGAAGTGGATTACAAATTCCTCTAGCACTGGTACCTGGTAACTTGTGATACATCACGACTGCATTTGCAATGTCTCGCATCAGTTTATAATCGCACTATATTCATTCGTATTTATTCATTCATATTCGTATTCATTCATTCGTATTCATTCATTCGTGTTCATTCATTCGTATTCATTCATTCGTATTCATTCATTCGTATTCATTCGTATTTATTCATTCATATTCGTATTCATTCATTCATATTCGTATTCATTCATATTCGTATTCATTCATATTCGTATTCATTCATATTCGTATTTATTCATTCATATTCGTACTCATTCATATTCGTATTCATTCATATTCGTATTCATTCATATTCATTCATTCATATTCGTACTCATTCATATTCATATTCATTCATTCGTATTCGTACTCATTCATATTCGTATTCATTCATTCATATTCGTATTCATTCATTCATATTCGTATTCATTCATTCATATTCGTATTCATTCATTCATATTCGTATTCATTCATTCATTCGTATTCATTCATTCGTGTTCATTCATTCGTATTCATTCATTCGTATTCATTCATTCGTATTCATTCGTATTTATTCATTCATATTCGTATTCATTCATTCATATTCGTATTCATTCATATTCGTATTCATTCATATTCGTATTCATTCATATTCGTATTTATTCATTCATATTCGTACTCATTCATATTCGTATTCATTCATATTCGTATTCATTCATATTCATTCATTCATATTCGTACTCATTCATATTCATATTCATTCATTCGTATTCGTACTCATTCATGTTCGTATTCATTCATTCATATTCGTATTCATTCATTCATATTCGTATTCATTCATTCATATTCATATTCATTCATTCATATTTGTATTCATTCATTCCACACGGAGATATAGTTATGTAGGGACCTTTCAAGGTGACTACTCAAGAACACTCCTGACCCAAGCTGAAAGGATGGTTTAACACGTTGACCGCCTACTACGAGTTAACTCGTAGTACAGCCAGTCATTTAACATTGCGTGTAGGTGGTCAATGTGTTAAGGCTGCGATGAAACACATCTGACTAAATCCTAGGCATATGCCTTGCTCCTGCCTACCTTTGTGAGCTCTGTAGTCTTACTCTTAGCACTCGTCATTTCCGCTCCCTTCGTTCAACTTTTGCTCGTACTTCCACTCTGCAGAACCGTGCTTTCTCGGTGGTAGGACCCACCAACCTGGAATGGACTTCCACTGACACTCCACTCCCTTTCTAAAAGTCCTCAGGCGTTCCTTTGTCATTTTAAGACAGTTTTATTTGGCTGTGCTGAGGCTGGGAGTGCCTCATTTAAAGAGGTGCTATGCAAATGCATTTAATGAATAATTAATGAATGCATATGGCATTAGACAATGGGAGACCATTCCATAGCATGGTGCCAACAACAGAGAAAGAATGGTGCTGTCTAAAAGCAGTTCATGTTAGGTGAATGAGCAGTTCAACCTGTGTGGAGGAGCAGAGAGCACAACGTCCATACACTTACAGAGTAAAGAGAGACAGCAGGAGCGGCACCTCGCAGGTACTACCACACCAAAGCATAGACCTCGTAAATGATCTAGTCTGGATACTGTTGATGCCATTGAGTGCATACATGTGATGCCGACAAATTATTTTGCTTCTAATGAGAATCTCTGTTGTTGTTTCAGACGCCTCGCTGCATTCTCATATGCGGTCCTCGTGGAGTCGGAAAATCGTTGCTTGCTCATGCAATATCCAACGAAACAGATGCGCTGCGATTGCCGATAGAATGCAAGCTGTTTGAAAATGATCAGGATGAAGCAGAGAAATCGCTTCGCAACGCGTTCCGCAAGGCGGAAGTGAACAGTCCGGCCATCATTGTCTTTGAGGACATCGATGCCATCACTCCACATGGCAACCAGGTCTGACTGCTGACCATTATGTTTGCGTGTTTGCCCCGTGTGTCTGTCTATTTGTTTCCTTATGCGTGTCTGCTGTCTTTCCGTGATTCATCTGTCTGTCTGTCTGTAATGTTATGTGTGTGTGGCTGTGTGTGTGTTCAGGTTTGTGTGTGTGTGTATTGGATTGTATTAAAACACTTATAAAACACCTCGCCAGTGTGCAAGGTGACAATAGAAGAATAGGTTTTGAGAAAAGAAAATGAGGAGGAGGAATTAACAGTTTGAATTTGAGAACCAGTAGATGAAGACAGAGTATTCCAAAGAGAGGACCATTTGATGTGTGTGCATACATGTTGACTAATTTAGAGAGAGAAAATGATTGATGGTGTCAGGCTGCTTTTTCCTGTGTCATAAAATTGTGCAGCAGATGAATATATGAACAGACAGATGTTTCTGTTACGTAATTTTTGAGCAAACTAGCTCCGCATGACCCACACACAACACACACACACACACACACACACACAATGAAGTTGCATTGTTTTTTAGCAAACTGGTTCTGCATACCAAAATGTACACGGCACACACACATGCACACAGCCTACACATACACACACACACACACGTGGGGCGCGGTGGTGTAGTGGTGGCGTTGTTGCTTTGGAGCCGGAAGGTTCGAGGTTCGAATCCACCCTTAAACCGCGTAAAGACCTTGGGCAAGTCCTTCACTCACAATTGCTCAGCGCTTCGGCGTGAAACTCCGATGCAGTGTCCGCTCTGCATTCGGGAGCGCCTCTGAGTAGAGAGAGAGCTTAAATGGGCGCTATAACAAGTGCACATACATACATACATACACGCACACACAATGAGAGTAAGTAGTGTGTGTGGTGTGACTGACATGGTACATTTAAGAAGAAATCAGAGTGTGCTGGGTGAAATATTACCCATATGGTCAATTGTTGTCTGCCAATTTGATTAACAATGTCATTGTCATTTATTTTTAATACAATTTTTTATGAAATGTTCTGGGAAGCCACATTTTCGGAGCCTGTTTATGTACGTACTGTTGCCTGAGGACTGGGGGGGGGGGACTGGGGGAAGCATGGCCTTCAATGCACCCCTGATGATGTCATTATTATCTTCCAAATAATGGCACCATCACCTGCCTTCTGATTGGATATGATGCCATGTCTTCAGGGGATGTCCTCAACACCCAGCACCAACTGCTCTTCCAACCAAGCTTAGGCCTAAAAAAAAAGTGTTGTGTTTCCGGTAACAGAGCTAAAAAAAATTGGGTAGGTAGGTCGGAAAATATTTTTATTTTGTAAAATATTTTTATGCAGTGACTATCCGAAAAAGTTTACCCCACTAGTCTTTTTTGCACGCTGAAACAAAGTACGTGTTCTAAGCAAGTATAAACTGCCTATTTCCCGACTGTCTGCACCTAAAACTGCTCTAGAAACAGTCCTATTAATTTCATTTTGTTGACGTCTCTTATGTTATGTCAATACAAATGTAAAAAAAATATTTTTTGAAAAAATGTTTTAATTTTTTTTGAAAAAAATTTTTTTTTGACAAATTTTTTTTTATAACATTTTTTTACAAAAATATTTGGGTCGCGGCCGTAAAAATGGGTCGGTCGGGTTACCGGAAACACAACACTTTTTTTTTTACGCCTTACTCACTGCCTCCTCTTTCTGGGACAGGGTGGGTTAGGGGTATGGTAGTGGTAAAACTCTGGCACGAAGAGCACATGGACAAGGTCCACACAACTTTCCATTCCGCAGATGGCGTTTGTAAACTCAGTAGGACTCTACGACGCCTTGCAAGGCTGCCAAACAGTTAAATTTAACTCCTGCAATAACCTGTTATCATCCTGTCATTCTATGACTTTTAATCATGGTGTATTGTGTCAGTTTGAAATTGAAGGTTAATTATTATTATTATTTATTATTACTTGAGTATTTGCGTATAATATTACAATTGTTAGTATTTTTGCCCTGATTCCCGGCCCGTGAATTTAGAAATTTTCATTTCTGGAACAAATGTCTGGTGAATCAGGCTCATCTTCAGGGTGAGGCAGAAGTATTATTATTTTATTATTGATATTATATTTTATTATTATGTTTTATCATGATTATTATTATGTTTGATCATTACGGAAAGGCTACCATTCCTCCACATTGGGCATATAGGGTTAACGAAAAACCACGAAAGCCAGAGCGTTAAAACACTGAATAGTGCTGAAAGTCTCTGGAAGGGGAAGGACGTCTCTCTATTATTTTGTTTTTTTCTTTTGTAATAAGGCCCAAGGAGCCACCGCCACGTGCATTGTGGGTAAAACGCTGAACTACGTGGACGGATCCAAATGGATGCCAGGATTAATGATGCTGGCAACAACTTCCAATTTGAACGACGTCGACCCAGCCTTTCTTAAATGTGGTCAGTATTGATACAGCAGGCCCACAGTGATGACAGAGGATGATGATGATGGGGTGATGGTGGCGGCAGCAGCGACGACGATGGTGATGATGATTGGGGTGGTAATGATGATTGGGGTGATATGATTGCTGGTGATGGTGATTGGGGTGATGATTTGGGTGGTGATGATGATTGGGGTGGTAATGATGATTGGGGTGATATGATTGCTGGTGATGGTGATTGGGGTGATGATTTGGGTGGTGATGATGATTGGGGTGGTAATGATGATTGGGGTGATATGATTGCTGGTGATGGTGATTGGGGTGATGATTTGGGTGGTGATGATGATTGGGGTGGTAATGATGATTGGGGTGATATGATTGCTGGTGATGGTGATTGGGGTGATGATTTGGGTGGTGATGATGATTGGGGTGGTAATGATGATCGGGGTTGATGATGATTGGTGTTGATGATGATTGGGGTGGTAATGATGATTGGGGTGATATGATTGCTGTTGATGGTGATTGGGGTGATGATTTGGGTGGTGATGATGATTGGGGTGGTAATGATGATTGGGGTTGATGATGATTGGGGTTGATGATGATTGGTGTTGATGATGATTGGGGTGGTAATGATGATTGGGGTTGATGATGATTGGGGTTGATGATGATTGGGGTTGATGATGATTGGTGGTGATGATGATTGGTGTTGATGATGATTGGTGGTGATGATGATTGGTGTTGATGATGATTGGGGTTGATGATGATTGGGGTGATATGATTGGTGTTGATGATGATTGGGGTGGTAATGATGATTGGGGTTGATGATGATTGGTGTTGATGATGATTGGTGGTGATGATGATTGGGGTGATGATGATTTGTGGTGATGATGATGATTGGTGGTGATGATGATTGGTGATGATGATGATGATTGGTGGTGATGATGATTGGTGGTGATGATGATTGGGGGTGATGATGATTGGTGGTGATGATGATTGGTGGTGATGATGATTGGTGTTGATGATGATTGGGGTGATGATGATTTGGATGGTGATGATGATTGGTGGTGATGATGATTGGTGTTGATGATGATTGGTGGTGAATGGTGATGATGATTGGTGTTGATGATGATTGGGGTGATGATGATTTGGATGGTGATGATGATTGGTGTTGATGATGATTGGTGTTGATGATGATTGGGGTGATGATGATTTGGATGGTGATGATGATTGGTGGTGATGATGATTGGTGGTGATGATGATTGGTGTTGATGATGATTGGTGGTGATGATGGTTGGTGTTGATGATGATTGGGGTTGATGATGATTGGGGTGATATGATTGGTGTTGATGATGATTGGGGTGGTAATGATGATTGGGGTTGATGATGATTGGTGTTGATGATGATTGGTGGTGATGATGATTGGGGTGATGATGATTTGTGGTGATGATGATGATTGGTGGTGATGATGATTGGTGATGATGATGATGATTGGTGGTGATGATGATTGGTGGTGATGATGATTGGGGGTGATGATGATTGGTGGTGATGATGATTGGTGGTGATGATGATTGGTGTTGATGATGATTGGGGTGATGATGATTTGGATGGTGATGATGATTGGTGGTGATGATGATTGGTGTTGATGATGATTGGTGGTGAATGGTGATGATGATTGGTGTTGATGATGATTGGGGTGATGATGATTTGGATGGTGATGATGATTGGTGTTGATGATGATTGGTGTTGATGATGATTGGGGTGATGATGATTTGGATGGTGATGATGATTGGTGGTGATGATGATTGGTGTTGATGATGATTGGTGTTGATGATGATTGGTGGTGATGATGATTGGTGTTGATGATGATTGGTGGTGGCGACGATGGTGATGAAAGTGATAAGGGACGATAACCTATTTAACATGCTGCGATACAGATATTGCACGTATTCTGTCCCTATCTTGGGCTATTTATTGTCAGCGTATCTGTCTTTCTCTGTCTGTCTCTCTCTGTCTGTCTCTCTCTCTCTTTCTGATTTATTGTTCGTCTTTTCATGTATTTAATTTGGAGGTACCGAGTGATAATTAAATATTATTCTGCATTTTTCAACAGGACGATTTGATAGCGAGGTGGTGCTTGGAGTTCCCGATGTTCATGATCGCCTGGAGATTTTGAAGGTTCACGCACGCAAGATGCGCCTCTCATCTGACGTCAACCTTCAAACGGTACACACTATAACTATTTGTTTCTCTTTTCAGTAATCAATGAATCGTCCAATTAATCAAGACAATCTTTCTGTGTATTCATTCTTTGTATAATTATGCATCCGATTAGTCATCGACCAGTCCATCCATTCAACCATCACCCTGTTGGGTAAGTTACACCTTTGCAAGGTTCCATCTGGCAACGATGGATGTTTACTTTGGCTGCCAACTTGCCCGATTGGCCACATTACAGGACATGTGAGGTCCTATATAAAGGACCTGCTAGCATGCAGCCCATGTGAACCCAGCAAGGGCCAGCATTAACGCCCATGAACATACTATTCTAAAATACTGTACTATTCTAATCTATGTATGGTTGTACGTAGCACCTCTCACAGTACGGGCTATTCAGAGGCGCTCCCAGTGCAAAAACTCCCTAGAAATGAGAAGTCTTAAGACAAAGGATAGAAACGGTAGTGACCCCAGATAATAGCTCAGCACGAGTTATAGCAGGAAGGTCATTTCATAGCCAAGGGCAGGGCTTAAAGTGTGCCTGGACGGTCATGGACGGCGTCCATGCACTTATTTTAAAATCTGCATGCCGTCCTGCCACTTATTTGGCCAGCACAGTACGGAAAGGTAAGGAGCGTCCAGGCACTTCTTTTCCCACACTTTAAGCACTGGCCAAGGGCCAACAGAGGCAAAGGCAAGATGCTGAGCTGTGGCATAAATGTTTATGCCTGCATAATTACAATTTGCACTGCAGGTTGCTGGCGAGACAAATGGATTCGTTGGAAGTGAGCTGAAGAGTATCTGTGATAAGGCAGGCCGACTTCACATTCAGGAGAAGACGGCAGGCATCGACATGAAGAACGAGGCGTTGCGTCGTCAACTTGTTGCTTCCGTTGCAGTTTCCATGGCCAATTTTCAGGTTAGTTGGACTGTAGCTGTAATCGAAAATTTATACAATGTTCCTTCTACGGTTTGCCGATGTTTGTGCAAAATTGGAAATTCCTATGCAAAATTTACAGTCTCAATTTTTTTGCAATATTTTGCAAGAGAAAGGTAAGTATCAAACACAAATTCAAGACACAAAAATAATTATAAAGAAACTGTGTTGCAAATGGAATGTGCTTATGTGTTTGCGTGTGTTGCGTTTGTGTCTTCCTAGTCGTCCGGTATCAGCTGTAGAAAATAATTCGTGGTCTGCAGTAGATCTGTCTGCAGTAGATCTTTCAAAACAGTTTCAACTTTTCCTCATGAAGTGACCAAAGTATTTCATTTTCCTTGTTTAATGTTGCTTAAAAGCTGACGTTCTGTGCCAATTTTTTCCAGTGTCTATTCATTGGTTTTCTTTGCCATCCATGAAATTCTTAGTATCTGCCTCAGTGCTTTCATTTCAAATCCATTTACCCAAACAGCACAATGATCCTGTGCAAATGGCCAAATCACCTATTCAGGACCCTACAGATACTAATTTTTACAGCCGCTATTCGACGCTGTCGTCGATTTCATTTTGCAAGTCGCCACCAAAAATTAAAGATGGAGGTCAATAGGGATAAATAGATCACATGCGCAGACTGTCAATGCAGTCGAGGATACTTTACAGTCTAAATGCAGATTTCATAAAAATTTGCTAAAACAGCTAAACAAAAATAATATGTAACTGAAACTGATTTTTTGCAAGGCAGATAAATCGTTAGCACGGAAGGAGTTTTTCTTCTGCACATCAGTGCAATCGCGCAGCTTAGAGGGAATGTTACTCTTGATTGAGCGGTTCTAGGACAATTACCACCACCACCCCCACCCCAGACAATTACCCCCTCCCTTGACAATAAGTCTACAACAGTGTCCATAAGTTAGTTGTAAACGTTAAATAAATCAAATTTAAAAGCGGTTGTAAGCTTGTGTGTGAAAACGTTCAAGAATGCATCTACGTGTTAAAGGCTCGATTAAACTTCTAATAATTGTTAAACGCCTAATAAATAGTAAAGTTAATGTAAGATAGGCTTAGGCAGCTGTGTGTAAGCTAATTCTGTATTGCATTGCAAGAGCGTACAGGTAACGGAGGTCAGGCGGCTGAGTGGCGGAATAGTTCCTGCTGGCGACGTATGCCTGAGAGCGAGAGAAACAAATACAATGAGAAAGACAGAGAGAGGCACAGAGAGGGATGGAGTGATAGAAGGAGGAATACTTGTAGCTAGGAATTGGCTATACCACAGTAAAGTTAATTTAGGATATCAGGGGCGCCGTTAGGCGTACGCACTTACGCAAGTGCGTACAGCGCGGAAAGGCTAAAAAATTTTTTTTTTAAATTGTAAATTAAAGAATTAAAGCGTGAAATATTATAAGCGATGAAATTCTATTGAATCTATTGAAATTTTTTCATCTTTAGAATATACTTACTTACTTACTTACTTACTTACTTACTTACTTACTTACACTCTAATAGAGAGCCATCTTGGCATTGAGCGTCTTCGGGTATATCTTCGTATGCGTCTCGGTGTAAAGGTTTCAAATTACCCCCTCCTAAAGATTACCACCCGGTAACTTGAAACCGGTTTCAGATTACCCCCGGACACTAGATTTGCATCAATCATCGCATTTAGTGCACTAAAAAATCAGAAAAATCACCCAGCTTCTTGTTATGGTCTGAAGATTTTCATCCGTCATCCCACTTCGTGGTTTGTTATCAATTTTTAATCGGACAAAAATAATAGCCTCGAAGACATTTTCTCCATTGTAACTTCAGCGGCGATTTAGTATTTTAGTTACAGATAAAAATATTGATAACAAACCACGAAGTAGGATGACGCATGAAAATCTTCAGACCATAACAAGAAGCGGGATAATTTTTCTGATATTTGTAGTGCAATAAATGTGATGATTGATGCAAATTACAGTTTGCAGGGGGGGGGGGTAATGTTTAGGAGGGGTAATAATTTGAAGCCTTTAGGCCTACACCGGTTAGGCTCTATACTTCATAAATAGTTAAACTGTAACTGGCCTGCGGATGAATTTTGAAACGCTTTGTTGGTAGTTAGGCCTGTTTAAACTGTGAAAAAGTTTAACCTCTATGCGTATACCCAGGGCTTAAAGTGTGCCAGGACGGTCATGGACGGCGTCCAGGCACTTATTTTCGAGGCTGGACGCCGTCCTGCCACTTATTTGGCCAGCACTGCCTGGACGGTCGTCCATGACTGCATCGACGGCGTCCATGCAGTTACGGACGACCGGCCATGACTGCCTAAAAATGGCTCCATTTGAGGTCGACACAGCCAAAAATGCGCTGGTCGCTGGGGCTCCGCCACAGACCCCAACGCGGGAGCTTACGGTAAAGACAAAAACCTTTCTCTTTTACACTAACATTTTGATTTCTATTGTTATCCTGATAGCTTGCGACACTAAAAACCACTTATTTTTAAAGTTTTCGCGACTATATCATTCACAAATAGCTGGCAAAAAAGAGCCTAAAAATGACTCCATTTGAGGTCGACACAGCCAAAAATGCGCTGGTCGCTGGGGCTCCGCCCCAGACCCCGCTGGGGGAGCTTACGACGCTCCCCCAAACCCCCTAGTCGTGACGGGCTTCGTGCCTTCGGCACTCGCAACTTCGCGCCTTCGGCGCCGCCACTGACGACCAATTACAATACAGCGTCTTGGCACTTCTTTTTTTACACTTTAAGCACTGCGTATACCCAAAATGGAGCAAAAAGCTTATGCTGGTAGGCCTAATACCTCATAATCGCCAGTAGGCATATACGATATATACATGTACATACATATAGGCTAATATATATATATATATATATATATATATAAGCTCGTATCGATCGTTGCTCGCTTCATATTATTTTGTGCAAGTTGTGCGTACAGAAAAAAATCCTGGCGGCGCCGCTGTAGGATATGCTTGGGCAGCGCTGAACGTCTGACAAATACATGGGGTAATTGGTATGGGGTAATTGTCCGGGAGGTAACTGGTACGGGGTAATTGTCCAGGGGGTAATTTCCAGGGGGTAATTGCCCCGTCACCGATTGAGCAGTTTGTAATCGTACACTTGTTACACAAAAACAAAATCAACTATTATAATAGCCATAACTGTCAATTTGCTTGTTGTACACCTACATATTTTGCTGTTGTTTTTTAAATAAACAAATATACATGGATGCACATTGCACACATGCATACCAAATTTCTAAGTGCTGCTATAGAGCCAAGCGTTGGCAGGACAGCTGCTCATACACAAGCACTGCATCATATCCAGCCATTTTCAAGGTAAGATTCGAGACCAGCTGCCAGAATGACCACAGACACAGGCAACAGGGGAGCATACTCCAAGACACACTCTCCTCAAGCGGAAATGACATTAAGGAGTGATCAATAATAGAGATCCATATGTGAACGGTGTTGGGTAGGCCTGGTTCTGTATGAACTTAGTGTTTCTATTGTGAAACTTGCACTATGTTCGGGTGTTATATACCTTTCAGAAAATGACTATTCAGAAATGCTCTCGGAATGAAAACTCCAGGCGGGGAGAAATACCTTTAAAGAGTGAGATACAGAATGCATATTTATTAACATTTTATATACACACACACGCACACCCTTTTCAAATATTAAGTTGACGAACTGTAAATTAGCTCAAGTTAAACTATAGATTCTGTATGTGTGTCTCGATCAGAGTGCTCTGAAATCAGTCAAACCATCTTTTGATGTTCGATTCGAATATCCGAACATCACTTGGACCGATGTTGTGATTGCTGAGGAGGTGAAAAAGCAGCTGCAGGAAATTTTCATCGAACCGGTCACCTATTCATCCCAGTACAATACACTTGGATTGACTCGCCCAAAAGGCATTCTGATCATGGGACCGCCCGGATGTTCTAAAACTCTGTTGGCTCGAGCATCTGCTGGTGAATGCCATCTACCTCTTCTGTTTGTAAAGGGTCCGGAAATCTTGTCGTCAAGATTCGGTGAAAGTGAGGGAAACGTCAAGGCGTTGTTTGCACAGGTCTGTGAAAGCCATCGGTTGTCTTCTCTGAACTTGTATGACGCAGATCGATAAGTAAAAATTGCGCATGTACACTATGGTCACTATCATCATCACTTGCATTGTCTTTGGTGTTACAATTGTCATTGTCATCCTGATTACTATGACCATTCATTGTCTTCATCATCATAGTCATCACCTTCAAACTGCCCATTTGTATGTATTGGTGTTTGTGTGTTTGCGTTTGTGTGTGTGTACATCTGTGTGTATTTTTGTGTTTATGTGTGTGTTTGCATGTATGCATTTATGTATTTATGCATGTGTTTGTGTGTCTTTTTGTATTAGTGTATGTTTGTATGTGTGTGTGTGGGTTGGCACGTGTGTGTTTGCAGTGTTGTACAGTAACGAAGTAAAAGTAACGCGTTACTGTACTTAAGTAAAACTTTGAATACTTTCACATGTAACGAAGTATCAGAAAATCTAAATACTTTTACTTTCAACGAAGTAAAATTTTACCCAAATTTCAGTACTTTTACTTCGTTACAATTTATGTAACGCTCGTTACAATGTTCATTACTTCAAAGCGCTAATTAACATTTCGTTACGCTAAGCTAAAACAGCTTATTCAAATTTGTATGCCTAAAAATAGATTTTCGATGGGTGGAGCACGCTGGATGCACTGCCATTTCTGCAGCAGAACAACTCTTCAGCTGTGCATTGTGGTAAAATGAATCAGAAGCGTGCGCTGTAGACTCAACGATAACCATTTCGAGAATTTAGTATTTTTGAAGGTTAATGATGATTGAGTTATAGAAAGATTCGGTACTTTTACTTTTTACTTAAAAAGTATTATTGGAAGGGGATACTTTTTACTTTTACTTAAGTAAAATTTATGATGAGTACTTTTACTTAAGTAATTAAAATCCATTGTATTTTTGCTTTTACTTAAGTACATTTTCCCGGTACTTTCAACAACACTGTGTGTTTGCATGGATGTGTATTAGTGTGAGTGTTTGCATTTTGTGTGTTGCGTTTGTGTTGATTTATGTGTGCTTTGTGTGAGTGTTTGCATTTTTGTGTGTTGAGTTTGAGTTGATTTATGTGTGTCTTTGTGTGAGTATTTGCATTTTTGTGTGTTGAGTTTGAGTTGATTTATGTGTGTATTTGTGTGCGTGTTTGCATTTTTGTGTGTTGAGTTTGAGTTGATTTATGTGTGTATTTGTGTGCGTGTTTGCATTTTTGTGTGTTGAGTTTGAGTTGATTTATGTGTGTCTTTGTGTGAGTGTTTGCATTTTTGTGTGTTGCGTTTGTGTTGCTTTATGTGTGTATTTGTGTGCGTGTTTGCATTTTTGTGTGTTGCGTTTGTGTTGATTTATGTGTGTCTTTGTGTGAGTGTTTGCATTTTGTGTGTTGAGTTTGAGTTGATTTATGTGTGTCTTTGTGTGAGTGTTTGCATTTTTGTGTGTTGCGTTTGTGTTGATTTATGTGTGTCTTTGTGTGAGTGTTTGCATTTTTGTGTGTTGAGTTTGAGTTGATTTATGTGTGTATTTGTGTGCGTGTTTGCATTTTTGTGTGTTGCGTTTGTGTTGATTTATGTGTGTCTTTGTGTGAGTGTTTGCATTTTTGTGTGTTGAGTTTGAGTTGATTTATGTGTGTCTTTGTGTGAGTGTTTGCATTTTTGTGTGTTGCGTTTGTGTTGATTTATTTGTGTGAGTGTTTGCATTTTTGTGTGTTGCGTTTGTGTTGATTTATGTGTGTATTTGTGTGCGTGTTTGCATTTTTGTGTGTTGAGTTTGAGTTGATTTGTTTGTGTGTGTTTGTGTGTGTGTGTGTGTGTGTGTGTGTGTGTGTGTGTGTGTGTGTGTGTGTGTGTGTGTGTGTGTTGTACATGTGCAAGTTATGTTTATTATGAACCGGAGGGTTACAGGTTTGAATCCACCTCAATCCGCCACGTAGGGACCTTAGGCAAATCCTTCACTTGCAATTGCTCATGTGCATTGGCGTGAAACACAACGATGCAGTGTCCGCGCTGTAGTTGGAAGCGCTTCTGAGCAGAGAGCTTGAAGGGATGCTATAGCAAATGGAGAAATAAATGAAAAAATTGTATGCAGTTTAGCCAGTACTGTTTGCTGTAGGCTGAAGATGCTGCACCTTGCTTTCTGGTGTTTGACGAAATGGACAGCATTGGTCGTGCACGGGGTACAAACCAGGACTCAGGTAGGTTCCCTAGATGTTTACCCATTCACACACTTCATTCGTAACTGCTAGTGCTTCATACCAAAAACCTTCTACCAGCTTGCTTAGAGTACTGCACCTTCATATGCTGTGGCTGAAAATGAAGTGGCTAGCAAATTCGATGTCTCCAGGCTAGCTTTGTAAAAGCCTTGTATGATGAGACTAAGAAAATGAGGTTGCAAGACTTACCTAAGACCTGGGCTATTTTAATGGATTTCGACCTCATATGCCGAGGCTAAGTAAATGGAGTGATTAACACTTTATGGCCGCAGGCTGGCATAAGCCTCATATGCTGACTGAGACTGAGAAAATGAGGTCGCCAACACAACCCAATGCTTAGGCTCGCTTAAGGGTCTGTACCGTCATATGCCGAGTATAATCAAATAACAGCACTAACGCTTTCTATCCCTCATGCTTTTTAAGCACTGCTTATCGTGTCTGCTTCCATATCCACCATAAGCATGGCTTTTTTAATAAAACTGTGTTGTCTCTGTGGTTTAAAGAGGCCGCGATGGGACGAGTCGTTGCTCAACTTTTGACTTCAATTGATGCGAGCAAAGACGTTGTCATTATCGGAATCACGAATCTGTAGGTATCTCTTTTAAACTATCAATCAAATTATGTAAATTACATTGTGTGCATTATATCACAGCCATTGCCTTGCTGTCATTACACTACTATCATTACATGGTCTCTGCATTGGTTTGGCCATGCATTGAGTGGCTCCCCCATATCTGCAGGAATTCTGTTATTCCACCTCAGGTGTCCACTGTCCAGCGTTGATCCACCGTAAAGTTGGTGGACCAAGCTGAGCTTTTGGTTTCATATGCAGACTGCTATCCACCAGCACCATTCTTTTTCAGTCGCTGGTCTTATGGCCTTGAATAGCCTTTGTGTTACTTGCACTAAGTACCGCTCTTTTTTTATCTTAGAACTTGTCTTTAGTCTACCTTGAAGGGCAACTACCCGGTATACGAAACTTCCTTAATAATAATAATTATATTACGTACATTACATTTTATGCATTATAGTTTTTATACTACAGTCACTGCATTACACACATTACATTGCGTAAATTTCCCTACATAATAATATGTTATTTAGTGTAAGTCATGCGTTGCATTAACTATGTCAGTAATATTGTGTACATTGCAATGCATGCCATTCATTACATCTATTTAATCGCTGTCTTCTTAGCAATTTATTAGGCGCATCTGGAGTTTCATATCAACAGGAGCTATGCAGATTTATATTACTATTACAATGATTCATATTATGAATGAAATGTTAATCTATTTTATCTGACTAATGTCTTATCATAAAGACTTAAAACCTTTAGTTAATCTTTTCTTAGTTTAACTTATTTTACCTCACTGTGGCTACCTGATCTTATCTTTATTGCCTTTGCTACCTGATCTACCTTTATTGCCTTAAGTAGCTACATGAACATAACTTTTTTACTTTAGCTACCTGAACTTAACTTTATAGTTTTTAGCTATCTGAACTTACCTTAAGGTCCTTAGCTATCTGAACTTACCCTTATGGCCGTAGCTTTCCGTTCTTACCTTTATGGCCTTACCTTGTTTGTCTGACTTTAACTCATTTCCATAACCGAATTTTGATTACCTTTTTCCAGGCCAGAGGTGATAGATGGTGCTCTGCTGCGTCCTAATCGGCTGGATAACTTCATTTATGTAGCTCTCCCAGATGAAGTTACCCGATTCGAGATCTTCAAGAAGTTCGTTCAGAAGATGCCACATTCCAAGGTAACATACGCTCATTATTATTAATACTGTATTGTATCTAGAAATTTATAAAGCAGCTCTCACAATGCACACCAGTGAGAGGCGCTCTGGTGATTATTATTATTATGAACAATCTAACCTGGTAATGTGGAGAAAAATCAGATTGCATTCCAATGTTGGACTGCTACACACATAGGGTGCTTTTGGTGCCATTTGCACGAACTGCAATTATGTGGAATCGAGCCTTTTCCATGGTTGGCCGAGTGGTCTGGAGCGGGCTCCCAAAGAAGCTGCATCTGCTTCGTGGGATTCTGACGTGAGCATTTTTTTATTCAACTTAAACTGTACGTTTTTGCTTGCTAGAGTCATGAGCACTTCTGAGTAGCCCCCATGAAGAGGCGCTATAGAAATTCTGGGATGATTGAATGAATATAATATTGGATGTTGGCTAACTGACTCTGTCTAAATGCTACAAAGACTCAATTGATCTGACTTTAGACTAGGCAACACCTGACTAAACTTGACTTTCAATTACTGACTGATAAATTACCTGCCTATACAACATGTTCTTCGAGTGCTGGACATAGCACTTGGCTGCTCCCTCGTGTTTAAGGAGACATATCGAACCTGGCTGGCTCTTGCTTTTTTCAACCGAGTCTTGCACTTGCAACCTGTACTGCACACATTCACTACAAGATCCTCTTTCTGGTTTTCAAAGCACAGCTGGGAAATGCCTTTCAAACTATAAACAACTATAAACAGAGATCATTGACCTGCAAAAGTCCTCATCTGCATTGCATCTTCATCTCACTCATTGTGTTCTGCAGATCATCTTGATCTTTTTGTTCACAGGATTGATATTGCTCTTTCCCAACATCAGGTATTTTCTGTGGTTGGTCCCTCCATTTGGAAAGACCTTCCTACCTCTCTATGCGGGCCAAACTAATGACTTGCTTAAATTCCTCACTTTTTAAAGGCATTTCTTTTCCCCGAGTTTTCATGTGGAGATCGGCTCTGGATGGTCCTTCTGTGAGAGGCACTATGCAAATTTGTAGATAAATACACACACACACACACGAACACACACATAACATTATATATATATATATATTATATATATATATATATATGTGTGTGTGTGTTTATGTGTGTGTCATATATAGGTTTTAATGTTTACGCATGTATGTGTTCTGTATAAGGATGTGGAGATGGGACAGCTGGCGAAGAATACCAATGGTTTCAGTGGAGCGGATATCAAAAGTGTCTGTGAGAAAGCATCAAAAGCGGCACTACGCGATTTCATCAGATTTAAGGAAGAACAGAAGGAGAAGAACGTTACTGAAGAGGAAAATAAGGTAGGAATCCAAGCAGTTCAAGTTAATGTAAATCAGTTTCGACAGCGTTCTTATATATGTATATATATATATATATATGTTCAGGTCCAACGCTGCTCGGTTTTTAGTGAATTGATCTGGTTTGTTTGTATGTGCACTTGTTATAGCGCCCCTTCAAGCTCACTCTACTCAGAGGCGCTCCCAAATGCAGAGCGGACACTGCATTGGAGTTTCACGCCGAAGCGCTGAACAATCGTGAGTGAAGGACTTGCCCAAGGTCTTTACGCGGTTTAAGGGTGGATTCGAACCTCGAACCTTCCGGCTCCAAGGCAACGACGCCACCACTACACCACCGCGCCCCGCAATACAATAGTATTACATACACACTCAGGAAACATTCCAACATGGTTGGATCCTTCATTGTTGCTTGTCCGTTTGGATGGGTGTCTAGGCAATGTAGACATTCAGGGTCTCCGTATGTGGACCGGTCCATGTTAGCATGAGGTTGAAATCTCTCAAAAGTGTGTGTGGTGTGTGTGTGTGTGTGTGTGTGTGTGTGTGTGTGTGTGTGTGTGTCCACACACGTTAGAGCAAAATAATGTCAATGGGATCTTCTAGCATATAAGGTGATCCAATAATGTTTCAGCGATTTTGCCCATAGCCTCGCGTTGTAGTTGAAATGACAAGAGCCAGATATTTGAAAAATATCTGGTCGACTCAGCCTTGCGTTTGGCAGGTGACGTTGGTGAAATGACATGATATCTGGCTTGCATGGCTGTCAAACAGTTAAATTCGAATCTAATAATAACTTGTGATCAACTGATCATCCGTTCTTACTATGAGTTGTAATCATACTGCAGTGTGTGGGTTTGAAATTAAATGATTATTTTTTTTATTATTATTATTATTATCATTGATGGTGCCAGGGTCATGGGAGTTATCCAGGAGATCAAAGAAATTAAATGTAAATAATATACTAAAAGTTTTGAAAGATTGTCAGATCACAGGGCAAGTCAAGAGTGAATATATCTATAGGTCAAATAACTTGCTGTATAACCTTTGGTGGCACCGCCACTAGTATTATTATTATTTATTATTGATGTTTGTTTGTTTGTTTGTATGTGCACTTGTTATAGCGCCCCTTCAAGCTCTCTACTCAGAGGCACTCCTGAATGCAGAGCGGACTCTGCATCGGAGTTTCACGCCAAAGAACTGAGCAATTGTGAGTGAAGAACTTACCCAAGGTCCTTACGTGGCGAGGTGGATTCGAACCTCGAACCTTCCGGCTCCAAGGAAACGACGCCACCACTACACCACCGCGCCCCACAATGATGTTGTTGTTGTTGTTATGTTATTATTGTTTCTGTTTGTGTGCCTTTTAGTCGGACGTTGAACCTGGTCTCTTGGTGACAATGAACCACTTCCAGGAGGTCCTGAAGACCGCTCGTCCATCTGTCAGTGATTCAGAACTCCAGCGTTACACTAAATTCTTAAGTGAGAGGAAGGGTAACCAAGGCAGCAACACTCCGAGGTAACAATGATTATACACTCATCCATAATTGTAATGGTAGATTTCGATTTCCTGTAGCACTCACTGTTATCCTGTCAGAGGGGTTGTGGGAAGACCAAGTGCTTAAAGTGTATTGGATTAAATGAGATTAGTTTTGATTTGGTTAAGCTGAGTTTGCTCATGCGTGTGTGTGTGTGTGTTTGTGTGCATATTGATTTGATTTAATAAGATTTTGTCAGATCAGGTTACTGATATCTGTGCTTTCTGTTTATGTCTTCAGTTCTGAGAAATCGGGCGGCATGGACAGCGAGTGATGGGCGAGGCCGACTGAGTTGCGCATTTCTTGTGAACAGTTCATATCGACGGCAGGACTTATTACCCAAGATCCTCATGAAACGTGTTGCCTTGAAATCACAATAAAAGCTGATTATATAACCAGTTTGTCATGATTCTTTCATCTTATCTGTAATGGGCCGGGTAGATGATGGTTATCTTCTGCAAACCTTCGTATGATCCCATGATTGTATTGTATCTGTAAATTTGTGAATCGCCTCTCACAGTGCACATTTCCAGTGCGCAATACATTGTTTAAAAATTGAAGTTAATCTTGTAAAAGAAGTTGCGTTCACATAGCGAATGACTTCTCGGGTATTAGATATTCCTTCAGGAGAGGTCTTCAACTTAAAATGAGCTATAACATTAAATCGGGGAGAAAGTGGTGCTGACGGTTGTGCTGAATGCAGATGCATGGAGATTGAAGAGAATTTAAGCAGTTGATGGATGACTTACGGGACCTGATATGATTTGAACATTTACCCAGAAGCGACCAATAATAGGCCAAAGAGCAGTGCTGTCCATTCTTTTTGACACTTCGGGCCACCGAAGAACATTTTCTTGAGCCGAGGATAAAGGCAACGTTGAATTCAAAGCAACAAACATAGTCTAATGTAAATTGTTTAAGCTGTTTTAAAATTTGCTATGAAATAATCATAACAAATGCATTGTGTGAACTGGATTTTCTGGTCACATTGTAAAATAGCAGAATTTACGAATTTATGGCTATGCAAGTGGGCGTGCAATTGGTTTTCTTCATCGTCACAAAATTGAAAAGGTTTCATTAGCTTAGGCGGGCCACTTAAAGTCGTGGTTCTTAGGTTCGACAGCACTGCCATAGAGTTTAATACTGTATTATATCCAGGGTGAGAATTGCTGGGGGGTTGAGGGGTTTAGTCCTGGGCATGACGTTAAACTGCATCCATCCTCCGCCACAGGGAACCAACAATGTCCCTGTGCCGGTCCTAAGCCCGGACAAAGGAGGAAGGTTTGCCAGATGGGTGGCGATACACTGGCAGGAAAAGAAAAAGACGATTGAAATCCGCAAAAACCACGTCACAAGTGACAGAGCGACCCAGATGCGTCAAGGTGTCATGATGTGATGCAGACATGCACAGGCCGGTCAGGACAGACCAGTGGAGAGAGTCGGGGGGAGAGCGTGGGACACAACGGGCATTGACCCAAGTTGTCCTTCATGCCTCTTTCCCACGATTCTCTTCAATCAGACAAGGTGGTCTAGGTGCTCCAAGATGTTAATGGTATGGAGCAGACCTGCTGACTGAACCGGGTGAAGCTGGGCAGCATGACACGAGACAGACTCAGACAGAGAGTGGCATCGGACTCTTACGGGCATTGAGCCCAATGATATTGATGATGATGATGATGAGGGGTTTAACCCTTGTCTTTCTTAGTACCCAATAGTAATGTTTGTTTGTTGAACACTAGTTTTAGCGCCTTTCAAGATACTACTCAGAAGCGCTCCAGACTACAGTATGGACACTGAATCAGAGTTTCATGCTGTACATGAGGCGCATAAGCAATTGCGAATGAAGGACTTGCTCAGAGTCTCTATGTGGTCGCTTGAGCCGGATCGAATCCTAAAGCTGGCTTCAAGACACTGAACATACCCCTACACCACCGCACCCTACAGTCTTACTTACACACCTGGGCTCCGCCTAGATTAACGTCTGACCCCGAGTTATTGTCTTTAATTATCTTAATAATTACATCTATGTAAAAAGTAAGCAAATACCTAATGAGAAGTTTTGTGATAAGGCAGAGGGAAAGACGAAATCAGAAACTTGTCTATGTTGGGACTTCTTAAGATAAGGGTTACATGAGGACTGTAAAGGGTCTAATGCAGTGAAGTTTCCAATATCAATAGGCCTAATTAGGATTGTCATGGCCCAAAATGTTGTCAGTTGGAGCACAAAAACAATGACATAATTATGGTATACAATGGTTCAAGTGAGTGTAGGCAATCAACTGTATGTGTATATAGTTATATATATATATATATATATATGCCTATATATATATATATATATATATATATATATATATATGAATGAACTGATTTTGTTGGTGCTTAGGGCCTATATCAATTTCTATGCAGATCTACATGGCCTATTAATCCACTGTTATTGCTAAACAATAAATTTAGTAGCGTCTTCAACACCAAGGTAGGCTATAACGCATAAGTCATCAATATTAGGCCTATGGCGTATACGTACTGTAGTCATTAGTCAATTTATGTATGTGCTGATGTATTAACGTATGCTTGTATGTAGGCTATAGGCCTAGTTGTATACCCCGCAGTCGATCGAGTCGTAGGCTACGATCAATGAGGTGTATGTTATATATAATATGAGCGCTAGAGATGGTATGGCCTATCTCCTCTGCATGGAAACGTGAAGTCACGTCACCTGCCGTATATTCAAATATACGTCACAAGCCAAGCGACGATTGGTATGAGAAATCGCCTGTGATTGGTCGGTACGAATTAGACAGGTATATGATTGGTCGGTACGAATTAGACGGTGACTTCAATATGGAGGCGTGATACTCTCTAGTGATATATTTATTATTATAGCCTAATACATCTCTATGGCTACGATCATAGACATCTTACATTTACTATACGATGTCTATGCGCTGCCCAGATGCACTCGTCTATCCGTAATCTTCGAAATTTACTGGGATGTGGAATTATTATTAGACTGCCAGGTAAATGCTAAATCACCGGCGCTATATCAAGTCCGCAATAGCCAGAGCTGCCCTTTTCGCTCCGGTGCCAGGTCAAAATCATCATAAATGCTAGCTGGCACACGCACAAACGGTCATGTTTAAATATAATTTATACATTCGTTTTATTGAGAAAAAATTAGACTTAATTTAATTATGTTCGAAGCTTATGATGAGAATATTTTCATCTTGTTCGAAGCTTATGGTTCAAAGAAGTAGGCCTACAGCACACACACAAATAGCCTAATACAGTTTACCGATTTACTAGATTTGTAGTAAAGCGCGCTCTTGTGCAAAACTTGTTTTTTGTTAAAGCGCGGTATAAATGACTAATTGTATTGTATTGCATTGTACGGATGTAATTGTATAGGCCTATTCAAGCGGCTCTGGTGTCTGGCGTTACAAAATTTCTACATGCATTCGCTACACAGCGTAAACTAAAGATTTTAACAGGGAATATCTATTGCATAAATTATCCGTTGCAACATTTTATGAGCAGTGATTTTATGCAGGACAAGGGTATTAGTCCGATCGATAAGCTCAAAAATCGCGCAAATCTGGAAGAGAAGTTAATATTTTGTGTAAGTATACCTAATATGTTGTAGAAGAGAACTGG
Organism: Lumbricus rubellus; assembly: GCA_945859605.1. Lineage (NCBI taxonomy): Eukaryota > Metazoa > Annelida > Clitellata > Crassiclitellata > Lumbricidae > Lumbricus > Lumbricus rubellus. Next base: position 9,451,485 of record OX243825.1, read on the forward strand.
GGGTCAACCCACGCTGGAAAATTGATATTTGATTTGATTTTAATTTATTTTGATCGGTGAGCGATAATAGGTGAAGTTTCGTATTCAACACTGTGTACCATGTATACGGCATTATCGTTTCGTATTGTTTCGTGTCACAACAACAGATCGTTCTTAATTTATTTGTTTGCACTTGTTATTGAAATGTCAAAATGTCTGTTTGTTACTGGAATGACTGATTTTATATCATATAATTATGTCAGGTCGAAATGTGCAGATTTAAAATGTGGGTAACCTATCACTTCAGCGTTCGAAATAATTCCCCGATGCAGCACTAGACCTGTTATTTTCATCAATTCTACTTCTATTTTGGCATAAATACTTCTTATAGTTTATTAATCCAGCGTCCATTTAAGTAAGAATTTGTTTAATCATTTCAGCTTCTATTTTTGGCATGAATTTTTTTATCAATCCAACCTCTATTTAAATTGCAATAATTATTATTTTCCATCAATCCAGCTCCAATTTAATCAAGAATCTTCTATTTAATAAATATTATTATCAATGATCCGACTTCTATTGGCATTATTAATTTTTTTCCTTCAACATTTATTATTTTCCTCAGACTGAAAATCTAAACTTAAAAAGAGAAGCTTAGCTTTAAAAGAGAAGCTTTAAGCTTAGTGCGTGATTCTCATCCCCGTGGAGTGGTGCATTGGTAATACCTCTAAACGCAACATCGTGCAAACGCTGTGTGCATTTGACAGTCTCTGAAAGAGGCAGTTTATCTCCCCTGGATTGCCAGAAACAGCTGCACAACGAAAGTTTATTCCATTCAGTCAGGCCATCTAGTGCAAATGCACAATTTCCAAATTTTTTGGCTGAACGTGTGACCACAAAGTCACCTTGAGATGAAAATCGTAGGCCGTTCTTTACGACAATCCAACGTGTATGCAACCAATGTTTAACGAGTACATGCTATGGTGAATACTTGAGAACGCTAAAGCGATAGATTGCTCATAATGTGTTAAAATTTGTCAGAGATTGGAAGCCTACCAGTGGTTAGGTATCACGTTGGGAATTGTTAAAACCACATCATACCTGCAAGATTTCTTTTTGTTGCTACTGAGTTATAGTTGGCCAGCAACAATGCATTGATAATTTAGAAACTTTTCTAGAATTGGTATAAAAGTGCCATTGTCCAGTACTGCACATCTGAAACTCTGAACATTGCATTTTCGAAGGTCAAAATTTGATTTTAAGGGCCCCTTATATTGCAGAAACTGGAATGCGGTATTTATATTTATACAATATACAGGGTTCATATTATGTATAATTGTATATATGGGCCTGCAGTGCACATGTATTCCGTATTTACTGCTGATACCGAATTGAACTGCCATAAGGGTAGAATCAAGGTGGTCGCTGACAATTAAGTTGGCTTCCTTAACACTGATTCTCAAGTAATTTAATAATGATTTACTTATTGGGAACAATTTTTAACTGAATTAATATCATGATCACACAGATTACACAAGCACAGGATAACCTTCCAATCAGTTAAGCTATGTTTATATGAAGCTGCATAAGGTTTTAAGCGTTAGGTTATTTTCTAAATGAAATGTCGTTCTTGGAGTACAATTAGGAGATCAAGCATGACATCGACCAAACAAATGAGACATGTCCACTTCAGTCCAGAACTGACTCTCATACGAGTTAGTTCAGAGTTTACTTCTTCTACATTTGGATGGAAAACGTCTTTCAGACCTAGCAGGTGAAAGAAATAGTTGACAGAATTGCAGTCATTGTGACCAGGTGTGGAATCGAGATGCTACTGGAAAAGGTCCTGGTCAAGAACAAGCTAATGTCAACTTGAAGACATAGGCTGATTTGAAGTTTGAAGGCAGTCCTCTATTGAGTGCTCCAGTCCATCACTTTGGAACTCTCTTCCTCCTGATTTGAAAAATATAATGCACATAGCTCAGTTTAAAGTGGGTCATGGCTAATAAGCAATAAAACACTCAGTCCCTAGGTATTTATAATATGAATAAATCCTGCAATGTTTTAACAAGTATGGTCATTTCCAGTTGTATTGTACATTTGTCACTAGACTGTTGGCCAAGTTCCTGCACACTTTTTTTCATTTATAAATTTACCTGATATTTCTGTTGTTATATTGTTAAGATTTTTGCACTGAGGGATGGCTTGCCCTCATTATTGCTTGCCCCCATTATTTGCCGCTATTATTTGCTGCTGCTGCTTGCTGCTGGCTTGGCCGGCTCAGCCTGCTGGCCTGGCCGGCTCAGACTCCGCCTCTTTGGCCCAGCCGGCTCGGGCTCCGCCTCTCTAGCCCAGCCGGCTCGGGCTCCGCCTCTCTAGCCTAGCCGGTTTAGCTCAGCCGGCTCAGGCTCCGCCTCTTTAGCTCAGCCGGCTCGGGCTCCGCCTCTCTAGCCTAGCCGGTTTAGCTCAGCCGGCTCAGGCTCCGCCTCTTTAGCCCAGCCGGCTCAGACTCCGCCCCCCTAGCCCGGCCGGCTCGGGCTCCGCCTCTCTAGCCCAGCCGGCTGGCTTAACCTCTGCCCAGCCTGCGCTGGTAGTGTATATAAGGAAGCTTGCTGCCCTTGCTCAGTGCAGACGAATGGCCTGGTGAAGAACGCGGTAAAACGCGTAGTAGCTGGCTGATGATCTGGCTTGATGAGCGGTAAAACGCTTGTTGAGTGATACTGTTGTGGAGAGAGGTAAAACCCTGAATCTGTGCCTCGAGCTTGAACATCGGCCTCTTCAGGTGCTCCTCCACGGGACTGGGGTTCGGTTTCCGACTACCGCAACCTAGCTGACGGACGAAGCTGCTACGACGACGGTTCTACTCCGGGTGCTTCAGAGGCAGAGACGACGGTCCGTCCTGCTTGACGACGCCGGTTCGAATCCTGACCACCGCGGATCTGCTCTGACCATTCACGCAGGCGTCATTGCCTGCTGTGATCGCTTCCGACGACGAAACTCGCTTGCTACTGAGTCCGTTGTACTGGCGCTACAGAAGTCACTGGAACCTGACGACGCCGGTTCGAATCCTGACCACCGCGAATCTGCTCCGACCATTCACGCAGGCTCTATTGCCTGCTGTGCTCGACGACGCCGACTCGATTCCTGAACGCTTCGCATTCACTCTGGCGCTACATAAACTGCCGCAACGACGCACGAACTCTGGCGCTACATAAACTGCTGCATCGACGCACGAACTCTGGCGCTACATAAACTGTTGCATCGGCGCACGAACTCTGATTCCAGCGTTGTAGAAATTGACACAAACAGTTCGTTCTCGAAGTGCTATAGCGATTGTGACGCAATAAATTACTTGTGCTGTGAACTCTACATGATCATCGTGGTTTCTTCAATAAACGTGTTTAAGCCTAGCCGGCTAGTCCTTGGTCTACAGCCAAGGCCGTACTGCGCGGACTGACTGAGGGTACCTTGACGACTGGGGTTGGTACTCGGCTCCTGGTGTTTTCGCCCAACCCCTGGTCCGCTACAAACTGGTACCAGAAGTGGGGTGACTGGAAAAACTCTGCACCGCTTTAAGCTGATTCCGCGGAAGTGGTTTTGAAAGACTCGCTGCACTTCTACGAACTGGTGAGAATATCGACAGACGGCGACAATGTGGAGTTCCGTGTTCGGCGACATGGACGGGAACGCTGCTGGCTTTCCAACGACGTCTACACCCGCCGCTGGACGAGGAAGGGACCTCTTGGTCGATTACGAGGTCGAGTCCAGCCGATTCCTCGAGAAAATCGACTTCGAGGACGCACCGAAGAAGGACCGAAAAACCGTGCTGATTTCGGAAAGGGACGCGAGCAGACTGGAATCAAAAGTCCTGGAAAACGTCGGTCGCATGGTCGGCGAAAAGAAGAATCCCATGAAACCCGGAAAATTCGACGGAACCGGATCCCTCGAGTCGTTCCTGGCACAATTCGACGTCTGCGCAAGACACAACCGATGGACTGCAGCCGATAAAGTCGACTTCCTTCGTTGCTCCTTGGAAAAGGCGGCAACGCAGCTGCTTTGGGACTTCGGAGCCAGCACCGAGGTCACGTATGAACAACTCGTCGAGAGACTACGCCAACGGTATGGGTCGGAGGGTCAAGCTGAGACCTTCCGCGCTCAACTCTATTATCGCCGACAGCGAGCTGACGAAACTCTCGGCGACTTGCTGCACGACATCCGGAGACTCGTCATCCTTGCCTACCCGGTCCCGTCCAACGAAACGACGGAAATTCTTGCGAAGGACGCTTTCCTTGAAGCGATCCGCGACCGGGAGCTGTCTCTCAAGGTGAGAGAACGAGAGCCGAAAACCATCGACGAGGCGTATCGAACAGCTCTACGCCTGTCCGCGTACCAACAGACGTCGGACATGGAGGATCGTCGGAGACCTGCCAACCGAGTGCGAGGGTCTCAAGAAGTCGACGCCGGTGGACAGCTCCAGTCTCAACTGGACAGCTTCTTCGCCTCGCAACGTAAGTGGCAACAGGACATGGAAGGGAGGATCTGCCGACAGCTGGACGAACTCCGAAGCTCGCATCGGACGAGTTTCGGCGCTGAACTGACTGCTCCTCGGACGGTTCCATCTACCGTTCCTACTCCTTCGTCTCCGCCTCGAGGAAACGCTTCAGGTGGTCCCGGACGCGGGATAACCTGCTTCAGCTGTGGACAGGTGGGCCACGTGGCTCGCCGGTGTCGCCAGCGCCAACAATTCTCCAACCGAAGTGACGACGCACGCACCTCGGACCCACCGACGTCTGAACAGAACGGAACAACCGTCACGAACCATACAACGAGAGACCGAGCATCGGGTGTGACAAACAACGCGATCTACATCCGTGGAACGATCAACGGACAGCAAAGAACTTGCCTAGTGGACACTGGGTCGGAGGTAAGCCTGGTTCCCTCTGCTGATGTTGATGGTTTGCCGCTACAGCCTAGCAATCGCATTCTTTTGGCAACTAATGGAACGCAGATTAGAGTCTTGGGTCAGATTGATGCTCCGATTAAGATTTCTAGAGGATTTTCTATCAACACTAGTTTTCTTGTCTCTGACCAGATTGGTGAAACAATGCTTGGCATGGATTGGTTGAGGCAGCATCGTTGTCGCTTGGGTTTTGGACAATGCGCACTGTTTATTGGTCGACGCCGCATTCCTTTGGTTAAGGGCAATGGATCGCTTTGGTGTCGCAGGGTTATGGTTGCCGAGGAAACAACTGTTCTTCCTCGTTCTCAATGTGATATTCCGTGTAAAACTCAGTATCGTGATTTGACGACCTCCGCACAAGCCTGGATGACTGAGTCTAAAGAAATCAAGCCTGGATTGCATGTGGCCAGAGTTGTGTTGGGTGATGATGCTGATGATGCTTGTATTCGTGTGGTGAATTTGAATGAACAGCCTGCCCTGTTGACGGCTAACCAAATGTTGGGCGACTTGCACCCCGTAAAGGTTGAGGAAGACAATGAGAGACAGACGGGAACTGCCGACGACAACTCTTTGATCGGGAAACTAAAGGACGAAATCTCTAAGGACGTCCCGTCTGATGTGAAGGAGCGACTGAAGGAGTTATTGGTCGAACATGAAAGTATTTTCTCGACCACTGACCATGACTTGGGTAGGACTATGATTTCTCAGCATAGAATCGATACTGGAGACTCTCGTCCGGTGAGACAATCTTTGCGTAGACAACCGCTTCCGTATCAGGCTGCTATTGACGCACAACTGGACCAGATGTTGGCTACTGGGGTGGTTGAACCAGCTGTTAGCGAGTGGGCGGCAAACGTGGTCCTCGCTAAGAAAAAGGATGGTTCCCTGAGATTTTGTATTGACTACCGGAAACTGAACAACCAGACTCGGAAGGATTCTTATCCTCTTCCTAGAATTGATGCTTGTCTTGATGCTTTGTCGGGCGCTGGGTGGTTCAGTACTTTGGATTTGCGCAGCGGGTACCATCAGGTCATGATGAATCCAGGTGACTCCGATAAGACTGCTTTCATCACTCGGCGAGGGACTTTTCGGTGGCGGGTCATGCCCTTCGGCTTATGTAACGCTCCGGCTACCTTCCAGCGGCTTATGGATATCGTTTTCTCTGGGTTGAACTTTGAATTATGTCTGGTGTACTTGGACGATGTAATAATCTTCAGCAGTACTGCGGAGCAACACTTGGACAGATTGGGTCAAGTTTTTGGGAGGCTTAAAGATGCTAACTTGAAACTGAAGCCTAGCAAATGCCATCTGTTCAGGCGCACGGTATCCTTTCTTGGACATATTGTGACTGCTGACGGGATATCTGTTGATCCATCCAAAGTACAGGCAGTAACCGAGTGGCTTACGCCCAGATGCTTAAAGGAGGTACGGGCTTTTGTAGGATTGTGCTCCTATTACCGTAAGTTCATTCGGGGTTTCTCTTTGGTCGCCGCTCCTTTGTTTGCTTTGACGAGGAAGGACCAGCCTTTTCTGTGGGGAGACGACTGCCAGAATGCTTTCGACCGACTGAAGGAAGCGCTGACCATGGCTCCTGTACTTAGTCTACCGGTTGATGACGCTGTTTACACTCTGGACTGCGATGCCTCTGACGTCGGGATTGGTGGGGTACTTTCCCAGAATATCGACGGCGAAGAACGTGTGATTGCATATGGTAGTCGGTTGTTTTCTGCGGCCGAGCGCAATTACTGCGTTACCCGAAAGGAATTGCTGGCCGTGGTAAACTTCACCCAAGTCTTTCGTCAGTACCTGCTGGGTAGGCGGTTTACCCTCAGAACGGACCATGCTGCGCTGCGATGGTTACAGCACACTCCTGACCCGATCGGGCAACAAGGACGATGGTTGGAGAAGTTGGCCGAGTTTGACTTCGAAATACTGCATCGTCCTGGGCGCAAACACGGAAACGCCGATGCTTTGTCCAGAAAGCCGTGCCGACAGTGTCATTGGGAGGAAGCTGATGCTACGGACCACTTCGTGCGGGAGGTAACGGAAGTGACGACAGAAAGCGACAGTACGACCGACGTAGTGAGATCGCAGAAAGAAGACTCCGTCTTAAGCCTGGTGAGATCCTGGCTGAGCGAAGGGATGCCGAGTCTGCAGGAAATTCTGCAGGAGGAAGAGGCCGTTAAGGTCTATTGGCACCAGCGGGACGCGTTGTACCTGAAGGACGATGTGATCTACCGACGGACGCCAGACGAACTGGAACAAGTACTCCTGCCAAAGGATCTTCGAGAAGACTACTTGAGGCTGGCGCATACTGGCGTGACCGGTGGACATCTGGGCATTCGTCGTACTCGATGGCAGGTTCGAAGACGTGCCTATTGGGTCGGATGGTCCGGGGACGTAAAGAGGTTCTGTCGACACTGCGACGGATGCTGCCGGTACCGACGGGGTGCGCTGCAAAGACAAGGCCCTCTGCAGCCCGTGACCTGTGGAGAACCGTGGGAGCGAGTGAGCGTGGACGTTACGGGCCCGCATCCGAGAAGCAAGAAGGGGAACGTCTACATTCTGACCATGATGGACAACTTCTCGAAGTTCGCCGAAGATGTTCCGATGGCCAATCAGGAGGCAACCACGGTGGCCAAGGCGTTAGTGGAGACGATCGTCGTCCGTTATGGAGCACCGATCCAGATTCTGACGGACCAAGGGAGGAACTTCGAAGGACATGTGTTCCAAGAAATGTGTCGGCTCCTGGAGGTGGACAAAGTCCGGACGTCCAGCTATCGACCACAAAGCAACGGTATGATTGAGAGGTACCACCGCACGCTCAACTCGATGTTGGGAAAAGTGGTGAGCGAAAATCAGCGAGACTGGGACGAACATCTCCCGTACGTGACGGCAGCCTACCGCGCCTCGATCCACGACGTGACGGGTTTCTCGCCAAATTACCTGATCTTCGGAAAAGAGAATCGAGCACCGTTGGACCTTGTTTACGGGCCGCCGGAAGGAACCGACGAGAGTGGACTCACCTATTCCACCTACGTGGCCGAACTGTCGGAGAAATTCGAGAAGGCGTACGGCACTGCGCGGCAAAGCCTCAAGAAGAACGCCGAGAGACGCAAGCACAACTACGACTTGCGAGTGCGCCCTGCAAAGTTCGAGGAAGGTGACTGGGTCTACTACTTCAGCCCACGGAAGTTCGTCGGACGCAGCCCGAAGTTTCAACGGAACTTCACGGGTCCATTCCGGATTGTGCGGGCGTGCGGTCCCGTCAACTACCTTCTCCAAAAATCGCTGAAGTCCAAGCCCTTCGTATCGCATGTCGATAAACTCCGCCACTGCTACGGGAGGACGAAGGGACGATGGAGCGAAACGGAAGCAGGGACGACCGATGGACCAGCCGCGGAAGCAGCGAACGGGGCCACCGCTTCTTCAAGCGGTCGGCCAGGACACCGCTGGAAAGGAACGCTTGCAGCGGAAGGAGCGACTTCTGGGGATCGACATGGTCCCGACGACGACGGCGCAGCCATGCCGGTTGTCAATCAGCCAAGGAACAGAACGCCTGAAACGGAAGAAAATTCGCACGACGGAAACTCCGACGAAGCAGTGGTTGGTCGACCTCACCGCACCACTCGTCGACCAGTCCGGTTCCAGTAGACGGCGTGCAGGTTCCGCGCACGACGACACATGATGTTGCGAGTGAATGATGTTAAAAAAAAAATCCCATTTTTGGCTAAAGGCCTTTTCTTTTATCGCCAAAAAGGGGGGGGATACTTTTTATTCTTTAACGAGGCACAAATTTTATTGCAAAAGTATCATTACTCTAAATTGTGAAAAGAACTCTTTTCTTTTCTTTGGTAAACAGGAACCATTTCGTTTTTATTGGAAAAAGAAGCATTTTTCTTATTGTGGAAAGTATTATTTAGTGAAAAAGAAACATTTTCCCTGCGAAAAGCACCATTTTTATGAGCAGAAATGCAGTATTATTATTAATTTTTACCTGCCCCCAGATGGACTGTTGTAGGCCTAATGCTTCGTGTAAATCGGTTGATTAATCGTGTGGTTATTCGTGGTTAGCTGCATGAGATTCTGTTGTTAATCGCTTAATTAATCGTACAATTATTTGCGATTATTTGCATGCAAGCTTTGCTTTGATAAATCAGTAAATAGGTCACGCTAAGTTCACACTCTGATCGTTTTTGATATTGGTGCCAGAGCATGGAATTAATGTGTTTAGAGGACAGTCTCTCGTAGGTGGCTCTGTGCAAATTGATGGTTTAGGGTTGTAGGTTAAAATTGTGCTTTAAATTCTTATGTGTCTCGTACATTTTATTGTGTCGAGCATTGTATGCTTATGCTTATAACAGTTAGTTATTTTTATTTTTATTATTACAAGCCGTGCCTGGCCTCTGTTTTTCTTTATTATTTTCAGCCGTGTCTGGCTATCATTTTTATTTTCACTGATTGTTTTGCATAATTCCTCGCAATCATGGACATCGCTGCTAAAAAAAAAAAGAAAAGAAAAAAAAAGGGGGTTATGCGCACATCGCATTTCGTACCCGAAACAGAAAAAAAGAGAGAAAAAAAGAAGGGAGTTGTGCGCAAGCGGCACTTCGTACCCAAAACAGAAAAAAAGAGAGTACGGGGGTTGTGCACGACTTGCACTTCGTACCCGAAGAGAAAAAAGAATTATTGTGGATTGTGGACCACTATGTGGCACAATTTCATTCAGGACTTAATTGTCCAGGTTTGGCCGACCCCAAAAGGGTACTTTTCTGTTTAGTTTTGATCAATGAGTTTTATTTACATACATGTATAGGCTACTGTGTCGTAACCGTATTTTGCGCTGATACGTGTACTGAGTTGCTAACTGTACTATTGCGTTGCATTGCCTGGCGTTATATAAGTATAGGCGTTGCAAGGACTTAATTGTCCGGGTTTGCGAAACCCAATCGGGTATTTTTCTGTTTTATTTTGATCACGTGTGTCTCAGTTATTATGTCACGCAGTCTGAGTTATTATGTCGCTGTCTGATTTATTTGCTCAGGCGATTCCGGGACTTAATTGTCCGGCTTTGTGTGACCGATAGGTATTTCTGTTAAATTTTGATGACGCAGTTTTTATGTTGTTTAGTCTGCAATATCAATCAATCAATCAATCAATCAAATATTTTTATTTTGCAACCAGTATACATGAAAGGTTCACACATCGTTCACATTGGCTACAAAAAAGGGAGGCCCTAAAGGGATTTTTAAAAATCCCGCTGTCTAGGGACACCAACTATTAATGACTTGACGATGCAAGGTGGCCATGACGAAGTCTTTGCAAAATCAACACAGTGACTGACAAAAAAAGATAAAGCAACTTATACTAGAGAACGGAAGAAAAAACAAAACACAAAAACAGGAAACTGAAAACCTCAACACTGCTGAGTCACAAACAATAATGAAAAAGAACAAAAAAATCTTAACTATAGGCTACTGAACTGTACTGTACAGAGACCAACTGCAATGCACATACTGAGCGAACACTACTTTAATTTTATTTGGTACCTTCTATTAGAAAGGCGCTAAATTTCTTCTTAAATGTCCAAATACTGGGGCTCAATTTTATTTCCCTTGGAATTTTTTCCCAAGTGGTAACCCCACTAGACTTAATAGAAAACTGGCGCGTGTTAGTGCGAGCATAGGTTCGGTGGTACAAAGAAGAGTATCTTGTAAAATGAGAATGAACCTGGGATGAAAGCTGAAAATAATTTTTGTATATAGGTGGCAGAAGGCTTCGATCAAACCGGTACATAAATTCCCCTATTTGCAAAGTCCAAATCTGGTCGAGTTTTAAAATTCTAAGGTTGAGAAATATGGGGGCAGTGTGAGAGCCGTATGGAGCTCCCACAATAAGACGAAGAGCTCTTTTTTGCAAAATAATAACTCTATATAATCTTGTGACATAAGTAGAAGCCCACACTATGTTACAATAAGAGAGATATGGATGTACTAAGGAATAGTATAGTTTAATCCTAATACTAGATGGTAAAATGTAAGCAGTTCGAGCCATTACTCCAATATTTTTTGCTATTTTTGAGGCGACATGAGCAATATGTTCATTCCATGTTAAATGGCTATCAACATAAACTCCCAGAAATTTAGTAGATTCTACAGAAGCGAGAGAGATGCCGTTAATTTTTAATTGAAATTCACCAAGTGGAATTTTTTTCCTATGCGATTTAAACAGGATGTAGTTAGTTTTTTCCAAGTTTAAAGACAATCTATTAGCTTTAAACCAGTCGGCAATAAGTTCCAGCTCCACATTTATGATCTGAAATAGCGTATGCAAGCAAGAATGTGAATAAAACACGTTCGTATCATCTGCGAAAAGGATGAAGAACAAGCGGTTAGAGACGTTCGGGAGATCGTTGATATAGAGGAGAAACAATAGGGGTCCTAGATTTGATCCCTGTGGGACACCATATAGGATCCTTTTTAAAGTGGAACGTTTGCCGTTATTTTCAACACATTGGCGTCTCCCATCCAAATAACTGGCAAACCAACTGAGTTGCAGACCACGTATGCCATATGTTTCTAATTTATTTATTATACGCGCTGTGCTAACGCTACCGTTTACTTAACTGTGTTAGAAGTATAATACTCGTAACTGGTTGATATTGTATGCGTTGTAATAATTAACCATTTCGTTACGTAGGCATGATATCGCAGCCCGACTTATTGTTTGATGTGCACGTTGGGTCGCGTGGTTCTGTAACGTTTCGCCGACCTGCTGTTTGTTTATATAGCGAACAGAGTTGTCTGTTATTACGTGTTTTCATCAGGGCCTATGTTATTTTACATTTGCAGGCTTACAGGTGTGTTAACTGGTCATACCTGTAATGTTCAACAACTGCACGGTGCTTAACCGTTGTAACATTTTCAGTACTGTTATCGACAGTAACTGTTGTCAAGATTGTCACTGATGTTTACGCACGTTTGTTTATATCGTGACCAGCGTTATCTGTTATTACGTTGTTTCAATCAGGGAATGCATTATTTTACATGTGACGGCTTTGAAGGTGTATCGTCCTTGTAATGTTCATTACCTGACCTGATTAACCATTGATTGTTATTTGTTTACGTGGCGCAACGAACATTAAAATGGGCTACGTAAATGTACATTTTTACTGTCTCGCTTACCAGATTTTAGCGTCTAAAATGTTTCATGCAGTAATGTTGTGCGCTTCAGGTCAAATTTTGACGGACTTTAATTGTATGTATGTATGTATGTATGTATGTATGTATGTATGTGCACTTGTTATAGCGCCCCTTCAAGCTCTCTACTCAGAGGCGCTCCCGATGCAGAGCGGACACTGCATCGGAGTTTCACGCCGAAGCGCTGAGCAATTGTAAGTGAAGGACTTGCCCAAGGTCCTTACGCGGCTTGAGGGTGGATTCGAACCTCGGACCTTCCGGCTCCAAGGAAACGACGCCACCACTAGACCACCGCGCCCCACTAAGGGACATTATGGGCATAGGGGCCAATATGGGCCGTTTATTTTTTTGGCATGGCTCTTTCCTCCCTCAGTGCGGGGCACGTCCTTTCCGAGGGGGCCTCGGATCATTCGTGGGGGGGACGTGTTAAGATTTTTGCACTGAGGGATGGCTTGCCCTCATTATTGCTTGCCCCCATTATTTGCCGCTATTATTTGCTGCTGCTGCTTGCTGCTGCTGCTTGCTGCTGGCTTGGCCGGCTCAGCCTGCTGGCCTGGCCGGCTCAGACTCCGCCTCTTTGGCCCAGCCGGCTCGGGCTCCGCCTCTCTAGCCCAGCCGGCTCGGGCTCCGCCTCTCTAGCCTAGCCGGTTTAGCTCAGCCGGCTCAGGCTCCGCCTCTTTAGCTCAGCCGGTGTCATGCGAAAAACTATCCGGCAACAAAAACTATCCGGAACCTTCTGTCATTGGTTCACGTGACATATGACGTCAGATAGCAACGTTAGACTCCTCAGTCTCGTTTTCGTTGACAAAAATTATCCGGGCTGATTGTAATTGACTATAGGCTAATAGTTGATTGCGGAAACAAAATGCGGGATCTTTATAAATAAAATTGCATAATAATTACAAATCCCTCTATCTTTAGTCTATTTACCATGAACGAGACATTATTGTAATCTTATTGCGTTGCAATGTCTCCGAAAATTTGGTCGGATGTTCTGAAGATTAGGCCTACGTAACCTGTGATCCCAGATGTGTGTCAAGTTCGCAGGCATATTGAGATTCAGATTCGCCATACATGTTCGTTTCAGGTGTGACCTCCCAATAAGGCACAAAAGTCAGGCACGGCCGAAGTATTTGTGTGATCATATACTTCGGCCCCTTTCTGCCGCGTCGCTGCGTCACTTAGGTCCTCTGATCGCCTTGACCTCTTTGTCCCCAGAGTCAGGACCGCCATGGCTCAATCCAGATAATTTCCCTGCATTGGTCCCTCCCTATGAAATGGGCTTCCCACATCATTTCGCTCTGCCATCCTCTCTGGTAGTGTATCCTCGTCTTTCTCTCGTCTAAAAACTTGCCTTTTTTCTAGGGGCTGAACGCACTGGAAGCGCTTCTGAAAGGCTCTTGCTGCGAGAAGCGCTTTATAAATGGCCAGATACAATACAATACAATTAATCATCATCAGAACTACCTAGACCAATAGTCGCTAGAGCGTTTAAAATCATTATTGTTCCTATAGCGACTATTGGTCTAGGTAGTACATGTACTTATGGTGTTTAATATGCCCTTTTAAGCGTTATGAGATGGATAGAGTCTGAGTATGACATTTCTAATATATGTAAATGACCTGACGACTACTTCCAAAGTGTTTCACTATATATTGTTTGCTGATGACACGAATGCCTTTATATCTGATAAGTCAATAGAATCATTGTTTGAAAGAGCTAATCATGAGCTCATCACCATTTCTTCCTGGTTTAGAGCTAACAAATTATCGCTTAATATTGATAAAACAAACTTTATTCTTTTTGGATCCCGCCGTAAACTAACGCCAGTGTGTGATTACAGATTGACAATGGATGGTCAAATGATTATGCCGACTGAATCGTGTAAATTTTTAGGTGTGTATCTGGACCAGCACCTCACCTGGAAAGAACACATTAAGCAGATATCTAAAAAAATAGCAAAAAATATTAGCGTGCTATCAAGAATCCGTCACTGTCTCTCTCAAGCTACATTACAAGGCTTATACTATTCCTTAATTTTTCCATACTTGTCATATTGTAACATTTGCTGGGCCTCAACTTATAGTTTTTATTTAAAAAAATTGGAGAGTTTGCAAAAACGTGCCATTCGAACTATTTTCTTATTATGCTGGTCTGTCAGTACCAAACCAATTTTTCGAACCTATAACATACTACGATTATCAGATATATATAAGTTTCAAATCAGTTTGTTCATGTTTCGCTATCATCACAAATTGTTGCCTAGGACATTTGATGGTTATTTTTGTCAGGGAATTGCTGTACATAACCATTTCACTAGAACTCTGTTACACTACCGCACCGATGTTGCACATACTAGGATGAAATTATTTTCGATTAAATGTTCTGGCCCTATGATATGGAATAACCTCCCAAAATATATTACACTTATACCCACCATTAACATGTTTAAGAAAAAATTAAAAGACTGTTTAATCTCTGTTTACTAGATTTAAACAATTGGTCATAATTTTTTTTTTCTTGTTTTTTGTTTTGTTTTGAAATCTGTGTGTCATTTCATTTCAGTTTACTTTTGTTTCATGTGTAAGATGTTGTGCTTTGCACTGTTTTTTTACAATAGCCAAATGTTATTGAGAAAGGAAGGGTCAATCCAGCCTCAGCGGGTCCATACGACCTTTTTGGATTGACCCTTTGACTTATGCACCGATCACTCGAAAGTCATTGAATTTGTACTGATTACTGCTCTTTTGTACGTGTTTGATGCTTTGTCAATAAACGGCTTACTTACGGCTTACATTTGAAGTGCCAAACTTTGCTTATTTGATGCATTGAAATGCACGGTCTATAGGCCTAATATGTGAAGTTTGGAAGGCTACAATAGGAACAATAATGATTTAAACCCAATCGCGACTATTGTTCAGGGTAGTACTGATGGTGTTTAATATGCCCCATTAACCGCTATGGGATGGATAGAGTCCAAATATGTGAATATACCAAGTGAAATTACCAGTTCTAGCGTGCCTGGCGTTTGTGCCTTCTTGGGGAGGTCACCCGCGAATCGATATAGTAGGCGAATCTCAACCCCAATATGTTTGCGAACTTGACACACATTGATACCTGGTTTTAAGCCTACAGAGGAATAGTAGAGCAACCATAACGTGGTAAACAGTATTAAATAATTGCCAGATTTACAGGTTGATGGACAGGAACTGATCGAGAGGTTAAGTTGTTTTGAGGGTGGATGAACAAGGTGATTATAGTTAGCTGCAGCTGTTTCTATTCACAGAATCTGCATAGATGTATTATTATATATGGTAATATTTGCAGTTTAGCCACACTTGTGGTAACGAAGCTCACTAGCGACACCCTCTTAATTTATTCAGGTAGGCCTATGGGACTGGCATTTGCAGAGTGCAACCAGTGACGGAGTTAGGCAGGTGTATTTGAAAAAGCATTTAAAATGTTTTAAGTGTTTATCGTTAGACACCCTATTTTCTTGCATGAAGTTCCTTAATAAACGATCCAATTTATAAAACGGGTTTTCCATTCTAAACATAGAAAACCAGTTTCTACTGACTCAACACCGCTTCGTTCATAAGAATCACGGTTTTTTCCACGTTTACTTGCACACTCGCAATGTCACTAGCCCATTATATCACCTACATGCATGTATTACAATAGTTCGCTGCATACCGAGTTATATGCTTCATAAAGCGAATTATCTATATAAATAAAAATGAAACTTTCCAATAGTTCGGAACATGATCACGCCGAAAGTGACACACCGATTGTTATGAAACTTTTACAACACCTTCCATTCCGATAGAACAGTGATAACTTATGCTTTTTTTCCGAAAAAACGCTACCTTTTCCACAAAAAGGGAACTTTGCAATCCGTTCGTCCGCCATTTGCAAGTTGAACACGTCCCTCACGGCTAAACGCTGTCTCTAAACACAGCAGACGAAATATGAATGAACATGAATGATGTCGCGTCCTCTGACGTCATAAGCGATTCGCGGCCTTCCCCAAAGCGGCCTTGACGGCGTGACGGCGGAAAGGAGCGGAGGGAGCGGGACGAAGACGGTGGGGAGGGAGCGGAGGGGGAGGGGAGGTGGAGGTCGAGAGGAAGGGCAGGGGAGGCCTTTCCCCAAAGCGGCCTTCACGGCGTGACGGAGGAAAGGAGCGGAGGGAGCGGGACGAAGACGGTGGGGAGGAGGAGGGGGAGGGGGAGGGGGAGGGGGAGGGGGAGGGGGAGGGGAGCCTCTTTTCAGCCACAGCAACGCGTGGCCGGGTTCAGCTAGTTCCTAATAAACGTCGAAAAGCAACCCGGATAGTTTTTGTCAACGGATAGTTTTTCGCACGTATGTCGTGCGAAAATGTATCCTAGCAACGAAGTGGGCGTGGCCGGATAGTTTTTGTTGCCGGATAGTTTTTCGCATGACACCGGCTCGGGCTCCGCCTCTCTAGCCTAGCCGGTTTAGCTCAGCCGGCTCAGGCTCCGCCTCTTTAGCCCAGCCGGCTCAGACTCCGCCCCCCTAGCCCGGCCGGCTCGGGCTCCGCCTCTCTAGCCCAGCCGGCTGGCTTAACCTCTGCCCAGCCTGCGCTGGTAGTGTATATAAGGAAGCTTGCTGCCCTTGCTCAGTGATGGAGTTAGGCAGGTGGATCCTGCGTGGTCGAGTGGGTTGTATCCCGCTCGCCGCGCCGGCGGCCCGGGTTCAATTCCCGGGCGGGGATCTTTACAGCGGGTGGCTCGGTCGCAATATAAACGTGGAGTGTGAGGTTGTTCTCTGCCTCCGACACTAATCATCTTCGATATGAAACAGTGTCGTTAAGCCCTGAACATTTCATTTTTTTCTTGCTCAGTGCAGACGAATGGCCTGGTGAAGAACGCGGTAAAACGCGTAGTAGCTGGCTGATGATCTGGCTTGATGAGCGGTAAAACGCTTGTTGAGTGATACTGTTGTGGAGAGAGGTAAAACCCTGAATCTGTGCCTCGAGCTTGAACATCGGCCTCTTCAGGTGCTCCTCCACGGGACTGGGGTTCGGTTTCCGACTACCGCAACCTAGCTGACGGACGAAGCTGCTACGACGACGGTTCTACTCCGGGTGCTTCAGAGGCAGAGACGACGGTCCGTCCTGCTTGACGACGCCGGTTCGAATCCTGACCACCGCGGATCTGCTCTGACCATTCACGCAGGCGTCATTGCCTGCTGTGATCGCTTCCGACGACGAAACTCGCTTGCTACTGAGTCCGTTGTACTGGCGCTACAGAAGTCACTGGAACCTGACGACGCCGGTTCGAATCCTGACCACCGCGAATCTGCTCCGACCATTCACGCAGGCTCTATTGCCTGCTGTGCTCGACGACGCCGACTCGATTCCTGAACGCTTCGCATTCACTCTGGCGCTACATAAACTGCCGCAACGACGCACGAACTCTGGCGCTACATAAACTGCTGCATCGACGCACGAACTCTGGCGCTACATAAACTGTTGCATCGGCGCACGAACTCTGATTCCAGCGTTGTAGAAATTGACACAAACAGTTCGTTCTCGAAGTGCTATAGCGATTGTGACGCAATAAATTACTTGTGCTGTGAACTCTACATGATCATCGTGGTTTCTTCAATAAACGTGTTTAAGCCTAGCCGGCTAGTCCTTGGTCTACAGCCAAGGCCGTACTGCGCGGACTGACTGAGGGTACCTTGACGACTGGGGTTGGTACTCGGCTCCTGGTGTTTTCGCCCAACCCCTGGTCCGCTACAATATCAACAAACAGCTGATTGATTGAAGATACAGGGCAAGGTCATGAGATACTACTTGATACTACACTAACCAATACAGATATCCAACAAGGAACTTGAGGTGTCATTGAAGAAGTGAAGAAGCAGTGGGTCATGGCTAATCAGCAATAACACACTCAGTCCCTAATTATAATAATTAAATCCTGCAATGTTTTAACAAATATGGTCATTTAAGTGGCTCACAGGTACATTTGTCACTAGGCTGTTGGCAAAGTTCCTGCACACTATATAGGCCTACAGCTGCTTTATATTGGAAAGTTTCAACACTGGAGATAATTCATTTGCTTTAAACTCTTTCTTACAAATAAAATCAGTTTTGCCAAAAATAAGCTTTGCTTAATATTCTCTGTATGTTCTCGCTGTACTCCAATCTCTGGCAATTTTTAACACGTTATGGCAATCTATCGTTTTAGCGTTCTCAAGTATTCACCATTACACGAACTCGTTAAGCATTGGTTGCATACACACTTGTTGTTGTTTATTGTTTATTGACCTGCACGTCACATCAACGTTCACATAACAGTAACATACATGTACAACAAAATTCAACAGGAATTGTTATAAACTTAACATAGGTGCAGGCCAATGAGTCAGCTGACAAAGGTCTACAAGACCCGCTTAGACTCAGCTGGTTCATTTACGATTTTAGTTCTTGCATTGGTAAATGTGGAGGATCAAGAAATTCCCAACAAGATACAACATTGGATTGTCGAAAAGAACGGCCTACGATTTTCACCTCAAGGTGACTTTGTGGTCACACGTTCAGCCAAAAAATTTGGAAATTGTGCATTTGCACTAGATGGCCCGACTGAATGGAATAAACATGTGTGTTGCAGCTGTTTCCAGCAATCCAAAGGAGATAGATAGCCTGCCTCTTTCAGAGACTGTCAAATGCACAAAGCGTTTCCACGCCGTTGCTTTTAAAGGCATTACCTAAGCACCACACCTGACGATGAGAATCACGCACTCTAAGCTTGAACACACTTCTCTGTTTTAGTTCAATTTTTAGCCTGAGAAAAATAATAAATGTTGAAGGAAAAAAATAATGATAATAATAATAAATAGAAATCGGATCATTGATAATAATTTTTAATAAATAGAAGTGGGATCGATGAAAAATAAAGAAATTCTTGCCCAAAATAGAAGCTGGATTGATTGAACTAATTCTTACTTAAATGGACGCTGGATTAATGAAAAGTATTCATGCCCAAGTAGAAGTCGAGTTGATGAAAATAATAGGCCTAGTGCTTCATAGGGGGAATTATTTCGAACGCTGAAACGATATAATTATGTTACCCACATTTTATATCTGCAAATTTCGATCTGACATAATTATATGATTTAACATCAGTTATTCCAGTAACAAACGGACATTTTGACATTTCGATAAAGAGTGCAAAACAAATAAATTAAGAACGATCTGTTGTTGTGACACGAAACATCAATTAGGCCTACAGGCAACGAAATTATAATACCGTATACACGGTATACAGTGTAGAATACGAAACTTCACCTATTATCGCTCACCGATCAAAATTAATTAAAATCAAATCAAATATCAATTTTCCAGCGTGGGTTGACCCCCAGTTCTTTTCTACAACATGTTAGGTGTACTTACGCAAAATTTCAAATTATCTTCCAGATTTGCGCGATTGTTCTGATAAATAGACCTTAGCGATCGGACTATATAGGTATAGCAGGTTTTGGCGTGAACGAACCTTATAATAATTATTATAATAATAATAATATTACGGCCTTTTATTTTACGGGTCCTGCCATAGATACATCTCAATGGTCATTATCAGCGGAAGCTGATTTATGTGGCCCCACTGCTAGGAACTATAATAATATTTTAGCTACCCCATTTTATGTAAATATATGTATATATATGTATATATAAATATTGATACGTATTATATAGTAAACTTAATACATATCAATGTGTGGACCTAATCAAGGAAGAATGGAGAGGAAAAAGACAAGAGGAAGCCCAAGAACAATGCTACTGGACTGGATGATGACAAAGGATGGCTACAGAGAGATGCACAGAACAGATATGCTGTCGCCCTCCTCCTTCCTCCAGACTTGGAACTTTGCACTGAAAACGTACGAACAGTGGCGGACTCTCTATAGACAAATTGTGTTTGCTGAGGTCTAAATAATGTCTAATAATATAATATTATCGTGATTTATCTCTAGCCAATCATGAAGTGATGCATGTAGCAGCAGTAATAAAAACGGTAATGCGATATAGATTAACTCGATCGCAGTTTAATTAACTGCGATCTAGCTGTCTTACAAAAAACATGGCATGCTGGTAGGCGCAGAAGATGACCTCTTCTGTTGTTGACTAGCGGTTTGCTCTTCTCTCTTTCTACTTCAAACGAAACTCAGTTTAAAAAATAGGTTAGATAAGTCATTCATTCTTATTACTGACAATCGTCGAGTTGATATAATAATAATACTAGTAATAATAATATTATTATTAATATTATTATTTTAGGCATTACATTCTTACAAATTGATAGAATTTGCCAGGCAAGAGTTGGTACGGTATTGACCAGAAGAATGCCTAATCTGCCGTGATTTTTAAGAGCGATTGTCGGTACATACTATAATGTGACCGAGTGATTCTCTTGCGAGACGTAGCCTGCATTATGGTTCAGACTACATATAAATGTAGTGTGCTGGAATGATTCAATGAACAACTTGTGTGAGACCACCCGAAAACGAGTCTTAGTTTGGGGGGACCTGACTTACGTCATCCCATTAGGCTAGATCCTTTTGCTGGCTTCTCTAAAAACTTACTAATTTTCTCCATTAATCTGTCTCCAGTTGATATAATATTTATTATGAATTATATAAACTGATCTTCTGCTGGATAAACCGATGACCTATTATGCAAATTATTTTCGCCATAGACGTCTGTATAATAGGCTAATATAGCTCCATCAGTTTCTAACATGGTGTAAGAAGGGATGGTGTGCGCACTGGGCTATAATTTGTGGCTAAGGTCGCTAGATGGCGATGGCGTTCCCATATGACGTCACAATGCATATGTTGCCTAGCAACGTTCTACAGACGATCATTTCACTGCATTAACAGTTAAGTGCGAAGTAGCTCTGTCAAAATTGCGCAGGCAAGAGAAACTAGTCAACACGCAGGAAACTAAGTCGACGTAGGGCCTACTGTTTGTTATTTTTTATACTGTGTTGGCATTGCCAACGTAGGAGCAGTGGCGGAGTTTCTTTAGATAAGTTGCGTGTGATGTCTAAAAATTAATATTTGATAATATTGTGATTCATCTTTATCCAATCACGAGGTGATCCATGTTAAAGTAGTAGTAAAAACGGTACTACAACATTATATCAACTCGATTGAAGTTTAATTAACTCCGATCTGACTTACAAAAAACATGGCAGGCTGGTAGGCGCAGTTGGGATGATCTCTTCTGTTGTTGACCACTTATCTGCTCGTCTTCTCTACTTCTAAAATCTAAATGAAACTAAATACACAACATAGGTTAGATAATTCATTCATTCTTACTACTGACAATCGTCGAGTTGATATAATAATAATATACTACTAGTAATAGTAATTATTATTATTATTATAGGCATCACATTCTTACAAATTCATAGAATTTGCCAGACCATGGGGGGCCTCAGGTTATAGTTTCTAAGAAGAATGCCAAATCGGCCGTGATTTTTTAAGAGCGGTTGTTGGTAGATACCATATTTGTAAGAATCTCTTAGGAGGCGACATTTATGGTACAGACTATCATACATGTAGTTTGCAAGAATGATTCAATTAAAAATCGTTTTACGGTAATCCAAAACGTGTCTTAGTTAGGGGAACCTAGTCACGTGTTACATCACCAAATTCTATACTGTCTTATCTGAAAAACTTGTCAAAATTGTTCTCCGTAAATCTGTCTCCCTGCACTTGATATATAACTTCTTCTTTCAGTCGTCTGCTGTTGAGCAGGTTTGTGACGTGGACAATCCGGTGATCTTCTCCGACCGCCGCCATCACGCTCTGTCCTGCGCCTTCCTCTTGGTGTTACCGTATATACGTCTCCATTATCCAGATCGCTCAGCATATTATTTTAATCTTCTTCTGCCTCTCGTTGCCTTTCCCTCCATACGTCCCTCCAGCAACGTCACCAACCAGGGACGTAGCTAGGATTTTTCGTTTGGGGGGGCTTAAGCCTTAAGTATGACCAATGGTTAAAGTGTAAAAGAAGAAGCGCCAGGACGCTGCATGTATTGTAATAATTAGTCTTGAGTGGCGGCGCCGAAGGCGCGAAGTTGCGAGCGCCGAAGGCACGAAGCCCGTCCCGATTAGGGGGTCTGGGGGGAGCGTTGTAAGCTCCCCCAGCGGGGTCTGGGGCGGAGCCCCAGCGACCAGCGCATTTTTGGCTGTGTCGACCTCAAATGGAGCCATTTTAAGGCTCTTGTTTGCCAGCTATTTGTGAACGGAAAAGTTGCGAAAACTTTAAGAATAAGTCGTTTTTCAGTGTCGCAAAGCTCAAGCTACCAGGATAACAATAAAAATAAAACTGCTACTGTAAAAGAGAAAGGTTTTGTCTTTTCCGTAAGCTCCCCATCGGGGTCTGGGGCGTAGCCCCAGCGACCAGCGCATTTTTGGCTGTGTCGACCTCAAATGGAGCCATTTTAAGGCTCTTGTTTGCCAGCTATTTGTGAACGGAAAAGTTGCGAAAACTTTAAGAATAAGTCGTTTTTCAGTGTCGCAAAGCTCAAGCTACCAGGATAACAATAAAAATAAAACTGCTACTGTAAAAGAGAAAGGTTTTGTCTTTTCCATAAGTTCTCCATCGGGGTCTGGGGCGGAGCCTCAGCGACCAGCGCATTTTTGGCTGTGTCGACCTCAAATGGAGCCATTTTTAGGCAGTCATGGCCGGTCGTCCGTAACTGCATGCACGCCGTCCATGCGGTAGTCTATTTAAATTAGCCGTAAGCATACAACGGCTTGATTTCATTTGGGGGGGCTTCAGCTTCGTTTGGGGGGGGTTTAGGCCCCCCCAAGCCCAACGCTAGTTACGTCACTGTCACCAACATACCCTCTCCTCTAAGTATGTGGCCCAGCCACCGATGCTTTCTCCTGCTTATTGATTGTAGTAGTTCTCTCTTCACCCCTGCCCTATATATATAACTAAGATAAGATAAAGATAAGAATATTCTTTAATAGACCAATTGCTATCCGCATTTTGGTGTACAGACATGGTATAATAAACAAACGTACATAATTTCTATATCCAATCGAAGTCGAATGTTTTAAAATAGCACAAAATCCTAAGTCCAAAATCCAATATAAATTTTTTAATATATATATATATATATATATATATATATATATATATATATGAGAAAAAAAGTATGTCTATAGTCATCGTCTAGTCATTATCTATCAGCGCCGGTGTAAAGGTTTCAGATTACCCCCTCCTAAACATTACCCCCTTGAAAACTGTAAATTGCATCAATCATCGCATTTATTGCACTAAAAATATCAGGAAAATCATCCCGCTTCTTGTTTTGGTCTGAAGATTTTCATCCGTCATCCCACTTCGTGGTTTGTTATCAATATTTTCATCTGTAACTAAAATACTAATCGCCGCTGAAGTTAACTTGGAGAAAATGGCTTCGAGGCTATTATTTTTTCCGATCAAAATATTGATAGCAAACCACGAAGTGGGATGACGGATGGAAATCTTCAGACCAAAACAAGAAGCGGGATGATTTTTCTGATTTTTTTAGTGCAATAAATGCGGTGATGGATGCAAATCTAGTTTCCGTGGGGTAATCTGAAACCGGTTTCAAGTTACCGGGGGGTAATGTTTAGGAGGGGGTAATTTGAAACCTTTACACCGGTGAATAAGTTGCGTGGTCTCCCTCACGTGGCTTTTGTGGGTGCTGAGAAATTCTTGAAGATTTACATTACCAGGTACATTACATTATGAGTTATACGAACAGATCTTTTGCATCAACTGACCTGACCTATTATGCAAATTATTTTGGCCTGTAAAATGATTCTTTAGATAAATTGTGTGTGCTCTGTAAGTTTGGCTTGCACTGGTCACCTCTCTCTCTGCACAAACTTTAGGAGAAACTTGTCAACCCCATGCACGCACAGTCAGCACACATAGTAGGCCTAGGGCTCTCTCGATCGTTGGTCAGTGGCGGCGCCAGAATTTCAGCTTTGGAGGAGAGGGGCTGAACTCGCAAAGGAAATTTTTCATTTTCGTTCGCCAAAATTTCTGACGACATTTTTTTAGTCATCCGGTCGAAATCTGGTAAATTTTATTCCAATTTTCTTCATCAAAATTTCTGATGACCTTTTTCAAGGAAATATTTAATTTTAACATGGTGAAAATGGATTGCCTTTGGGGGGGGCTTAGCCCCCTAGCGCCGCTAATGTAGTTGGCCCCTCCATTTCGAATAGCCACCCCTTTGGCCTGCGTTCAATTCCATGGGACTTCCAAAATATAATTTCTAATATTTCGAAATAACTGAAATATAAACCACCAAGACTATCCTCTTTAGCCGTGCCTAGGCCAGAAGCACCTCTGTAGTTATCTTGAAGAGGTGCTATATAAATCCCATAGATAGATGGTATAGATCATAGATGTCAGCATATAATTATCTACAGTACTATAGTACATTACAAATCAAATCACCCAACGGCATGTGGCCTACATCCAATTGAAGACGTTTATCGATTTTTGGAGTGTGATCTATCGTGTAAATGACTTCATTACTGCCAACCAACAAATACACAATCATATTCTTATAATTATATGGTCCACTCCAATATGAAGATGTTGTTTACAACGTAGTGCAGTACAGTACCATTATGTGCATACTTCCACACAGTAAAGCAGTACACAGAACGTCAATCAAAGCAGTACATGTGAAGATCAATAGTTAAATGCCGTAGAACAACAGCCACGATTGGTCCACGAAGAAGTGACACTAGAGTTCATCATCATGATCATAATCATGATCATCATCTGTGCTTTCACAACAGACACAGGCACATTCTTAAGACAAAGACAACTAACACAAAACTAAATGAATGCTTGATGCACCCTTACCCTTTAAAATGAAACACTTATAATTATAACGCATGTCGATCAAAACAGTACATATGAAGATCAATAGTTAAATGCCGTAGAACAACAGCCACGATTGGCCCACGAAGAAGTGATACTAGAGTTCATGATCATGATCATCATCATCAGTGCTGTCACAACAGACACAGGCACATTCTTAAGACAAAGACAACTAACACAAAACTAAATGAATGCTTGATGCACCCTTTAAAATGAAATGTTCACTTATAATTATAACGCATGTCGATCAAAACAGTACATATGAAGAGATCAATAGTTAAATGCCATAGAACAACAACCACGACTGGCCCACGAAGAAGTGACACTAGAGTTCATCATGATCATCATCATCATGATCATCAATCATCATCATCATCATCATCAGTGCTGTCACAACAGACACAGGCACATTCTTAAGACAAACACAACTAACACAAAACTAAATGAATGCTTGATGCACCCTTACCCTTTAAAATGAAACACTTATAATTATAACGCATGTCGATCAAAACAGTACCTATGAAGATCAATTACCATTATGTGCATACTTCCACACAGTAAAGCAGTACACAGAACGTCAATCAAAGCAGTACATGTGAAGATCAATAGTTAAATGCCGTAGAACAACAGCCACGATTGGTCCACGAAGAAGTGACACTAGAGTTCATCATCATGATCATAATCATGATCATCATCTGTGCTTTCACAACAGACACAGGCACATTCTTAAGACAAAGACAACTAACACAAAACTAAATGAATGCTTGATGCACCCTTACCCTTTAAAATGAAACACTTATAATTATAACGCATGTCGATCAAAACAGTACATATGAAGATCAATAGTTAAATGCCGTAGAACAACAGCCACGATTGGCCCACGAAGAAGTGATACTAGAGTTCATGATCATGATCATCATCATCAGTGCTGTCACAACAGACACAGGCACATTCTTAAGACAAAGACAACTAACACAAAACTAAATGAATGCTTGATGCACCCTTTAAAATGAAATGTTCACTTATAATTATAACGCATGTCGATCAAAACAGTACATATGAAGAGATCAATAGTTAAATGCCATAGAACAACAACCACGACTGGCCCACGAAGAAGTGACACTAGAGTTCATCATGATCATCATCATCATGATCATCAATCATCATCATCATCATCATCAGTGCTGTCACAACAGACACAGGCACATTCTTAAGACAAACACAACTAACACAAAACTAAATGAATGCTTGATGCACCCTTACCCTTTAAAATGAAACACTTATAATTATAACGCATGTCGATCAAAACAGTACCTATGAAGATCAATTATAGTTAAATGCCGTACAACAACAGCCACGATTGGTCCATGAAGAAGTGATACTAGAGTTCATGATCATCGTCAACAACATCAGCATCATCATCATATCATCATCTGTGTTGTCACAACAGACACAGGCACATTCTTAAGACAAAGACAACTAACACAAAACTAAATGAATGCTTGATGCACCCTTACCCTTTAAAATGAAACACTTATAATTATAACGCATGTCGATCAAAACAGTACATATGAAGATCAATAGTTAAATGCGGTAGAACAACAACCACGATTGGTCCACGAAGAAGTGACACTAGAGTTCATCATCATGATCATAATCATGATCATCATCTGTGCTTTCACAACAGACACAGGCACATTCTTAAGACAAAGACAACTAACACAAAACTAAATGAATGCTTGATGCACCCTTACCCTTTAAAATGAAACACTTATGAGTAACGCATGTCGATCAAAGCATTAACTAGGCGTAGAAAAAAATTGTTGTGTTTCCGGTAACCCGACCGACCCATTTTATGGCCGCGACTCAAATATTTTTGTAAAAAAATTTTATTAAAAAAAATATTTTTTTTAAGAAAAAAAATATTTCCCCCCAAAAATTAAAGTTTTTGGGATTTTTTTTAACATTTGTATTGACATAACATAAGAGACTTCAACAAAATGAAATTAATGGGACTGTTTCTAGAGCAGTTTTGGGTGCAGACAGTCGGGAAATAGGCAGTTTATACTTGCTCAGAACACGTACATGTACTTTGTTTCAGCGTGCAAAAAAGACTAGTAAGGTATACTTTTACGGATAGTCACTGCATAAAAATATTTTACCAAAATAAAAATATTTTCCGACCTACCTACCCATTTTTTTTAGCTCTGTTACCGGAAACACAATTTTTTTTAGGCCCTATGAAGATCAATAGTTAAATGCCGTACAACAACAGCCACGATTGGCCTACGAAGAAGCGACACTAGGGTTCATCATCATCGTTAACATCATCAGCATCATCATCATATCATGACCTGTGTTGTCACAGTCTAGAACTACATGCAGTTTACCATCAACAACTTCCTCTTTGTAGACCAGATATTCTTGGATGCCTCTCGGAAGTGGCAGCTGTTCAATGGCATTTAGAATTCCTTGGCCATGCGCGAGTTGAATTAGCACCTGTCGAATTGTCAAGCGGCAGATATGCTTGAGGGAATGTGGATTGCTGGCAGACATTACCCACCACTGATGCACGCCAAAATCTAAGTTCCGATGCAGGTTGTTCTTGTGAGTCACAAGCAAATCCTTCCAACACGAAACTTCAGTAAGTAGAAGGAACTGCAGAGTCCACGGATCTGACATTGCCAACTCATAACTGCAAAAACAAGCAAATAATGTGCTACTTTTCAGTTTTCACCTCTGTGCACGCATAGTTGTTGTAAAGTTTGAGCATTTGTCTCGTACCAAACAAGATAACTTGCTTCCTCACTTGTTAAATAAACACCTGTACTCAATGCGAATGAGTTTGTCTGATAATGAGTTTGTTTGATAATGAGTTTGTCTGATAATGAGTTTGTCTGATAATGAGTTTGTCTGATAATGAGTTTGTTTGATAATGAGTTTGTTTGATAATGAGTTTGTTTGAAATGAGTTTGTCTGATAATGAGTTTGTCTGATAATGAGTTTGTCTGATAATGAGTTTGTCTGATAATGAGTTTGTTTGATAATGAGTTTGTTTGATAATGAGTTTGTCTGATAATGAGTTTGTCTGATAATGAGTTTGTTTGATAATGAGTTTGTTTGATAATGAGTTTGTTTGATAATGAGTTTGTCTGATAATGAGTTTGTTTGATAATGACTTTGTTTGATAATGAGTTTGTCTGATAATGAGTTTGTCTGATAATGAGTTTGTTTGATAATGAGTTTGTTTGATAATGAGTTTGTCTGAAATGAGTTTGTTTGATAATGAGTTTGTTTGATAATGAGTTTGTCTGATAATGAGTTTGTCTGATAATGAGTTTGTTTGATAATGAGTTTGTTTGATAATGAGTTTGTCTGATAATGAGTTTGTCTGATAATGAGTTTGTCTGATAATGAGTTTGTCTGATAATGAGTTTGTCTGATAATGAGTTTGTCTGATAATGAGTTTGTCTGATAATGAGTTTGTTGTGATAATGAGTTCGTTTGAAATGAGTTTGTCTGATAATGAGTTTGTTTGATAATGAGTTTGTCTGATAATGAGTTTGTCTGATAATGAGTTTGTCTGATAATGAGTTTGTCTGATAATGAGTTTGTCTGATAATGAGTTTGTTTGATAATGAGTTTGTTTGATAATGAGTTTGTCTGATAATGAGTTTGTCTGATAATGAGTTTGTTTGAAAGTGAGTTTGTTTGATAATGAGTTTGTCTGATAATGAGTTTGTCTGATAATGAATTTGTCTGATAATGAGTCTGTTTGATAATGAGTTTGTCTGATAATGAGTTTGTCTGATAATGAGTTTGTCTGATAATGAGTTTGTCTGATAATGAGTTTGTCTGATAATGAGTTTGTCTGATAATGAGTTTGTCTGATAATGAGTTTGTCTGATAATGAGTTTGTTTGATAATGAGTTTGTTTGAAATGAGTTTGTTTGATAATGAGTTTGTCTGATAATGAGTTTGTTTGATAATGAGTTTGTTTGATAATGAGTTTGTTTGAAATGAGTTTGTCTGATAATGAGTTTGTGTGATAATGAGTTTGTTTGATAATGAGTTTGTCTGATAATGAGGTTGTTTGAAAGTGAGTTTGTTTGATAATGAGTTTGTATGATATTTCTAGAACTGCACAACCATTCTTTCCCCTTCCCATCCTCCATGGTAATACTGCCAGTCAGATAGCAACGACCTTTTAAAACTATTTTTAACTGAACAAGAGTGGTTCTACAACTGCACAAATCCATTTAGAACTACGTATTCTGTGTAGATTTGCACGCTCAAAAAGTCCTGTCATATCATTTTTTATCGTTAATATTTGATGCGTTTTCTTTTGTTAGGATGGCTGTGTCTGTTATGAGTCTCTCATGAAGTGGCAACATTGTATAAATCTGTAAAAAAAACACTATTACCATTCTAGCATGATACATCTCACAGAATCAAAGCAGAGCTCTTCACTGCAACTGCTAACATTTGGTAAGCCAAGCCACATTTTTTAGAATTTCATCATCATCATCATCATCATCATCAAAAACCAAGGGACCAGTGCCCGTAGGTGCCCGCTGCCATCCTCGTTAATTTACACAACGTCAAAAACAATTTACATGCAAGCTCATCATGACCAAATACATATTTACCACTTTGGACTTCGTGGAGAACCCACAGCCATCAGATAAACAGCAGATTCTGTCGAACCACGTCGAATGCCATGAAGCAGCGCAGTTTCTCCGTTGCTATCCTCCGTATCCAGAGATGCCATGTTCAGTACTAATTGCTGAACACCAAAAACAAAGTCTTTGTCAGCGGCAATCATGAGTGCAGTCCGACCATCACAGTTCTGAGCATTTACAGAAACTCCCACTCGAAGAGCAAAGTCTATCAGATGACCATGGCGCCATTTTGCTGCCACATGAAGCAAAGTCTTATCCTTGCAGAAGACTTCCAACGGATTGGCACCGAACTCAAGAAGCATCGCGCAGAACGCCTCATCATCCTTCGACACTGCAATACCGAGCGGTGTTTGTGACCAGTGTGGCATGTTGGTAGCGCAACCGGCACGCAGAAGTGCGAAGAGAATTTCCTCGGTACCACGCATAACAGCGTGGTGCAGAGCTGTGTGGCCGAGTTTGTTTTCTGCGTGCAGGTCGACCTTTTTCTTGATTAAAGTGAACACAGCATCGCTATTCTGACTAGAGACTGCACACATTAGTGGTGTTTCGCCAAAACCGTTCTGTACATTAAGGTCAGGTTGCGAGATCCCCTTACCTCTGACTTTGGTATAGTGTAAGATATCCATCAGGCAGAGAGAGTTACGACCATCATCGCAAGCAACATGGATTGGAGTGTTTCCATAGCTATCTGGCATATTTATATCAGCACCTGCCTCAAGTAGCATCTTGAGGGCTTCCAGATTGTGCTTGATAACTGCCATATGAGTTAGGGTGCTGTCTTCTTTGAACACACAGCCTCTGCTTCGGACTACTTCACAACCCCGAGCGTTTACGTCACATCCCAACTGGATAAGAGTCCAAACAGATTTATTGAAACCGCATGACAACGCATTGCTCAGAGGAGACGGCACATTTCCATCGGAAGTGGCATCCACACTTGCGCCGAACGTCACCAAGAATTGACAAATCTCCAGATCGCCACTGTTCGCAGCCCAGACAAGGGGTAATATTCCGGGTGAATACAGCCGGTTTAACGAAGCTCCATTTTTGACCAGAATGCGTATTTGATGCGTATCTTTGGCATGAATAGCTTTCATTAACTTACTAGCATCCATAATTTTATTATGATTAACAGCTGAGGCCAGATTCCCTCCACTAGCTAGCTGTTGGACTAAACAATAAATTTTGAGTCTCGGGTACACTAATCTGCACAACTAAGTCATGTAGCGCTATAGTATTCATACAGTTTCCGCTTGTCAACTTTGCATTTTACTAACGTCCGATCCAGATTTGCAATTGAACAATCAACTTCAGAATACTGTTCCAAAATTCATTTTTTTACTAACGAAGACATGTAGGCCTTGGCAGGGCTTAAAGTGTGGCTGGACGGTCATGGACGGCGTCCAGACACTTACTTTCAGATCTGAACAGCGAACGCCGTCCTGCCACTTATTTGGCCAGCACAGACTGAAATTTTCAGGGCGACCACGTACTTCTTTTTCTACACTTTAAGCACTGCAGATTAGGCCTAAGTATGGGCTTTACAAGTTTCATAGTTAATGACGAAACAATTCTATGTATTTTCATTAATAGCCTAGTGCAGTTCGATGCTAAGAACTGTTATGAAACCCGATATTAGATTTTGTTTCCTATTTTGCTGTCTGTAAAATCCTTTCGGCTGATGAATCTGCCGGCGAATGTGACCCTTTAACTCATTCCCGCCGGAATGATGATGAGTCCATTTTGTTATCCAATGTTTCTATAAATATGTGGTTTTAAGATTCACGTTGTGTTAACAGGTCCTGTGTATTTAATTAATTTGCTTAATTTTTGTCATAAACACCTGTACACAGGCACATTCACTTGTATTTAATGATTTCTTTAATCTTACCTCGGCTCGCCACTGTTATTCAACTAGGAAATTAACTGTTTCCTATGCACACACTAACACTCGTCTATTTTCTATACAATGTACTGGATCCCAATGTTGGAACTCTCTCCCTACATATCTTCATTCCCAACCTAACATTAGATTATTTAAGAATAAACTTCGCCTTTATCTGCTTAAAACACCCTGATATTTAACAGTAATGGTTTCTGCTCAATGGTTTCGCCAAGCCCTTAGTTAAGTCATTAGTTATAAGTCATGTCATGTTAACGCGGTGGTCTAGTGGTGGCGTCGTTGCCTTGGAGCCGGAAGGTCCGAGGATCGAATCCACCTCCCCGCGTAAGGACCTTGGGCAAGTCCTTCACTTACAATTGCTCAGCGCTTCGGCGTGAAACTCCGATGCAGTGTCCGCTCTGCATCGGGAGCGCCTCTGAGTAGAGAGAGCTTGAAGGGGCGCTATAACAAGTGCACATACATACAAAGTGCACATACATTAGTTAAGATTTTTTTCTGTTGTTTTAGCTGCAATTTGTCAATTTTTCTTGAAATTGAATGTGCTGTCATGTCCTTTTTTTATATCTTTTCATGAATAATGGGTGGCCCTATTAGCGGGATTCTCCATCCCTTCTGAGTCTCCCCTTCTTAACCAAATTATGTTAAAGAATTGTTTACTGTCATAATTGTATCGTGTTTGTTTGTTGGTTCAGCAAAAAAAGTTAAATGCCGTAGAAGAACAGTCATGATTGGCCCACCATCATCATCATCATCATCATCATCATCATCTGTGCTGTCACAACAGACACAGGCACATTCTTAAGACAAACACAACTAACACAAAACTAAATGAATGCTTGATGCACCTTTTAAAATGAAACACTTATAATAACGCATGTTGATAAAAGCAGTACATATGAAGATCAATAGTTAAATGCCGTAGAACAACAACCACGATTGACCTACTAAGAAGTGACACTAGAGTTCATCATCATCATCATCATCATCATCATCATCATCATCATCATCATCATCATAATCATCATCATCATCATCATCATCATCATCATCATCATCATCATCATCAACATCATCATCCATGCTGTCACAGTCTTCAACTACATGCAGTCTCCTGTGGACAACCTCCTCTTTGTAGCCCAGGTAATCTCTGATGACTCTCGGAAGTGGCAGCTGTTCAATGGCATTTAGAATTCCTTGGCCATGCGTGAGTTGAATTAGCACCTGTCGAATTGCCAAGCGGCAGATATGCTTGAGGGAATGTGGATTTCTGGCAGATGTTACCCACCACCGATGCACGTCATAATCCCAGTTCCGATGCAGATTGCTCTTGTGAGTCACAAGCAAATCCTTCCAACACGAAACTTCAGTAAGTAGAAGGAACTGCAGAGTCCACGGATCTGACATTGCCAACTCATAACTGCAAAAACAAGCAAATAATGTGCTACTTTTCAGTTTTCACCTCTGTGCACGCATAGTTGTTGTAAAGTTTGAGCATTTGTCTCGTACCAATAAAGATAACTTGCTTCCTCACTTGTCAAATAAACACCTGTACTCAATGTGAATGAGTTTGTCTCATAATGACTTTGTTTGATAATGAGTTTGTTTGATAATGAGTTTGTTTGATAATGAGTTTGTATGATATTTTTAGAACTGCACAACCATTCTTTCCCCTTCCCATCCTCCATGGTACTACTGTCAATCGGATGACAATGACCTTTTTAAACCATTATTAACTGCACAAAAGTGGTTCTACAACTGCACGAATCCATTTAGAATTGCACATTCTGTGTAGATTTGCATGCTCAAAAAGTCCTATCATATATTGCTTTATATCGTTGATATTTTATATGTTTTCTTTTGTTAGGCTGGCTGTGTCTGTTACGAGTCTCTCATGAAGAGGTAACGTATAAATCTGTAAAAAAAACCTAACCATTCTAGCATGATACATCTCACAGAATCAATGCAGTCTGCAGAGCTCTTCACTGCAACTGCTAACATTTGGTAAGCCAAGCCACATTTTTAGAATTTCATCATCATCATCAAAAACCAAGGGACCAGTGCATGTAGGTGCCCGCTGCCATCCTCGTTAATTTACACAACGTCAAAAACAATTTACATACAAGCTCATCATGACCAAATACATATTTACCACTTTGGACTTCGTGGAGAACCCTCAGCCATCAGATAAACAGCAGATTCCGTCGAACCACGTCGAATGCCATGAAGCAGCGCAGTTTCTCCGTTGCTATCCTCCGTATCCAAAGATGCCATGTGCTGTACTAATCGCCGAATACCACAAACAAAGTCTCTGTTGGCGGCAATCATGAGTGCAGTCTGACCAGCACAGTTCTGAGCATTTACAGAAACTCCCGCTTGGAGAGCAAGGTCCATCAGCTCAACATGGCGCCATTTTGCTGCCACGTGAAGCAAGGTCTTACCCTTGCGGAAGACTTCCAACGGATTGGCACCGAACTCAAGAAGAATCTCGCAGAACGTCTCATCAGCCTGCGACACTGCAATACCGAGCGGTGTTTGTGACCAGTGTGGCATGTTGGTAGCGCAACCGGCACGCAGAAGTGCTAAGAGAATTTCCTCGGTGCTATGCATAACTGCGTGGTGCAGAGCTGTGTGGCGGAGTTTGTTTTCTGCGTGCAGGTTGACCTTTTCCTTGATTAAAGTGACCACAGCATCGCTGTTCTGACTTGAGACTGCACACATTAGTGGTGTTTCGCCAAAACCGTTCTGTACATTAAGGTCAGGAATCGAGATCACATTACCTCTGACTTTGGTATAGCGTAAGATATCCATCAGGCTGAGAGAGTTACAACCATCATTGCAGGCAACATGGATTGGAGTGATTCCATAGCTATCTGGCATATTTATATCAGCACCTGCCTCAAGTAGCATCTTCAAGGCTTCCAGATTGTGCTTGATAACTGCCATATGAGGTAGGGTGTAGTCTTCTTTAAACACACTGCCTCTGCTTCGGACTACTTCACAACCCCGAGCGTTTACGTCACATCCCAGTTGAATAAGAGTCCGAACAGATGTATTTAAACCGCATGACAACGCATTGCTCAGAGGAGAAGGCACATTTCCATCGGAAGTGGCATCCACACTTGTGCCGAGCGTCACCAAGAATTGACAAATCTCAAGATCGTCACTGTTCGCAGCCCAGACAAGGGGTAATACTCCGGGTGAATACAACCGGTTTAACGAAGCTCCATTTTTGACAAGAATGCGTATTTGATGCGTATCTTTGGCATGAATTGCTGTCATTAACTTACTAGCATCCATATTATGATTAATATTTAACTGAATAAAACACTAATATAAAGTAAACAACTGTTGAGGCCAGATTCCCTCCACAAGCTATTGGACTAAACAAGGTTACAAGAAATATTGAGTCTCGGGTACACCCATCTGCACAACTAAGTCATGTAGCGCTGCAATATTCCTACAGTTTCCGCTTTGTCAACTTTGCAGCTTACTAACGTCAGATCCAGAGTCGCAATTGATTAATCAACTTCAGAATAATGTTCCAAAATTCATTTTTCACTAACGAAGATATGTAAGCAGGGTTTAAAGTGTGACTGGATGGTCATGGACGGCGTCCAGACACTTTCAGATCTGAACAGCGAATGCCGTCCTGCACTTATATTATTTGGCCAGTGCAGACTGACAAGTTCAGGGCGTCCAGGCACTTATTTTTCTACACTTTAAGCACTGCAGATTAGGCCTAAGTGTGGGCTTTACAACCTGTCTTTTCATTGTTAATGACGAAACAATTCTATGTATTTTTTAAATATTGCAGTTTGATGCCAAGAACTGTTAAGTAACCTATCCTACCCAATGCTAGAAAAAAATTCCTATTTTGCTGTCTGTGGAATCCTTTCGGCTGATGAATCTGCCGGCGAATGTGTGGCCCTTTAACCCCCTTAAGATGCTCACGCATCTTTTCTGACATCCGTTAAGGCCCCATGCATTTATATTACGTACGCAATAATCTTATTTTTACCCCTCACACCTGTTGCAACTCGAACATTTTGCGGACCCTCCTACGTACAAACAGTCTAAGGTTTGTTTGTACGCTATGCTTGTTTGCATGCGTACTTGTAATAGCGCCCCTTTCAAGGAGCTACTCAGAGGTGCTCCCGACTACAGCGCGGACACTGCATCGAAGTTCTCGTCAGATGCAAGCAAGTCCAGTGAGCAATCTCAGAATAAGCAAACATCCACACACGTCAGAAACTACATCGCAAGTTCTTCGTTAATTAGACGCATAACGAATTACGACCGAAATGGATCCACCACGACCCAGATTTCAATCAACCCGACCAAAAAAACCAAACTGCATACAACACAAGTAAACCATTTATTCAACAACTGTTTTATTCGACAACTGTTCAGTGTATGTGCCAATGTTCAACTTCTGTTTACAAAAACCTTAGAGCGCTAAGTCTTTACACCCTTAAATATTTATGATACAGCAACTCAACTATCTATCGCACTATGAAAATTTGTCGATGAAAAGAACATGTCGGCGTGACCACGCCTCAAGAGAACTTCTAGAAAAGATTAAACCACTGCAGATTGGAATGTCACGAAATATCGCTCCCGTTAATTTCTCCTCCAGCTTTCCTCGGAAACCATCGCAACTTTTCTCACAACCAGAAGAATGAGATTCTCGAGGGTTTTCTGAAAAATTCCCCGTAAAACACGAAACATACAACGGCATCATACATCGTCCATTTGTTCTTCGATGCAATACAATTTACACAATGCGACTATCATTGACACTGTCCTTAGAAAGTTCCTTAATGCACGCACAAACAACCATACATGAGCGTCTCAGAGGAGTTCTCTTGAAAGGGTGCTATATAAATGTACGATTACAATTACATACAGTCTGTGGCACTGAGCAATTGTCTGGTATCTAGAAGACTTGCTGAAGGTCCAAACGTGAATATCTCTTCTGCCAACACTGATTTTTAGGTGCACAAAACAAAACTTGAAACATTGTCACTGGGGGTTATGACAAGACTGTCTTTTAAAATGGTTGTACTACGAATAGGACGTTTTCTTAAGTTCATGCTATATAATCATAATCAAGAATTTATATAGCGCCACTTAAGAGAAAATCCCTCAGACCTGATAGCACCAAACCACACTCAAAGAGAATGGTTTTTAAACGTTTGCAGAAAAGCTGTAAATAAAGACTAAAAAGTTCATTACGGAGACTGCAAGGTAGCGGTAACTTACTCAGAAAGATAAACCAACCATGTGGTTTGAAGGAAGATCAGAATGCCAAATTATGTGAAGTCATATCAAACAGATCATGCACTGTTCATGAAATTTAAAATAACAATGCTGTTCTGGTAAATATCAAAAGTTATATTATTGAGAACGAAGCATTGATGATAATGATCCCTCAAGACAGCGACGCTGAAAAAGCATTGTCCATCAATGCCAAAAAAAGACAATAGCTACAATGCCTCAAGAAGCACTGAATTAACTTACTTTAATGGTTAACACGTTCACCGCCTACACGCCATGTTAAATGACTGGATCCAGTACGAGTTTTTAAAGTGTTTTTAAAAATTTCTTTGCACTAACTAAAACACTAGGCAAAACTGAGAAATTTACATTTAAAAACCACTATGAAAAATGTCCTGCTTTGATTTTTCAAAGAGAGAAAAGTCACTTTAAGAAATTACTTGGACAATGTGTGAACAAACAACGATAAACAATTTCAAAGGAACAGCTAAAAACTGAATCCAAAACAAAATCTGAATCGGATGGCTAGAACACAAAAAAACGTAGAAAAGATTCTGTACAAATTTTCATTCTAAACAATTTATATTCGCTTTGTGCGAATAAACGCAAAACGAGCCACTGGCTGCACACCTAATCATATCGCAGCAGCGCTTATAAAGCATCTCTTAAAGTACCAGCTATTCAGAGGTGCTCTCAGCGTGATAGCGCCGAGGAAACTCTTGAAGCATGCTAGGAGATTCCGTTTCAACCCACGCCTATAAACAGTGGGTTACTTGACCACCATCCAGAAGCTCAGAACAAAAGAGAAAATTAATTATAATTACAGGCAATCAACTCTTAACGACCAACAGAAAAAACATCCAGCTATTCATATAAGCTTTAACCCTTTAACAACTGGTTTTCACTTGTCGATAAGGGTTAAAATAAGCTTGCAAAAGCACTAAATACATCATCTAGTCCAAAGATATCTGCCGTAATACTGCTGCAATTCTACCCTGATGACCAATCAAAAGATGTAAGTAACCTTGCAATGATTAATTTTTCCCAACATTTTCTTCAGCAAAAATTTCAATCGCAACCAATGGCTTAGAAAGACACTTTTTATGCCAGGTGTATGGCAGATATTATTATGATTATCTACACTGCAAATAGTAATAATAATAATAATAATAATATCAATAATAATTATAATTGATACAAGGCCTGACCCACCAGATGCTTATTCCAGAAATAATAATAATAATCTCTAAGTCAGTGGAGGAATGAAATGCCTCAGCGCAAAAATAATAAAAATAACCCATATAAATGGCCATGTAGTTAATAGAGCAACCACGTTAAAACACTGCTGAAATTACATCGAGTATCACATAGCAGAGCCTGGCCACCCCAATAACACTTCACCAACAAGCGAACTTGTACCGAAACTGACTGGGAAACAAAAGCGTTAAAGGTCCCGGTGCAGATAAAATACAACTAACAGACGGGTTAATTTCGTCCCCACGACAAAAAACCCATCTCCGAATCCATACTGCAACGCTGAAATTGTACAGTCGATAAGAAAG
The DNA here is from genome assembly GCA_945859605.1 of Lumbricus rubellus. Lineage (NCBI taxonomy): Eukaryota > Metazoa > Annelida > Clitellata > Crassiclitellata > Lumbricidae > Lumbricus > Lumbricus rubellus. The sequence goes on from OX243825.1 coordinate 9,489,985, forward strand.
TCTGCCCGTACGCGCCGTACGTTCATCGAGTCGCAAGCAAGTTCTGGATTACTGTGTTTGATGTTTCGTCAGACCCTGCGGTTCTGAGACGAGCGTTAGAACGAACGGAACGCGCAAACTGTACTCAGACAGGCATCGGAAACAGATGATGAAACACTCAGACAGGCATCGGAAACAGATGATGAAACAGTCAGTTTATGATCGTGTCTCCTCCGGCGCCATATCCACAGCATTATCGTCCATTGTCTTCGGGGACAGCATTGTCCATTGTCTTCTTCTGTGGCGGCATTGTCCATTGTCTACTGTGGCGTCAGGTGAACTTCGTCAATGATGCGTGTCGTCGAGTTGTTCATCAGGTTGACGAGTTTTGGCGGCGGTTCCAGTTTCTGAATTTCCGTTCGTAGATTCTGGATCGCTCGTTCGAGTTTCGCGCTCTTGCTCGTCTTGTTCCACTCCTCGACTTCCTGCCAAAACGTAGAATGATTCTTACGCGTGACCAGAAGAACTGCCTCGGGAAAAAATTAATTGGGAGACTGTAGAGACCGCTAACCCCAAAACAACAGCACCAGTTCTTCAGATGGTTTCTAAGAGATTACATCTATTTTGGGTGAAAATTAAATAACGATAATACCTCAACTAACTTCCTAAAATTCCTAAAATTAGCATGCTAGACATGACTATATGTAAATAAACACATATAATATACATACTGCTACGTCCATACAACTTATATACAAAATAAAAATTACAGAATACCGGCAGATAAGAAGAAGATAGGTAGAAGAAACAAAAATACGAAAGCATCAAATTACGATGAATCACTCCAGTAATAATAAAAATAATAATAATAATAAATATTTTATTTATTTTTTCTGAGGCAGATATAATTTCTCAGGTGATTCAAAAATTGTCCGCAGACAGAAAAAATTGCTTCTGGAACAGTTACGTCTCCTCCAAGTCTGGCATAAGAACTCAAAAACCGTTCCCATATCGTATTGTATTTTGTAAGGTCGACCAAGAGAGCGTTGCAGTAATCAATACCTCAAGAATCTGATCCTTCTTAAGGTAGAAGTGAGCGCGGATGACATCTTCGAAACCCTGACTTGGATTCTGCAGCTGCGCAACCATTGCATGCTTAATCGTGTTGATGCGGATGTCTGCAGAAACAGACGAACGTTGCCCTCGTTACGAAAATAATTAACATTTCAAAACACAGACATTAATCAATAAATCAATCAATCAATCGTAATTTATATAACGCCCCTTCAAGGTACCTACTCAGAGGCGCTCCCAGCTGAGATCAAGCGAAAAAAACAGTCTTCAACAGTTTGTTAAATTGAGAACAGCTTGAGAGGTGTCGCATAGTCAAGGGAAGTCCTTTCCAGGTCATTGGACCAACCAATTAATCACAAGAATGCACGACAGAATTTTCTGCATTTTGCTGTAGTAATGCAAACCAGTTGTTTTCCACATTTGCCCTACTGCTGTATTGCGCTTATAAAGCAGGCATCTGAAGAAAAAATTGCCATTTCACAAATGCACTCATAATTAATACACCGGAGACTCGCTATACACAATAATTATCATTGTGAAGAAACAAATTCTGATAAAAACTGGTCTGTAACATAAATTTCGAACATAATATCTCGCTCAGCTTCAGCATAGACAGCCGGCACTTAGCTGTCATATTCACATGCTTCACAACTTGGAATGGGCTTATCAAATTCATTAATTCAAATTCATGATAAAAATCATGAGCGTAGCTTGGTTTTATCGCACAGCCTCGTTGTATTCCTCTCATTAAAAAAACTTATTTAAGACCAACCTAGATTGTATTCGGCACTGTGCTTGTCTCCTTGTTCCGTGCCGATCTCCTGTTCGTAGCCGGGCTCGTTGAAGTACGGCTCAGCCACCAAAATGAGCGACTGTATGGAGACAAGAACCTACAACGCACAACCATAGCAGACCTTCTATTGTCATTTTAAGTCTGTTCTTTCTGTCATGAGGAGGGCTAAGAGAATTTCTAATTACCTTGAATGGTGCTATATAAATTCATGCAATGAAAATTGTATAGTGACTCTTGCAGAATGACTAATCAGAGGTGCTCTCAGCACGAAAACTTCATGTGAAAAAAACTTCTTTAAAGAATGAGAGAGAGACGAAGAAAAAGCCTCTCTCCCTTTCTCTCTGCAAGCCTTTTATCGTTTTTCTCTTGCCTGTTCTCGCAGTTTCGATTGCACCCGGAGCGCTTCTGAAAGGCTTTCACCGAAAGAGGCACTTCGCAAATGGTCATATAATAGCACAATACATCTAGTTTAGCCTAATGTCACCAATAAATACCAAGCTCCAAAGAAACCCACTTTGAATGAAAAAAATCAAGAAACGAGTCCATCCAATAATAACAGAAACATAATCATACGTCAATGACCACAGATAATTAATGCCAGGACTGCATCGTGCGTAAGATAGCACATCATACGTGAATGACGACGACATTAAAATCCCACCTGTAGGATTGTAGATGTTGTTTCGTTCCACTGTTCACCCTGCTGCCCATCCCACGTACCAAGCAGTGACAGACAGACTTTCCCACAACTGCAAAACATTTACGTACCACAGTATGCAAGGAAGCCATTGATCAGCAGAATCCAATGACAGTTAGAAGTAAGAGAAGTAGTGCATAGAATAAATTCTAAAACTGTAACAATTTTGTTCTGGCGATTCTTGCTGTGGCCTATCTTTCACCGTATGCGGACGTTTCGTCAACGGACGATTCGTCCACGGACGATTCGTCACAAGGAATAAATTGAATAAATCCAGCTTCCGTTTAGACACGCGTTCAATTAATTTTTCCAACATCTATTTCAGCAAGAACTATGCTTCGCAGATCCAACTTCCATTTTGGAAAGAATTTGTTTCATCATTCCAGCTTCTATTTAAGCAAAAACTGCATTTTTTCATCCAATTTCGATTAAAAACAACATTTTTTCACCACAAAATTTCTCATTAAGCTATGAAATCTTTCCATCAACCCCGCTTCCATTTCAAGAAAACATATTTTCATTAACCCCGCTTTCAGGTTACAAGAATTCTGTTCACCAATCAGTTTTTACTCAACCCCCGCTAGACGAATCGTCCATGGACGAATCGTCCGTGGACGAAACGTCCGCGAACCATCTTTCACAACCTCTGCTGACCTACCCTGGGAGCACCTGGTTGTGCTCTCTTCGCTCTACTGAGCAGGGTGTGCTCATCGTGCCTTTAGTCCACACAGTCACCCAGCAGAATCGTGCTTCGTCGGTGGTTGCCCCCCTCGCTTTGGAGCGGAGCTCCCTCGCTTTGGAACGGGGCTCCCTTGCTTTGGAACGGGGCTCCCTTGCTTTGGAACGGGGCTCCCTTGCTTTGGAACGGGGTTCCTTGCTTTCGAACGGGGTTCCTTGCTTTGGAACGGGGTTCCTTGCTTTCGAACGGGGTTCCTTGCTTTCGAACGGGGTTCCTTGCTTTCGAACGGGGTTCCTTGCTTTCGAACGGGGTTCCTTGCTTTCGAACGGCTTTCGAACGGGGTTCCTTGCTTTCGAACGGGGTTCCTTGCTTTCGAACGGGGTTCCTTGCTTTCGAACGGGGTTCCTTGCTTTCGAACGGGGCTCCCTTTGTCAATGCGCTTGTTCTCCAGGTTACATGAAACCTTCCGTGCGTATCGTAAACTGTCCATTTAAGCCGTACTGGGGACGGAAGCGCTTCTGAGTAGTCATCATGAAGAGGAGCTATATAAATCCTCATAATGAATGAACGATGAATTAATATTTCCCAATTGGGATGTTCTTTTCAAATGTGACCAAATAAATTAACAAATTAACTCACTTGTATAGATTAGGGTTAAATCGAACCGTGCCATTGCCCGTTGTCTGAAAAATCAATAATTTAAATTTTTTAAATTCAGAATCTGCAAAACATTGTTGCTTAAAATTCGCTAAATTTTCTAAATCCGAAACTAGGTAATTAAATAGCATGTGAAAAAAAGATTCACACCAATTATGAAACAAATATTAAAGTGCAACACCATACACTTGGATACAGCCAAATTTTAGGCTACTGCCTGATCCACAGACTAGAAATTAGAATGATGGAACGCTGTTTAAACACTGCGAAACATTAATGTAGGAATGATTAACTAATATGATTAACTAATATGATTAACTAATATGATTAACTAATATGATTAACTAATATGATTAACTAATATGATTAACTAATATGATTAACTAATATGATTAACTACCTGAAGATTGACCTGTGGCGGAATTTTCGGATAACCAGACGGGAAAAATATGTCGAACTGGAAACAACCACACGAGTACGGAGTATCTTCAGGCCTGTTAACAAATGTACAATGTACAAACAATACATACGTGCGCACAAACATGCATGTGTACATATGTGCGTACACAGGTACACACGTACGTATATACTTCAGGCCTGCCAACAAATGCGTTTGCGTCTCAATCGCAATTCCTTTTAAGGATCCATGATTCATTCAAATCAAAATCCTTATTACAAAAAAGTCCCTAACAATATACGGAGTCCTTTGAATGATTTATGATTCATTAAAATCCAAATTACACAAGATGTTAATAATTAACATTCTACCATCACTGTGTCCCTTATAATAGCTTATAATAACATACACGTAAGTACGTTACAGAAAAAAATAACGCCCATACCGCATGTATGGTCATAACTTGACACTGATTTACTTAGACAAATACCAATAATCATAAATGCATCTTTAAAGCATAATTACTGAATTCATTCAATTGGATAATGTCTGTTCTCCTCACCCTGCTATTAATGCTTTCATTAATGTTAATTTGTCGTCGTCCTAGAAACAAAGAAACATAGAAATGTACGCTACAATCATAAACAGGACATGAACAGTTCCTACTAAATCCCGATTAATCCTTTGAACCAGACTGGCCGGCCCGTTATCCATAGAGTTACAAGAGCTCCGGGTTCAAAGGGTTAATGACAGCAGTTTCACTTCAAATTGACCTCTGACTTATGGTATTTTTTATAATAGAAAAAAAAAAATTATTATAAAAGTTAGAATATTTGTAAATTAAAGACTTTCAAGCTGTATGTCTATTTATTCTGCAGAATAAAAAGACTAGACTAATCACATATATATTATGCAATTAGTATGAAAGCAAAATAAAACTAAAGACAAGAGTAAATTTGTTTTATAGACTATAAGCACCATCATTGGAGAAACCAGAAATAAATACCCCTACATGATGCATAAAGCCAAGACCAGGTATGCATTAATGCATTGAACAGAGTCAGGTTCAATATTAAATATTAAAATTTTATATGAAATTTTTAGCCAAACAATATTTTATATTTTCCTAAAAAGAGCATAATTTTGGGCGAAGCATTCTAAACTTTTTAACCTGATAACCTTAAAGCATACTCTCATTGAAAATGTTAACACATCCATTCACTCGAAAAAGAAAACACTGTAAAGAATGAGAAAGAGGTGCTACAGAGGAAACTCGCTATATCATGAGCAGAATGTGAGAACAGGAGTAAGGAAATTATTGTATCTATAGGTATTTTAATCAAAAATAACAAAGAGGTTCTAAGGTAGAACAGTTGAAACAGTCCAATACGAAAACCAACATACCGTTCGAACAAATATTGCCGAACTCAGATTTAGCGGTAACGATATTGCCAGCGACGTTAACTCTTGAGCAATTCGAAAAATCTGTTGAAAAAAAATAAAACCATTTCAACAGCCAGCAGTCATAATCTTAAATATAAATGGACTTAATTGGAACTTGCAACTGGTAAATAAAAAATTAATGGAATCAACTGAGATCAAACGAATCAAATAGAGAAGGATTTACCTGTGAATGAGTTAATCATAGAAGATTTACCTGTGAATTACTTAATCAATTAAACAAATCTACCTGTGATTGAGTTAATCATAGAAGATTTACCTGTAACCTGATTCAATCAATTAAATGAATTTACCTTTGATTGATTGAATCAATTAAATGAATTTACCTGTGATTGACTCAGTGCTTCCTGTTTCTTGAAGGCCTTCGCAAAATGATGCCCGTTGTGAGCTTCGACTAAACACAAAAATCAACAGAAATGGTTATACAGATCCTTGCAACAAACTGTCGTCGGTTTGAACATCACCAAAGACTTTTACTGAACTCAGTTTACGACAGAAAGTCTGCAAAAAAACTTTTCTTCTGCACCTCATATCCACAGCTGTGCATGTAGTGAGTAGTTTAAATAAATAAAATGAATGCTGTAATGAATTCTATGCCTTAACCCGCAAAACGCCGGAACCGAACGGGTGCGGTTCCGAGATTTTTTTGGCAGAACGCCGGAACCGCGTATAGCCGGTTCCGCATTATGTTGAATGCCGGTGCCGCCTATATAGCCAATATACCTATATATACCTGTATATATACCTATATACCTAAGTTTATACCTATATATACACTTATATATATACATATATATTATATATATATATATACCTTTTATAATACTCATATATACCCATAAGCCTACTTATATATACCCATAAACCTATATATCCCTATACACTTATATATATACCTATATATACCTTTATACCTATATATAGTATATTATATACCTAAATATACCCCTATATATACCTATATATACATACATGCCTATATATATATATACCTACGTATATATACCTACATATATATACCTATATACCCCAAAAACCTAGATTTACCTGTATATATAGGCCTAATATATACATGTACTTATGTATTTATATATACACCTTTATACCTATACATACCTATATATATATACCTATATGTACTATATACCTATATGTAAATACCTACATATATACCAATATATCTATATATTTGAATTGATTTATGGCCCTGGCGAAACTTGCCCCGCATCAACCGCTCCTCTATAATAGATAGCCTCCAGTCGACCCTGTCCTGTGCTGTCCGCGTCGCCCATCCTCAGACAGTCTATATATATATATATATATATATATATATATAACCATATATACTCCTATGTATGGTACTATTATATACTTATATACCTATACTTATACCTATATATACCTATGTACCCATATGCCTCACTGTTTCTCAATGAGTCATGACGTTCCGAAGTATATTGCATCAAAAAAGTATTCGGTGTCCAGCGTCGTTAAAACTCACAAAGTATGCGGCGGTTTAAGGCTTAAAAGATGATGAAGAATAATAGTAATAACACAGAAGGCTTCAAATGCTTAAAAGCATATTTATTTCTAAAATAAATAACTAAAATCTTTAATGAATTTCTATGTACTTAAAAAGACAATATACAAATAGCACTGAGGGCTTTGCCCAAATGCAAATATTTATTTATAAAAAAGATAAACTAAGAATTTTTCTGTGCCTAAAAAGATACCATAGAATCAGAGTAAGAAAGCATAAACATTAAACAATAAGGCTAGCACAAAACTTGAGACAGCAAAGTCAGTACCATTATAGCACGGACCAGCCATCAGGCATTAAGCTAGAGTACAATCAGAAACAAGACAATCTAATCTACTAGGTTTCACGTACTGTCAATGGAACACGGTAAGAACTGCAGTTCGGTCATCACCATCTTGTATCTTTCTTCCATAGAGCTCTGCAACTGCACAAACATCGAATCAAAATAAAATGCACTTTCAAAACAATGACAGCTGTCTAGCAAGAAAGTATTTATTACACAATGCAATTCAGATTTATGCACTGAGATACGGATTCTCAGAGGTGCTCCCACAAAATTGGTGCAGATTTTACGCCTGCAAGCAAACACCAGAGAAAATGCCTTACATTAAATAATAATAATAATGAAAGAATTCAAACTGTCTGCAAAACTTTGCGAACAAAGACTGCAAAAACGAACGCAAACAAACCTGATCGGAAGAAATGGTGACGACGTCCATAACTTCCGGCTCCGAAGAAACCTCCACCTCCATCTTCTCCCTGCCGCCATTCGCTTGAGTCTCCGGCAGTCTATCCGGATCAATGTTAAGTCGACGAAAGGCCTCTGCAACATGGAACATACATGATCAATAAATTATACGACCATCCTGTGCGCTGGTCTACTTCAATTTCGTAAGGTAAGACTGCAAGGCAATTGTATTGTAAGTTAGCTGTTAGATAAGCACCTCAAGGTAATAGCAATTAGTCAGAAGGCGTGTTTAATAGGTAATGTATGAGAATATAACCCATACATTCTTGTACTTTGAAAATGTATGTGCCGAGTGACAGACAAAAACAGCAATATTCATATTGTATTGCATCCATAAATTTCTAATAATCAATTTCATACAGCATGAAAAACTCCTGGGGGAAAGAAATGCACTTAAAATGAGTGACAGATAAGGAAAAACGAATCATTAGTTTAGCCCTTCGTGTGAAAGGAAGGTCATTCCAAATAGAGGGACCAACCAAAGCAAACGCCCGATGTTTGGCAACAGTCCTAGTTCTGAAAAAAAGGGTCAAAATGACCAGCAGAACACATTGAGATATGAAACAAAACAACATGCACGGCAATTCCATAAAGAGATCGAATTGACAGATTTGCAAACCTGAAACGTCCTTGAAAAGAACTTGAAACTCCCTAAACAAAACATCAACAACTTATTAATATCAATTATAAATAATAATATCAAGCATCATTATTAACATCAATCATTATCAATCATCATCGTTGTCGTTCTCCTCCTCATCATCATATCTTCATCATCATCGTCCTGCTTTCTAATGTCTAAAATTAGCACGCACTTTCAACATGCAACATCAGACTGTCTCAGTCACACTGTTTAAATCTCGCCTTGTCAGTCATTCAATCACTAAATGAATTTGTATACCACCTTTTCAAGGCAATTACTCAGAGGCGCTCCCGACCCCAGCACGACCAAATAAATCTGTCACAAGATTAAAGAGAAAGCCTGCTCATTGTGCTCAAGGAGTTCTAGAAGTGGCACATCATTGGTCCTTCACACTGGGAGCGCTTCTAACTAATCTTGCACTGCGAGAGGCGCTTTAGAAATTCCAAAAACACAATAGAAGACGAACAATACAGCAGACAATACCTCGCAAGTTTTTCCTCGGCGCTGGCCGCACCAGAGGAGTCGGCGGCAGAAGAAGTTGACGGCTCGGCAGGATTCGTGCTGCGCTCCTTCGCCTTCTTCTGCGAAACCGACCCGTCTTTCTTTGGCGGCTTCGGTATACAACCGTTGCCAGCCTTGCAGATGTGGTGCAAGAGTATGGTTGCCTGTTGTCAATCGAGAGCAACAATCAATCAATCAATCAATCAATCAATCAATCAATCAATCAATCAATCAATCAATCAATCAATCAATCAGCAACACCGATTATTGATCACAAAGAGGTAATTAACGTTGTTTGTATGCGCACTTGTTATAGCACCCCTTCAAGCTCTCTCTCTGCTCAGAGGCGCTCCGGAATGCAGAGCGGACACTGCATCGGAGTTTCATGCCGAAGCACTGAGCAATTGTGAGTGAAGGACTTGCCCAAGGTCCTTACGCGGCGAGGTGGATTTGAACCTCGAACCTTCTGGCTCCAAGGCAACAACGCCACCATTACACCACTGCACCCCGAAAGTATGATAAGGTATGATAAGGTACGTAACAATGCATGCATTAGAGGCAAATATTTTTACATACTTGTTTTAACACTCCGTATAAGTAGACATATACATCGCATACAGTGATGCACATATTATATATATGTGGTGCCAAATGTGGCACCAAACACCAAAACCAGTATTAAGGTGATTTTGCAGCATATTGAGTTTGATACATCATTTCAAAGGTATTGTCTCAAACTTCAAAATGACACAAAATTATTGCTCTAGCTTTATTCTAACCCACAATAAAAAGTGATCCAATTAAATTAATTAATATGAAATAATATACATGTATTAAGAGCACATGCCTCTGTGAATGAAACTAATGCAAGAAATTAATAAAACAACACTTCAAGACAAACTAATAAGAGGCACTTCCAAAGCCAAACATAACTAAGAACTGGCACTATATAAATGCATCTAGCAAAGCACAGAGCTGATTGACATGGCCGACCTTCTGTTCTAGGTTCGACAGGAGCTGATAGAGCGAGTCTGCTTGGTCGGTGAGTCTGCCGAGAAGAGGCACGAGCTGCGGCTGAAGGGCTGGAAACAACACAGTCACAACATGTCTTCAATTGATAAAATATACAAATGAATAAGACAAGATTACTTACTCACAAAAATGATGCATGTCATTCAGGACAATACTATGTAATAGTAGCAGCATTAACACAACAATACTCACTGCAGTTGCGCCTTGGGGGACGGTCTAACACATACTCACCACGTTTTTTTAATAGACATGCATATGAATGGTAATCGAAATGAACCCTGAAGGATAACGATCGGAGATCTTTAAGCTACACCTAAGATCCTTAAAAGCTAAACCTAAGATCCTTAAAAGCTACACCTAAGATCCTTAAAAGCTACACCTAAGATCCTTAAAAGCTACACCTAAGATCCTTAAAAGCTACACCTAAGATCCTTAAAGGCTACACCTAAGATCCTTAAAAGCTACACCTAAGATCCTTAAAGGCTACACCTAAGATCCTTAAAAGCTACACCTAAGATCCTTAAGCTACACCTAAGATCCTTAAAAGCTACACCAAAGATCCTTAAGCTACACCTAAGATCCTTAAAAGCTACACCTAAGATCCTTAAAAGCTACACCTAAGATCCTTAAAGGCTACACCTAAGATCCTTAAAAGCTACACCTAAGATCCTTAAGCTACACCTAAGATCCTTAAAGGCTACACTTAAGATCCTTAAGCTACACCTAAGATCCTTAAAAGCTACACCTAAGATCCTTAAAAGCTACACCTAAGATCCTTAAAAGCTACACCTAAGATCCTTAAAAGCTACACCTAAGATCCTTAAAAGCTACACCTAAGATCCTTAAAGGCTACACCTAAGATCCTTAAAAGCTACACCTAAGATCCTTAAAGGCTACACCTAAGATCCTTAAAAGCTACACCTAAGATCCTTAAGCTACACCTAAGATCCTTAAAAGCTACACCAAAGATCCTTAAGCTACACCTAAGATCCTTAAAAGCTACACCTAAGATCCTTAAAAGCTACACCTAAGATCCTTAAAAGCTACACCTAAGATCCTTAAAAGCTACACCTAAGATCCTTAAAAGCTACACCTAAGATCCTTAAAGGCTACACCTAAGATCCTTAAAAGCTACACCTAAGATCCTTAAGCTACACCTAAGATCCTTAAAAGCTACACCTAAGATCCTTAAAAGCTACACCTAAGATCCTTAAGCTACACCTAAGATCCTTAAAAGCTACACCTAAGATCCTTAAAAGCTACACCTAAGATCCTTAAAAGCTACACCTAAGATCCTTAAAAGCTACACCTAAGATCCTTAAAAGCTACACCTAAGATCCTTAAAAGCTACACCTAAGATCCTTAAAAGCTACACCTAAGATCCTTAAAAGCTACACCTAAGATCCTTAAAAGCTACACCTAAGATCCTTAAAAGCTACACCTAAGATCCTTAAAAGCTACACCTAAGATCCTTAAAAGCTACACCTAAGATCCTTAAGCTACACCTAAGATCCTTAAAAGCTACACCTAAGATCCTTAAAAGCTACACCTAAGATCCTTAAGCTACACCTAAGATCTCTTCATACACATACCAATTTCTTTTATGATGTCGACTAGAACTCGATAAACCTGAAACACAAACAAATACAAACTTTTTTGTCCCATCCGGTATAAAAAATGCTGTATATCGGTTTTGCCAATCATTATTATTTCGGCAAAATGTTAACATCTCAACTTTCTCACAGATTTAAACAATTTCTAACTATGAATAGATTTTTTTCATACCTTCAAAATGAAAGTATTCAGTGAAAAAAGAGAAAACCTAAAAAATATCTGTTTTCTGAACGATATTTTAAATTTATTTATTTCTCGCATTTGCTAAAGTGTAACTTCAAGCTCTCTACTCCTGACTACAACGCGGACATTGAATCGGAGTTTCACGCCGAAGCGCATGAGCAGTTGCGAGTGAAGGACTTGCTTAAGGTCGCGATGGCTTGAGGTGGATTCAGACCTGGAACTTTCCGGCTCCAAGGCAACGAATCCATCAGGTACATCACCATGCCCCACAATACGTATATTAAAGAGTGAAGAAGTTTACAGTGTTTTGAAAAGCAAATGCACAATAAATCTGCGTGTAACTTACAACGGTGTGTCGTCCAATCTCAAGGAATGAATCGGTTTTGAGGTACTGCTGCAAATGCAACGACACAGAAAAGAACTTAAAATCAAAGACTTAGCTCAGAAGATGAAAACAGCAAATGGAAACCTGTCCTAGTCAGCAGTACAGTTCAATAGAATTGTTTAAAAGTCGAGAACAATAAGAGACAATGCATTGTATCTAAAAATTTAATTTATAGAGCACCTCTCGCAGCACAGACTATTCAGAGGCGCTTTCAGCACAAAGTTTGGGAGGGTGGAAGTCTTGAGAAAGAGAGGATGCAGGGAAGAGCCAAGACATGAGCTTAGCTCATAGCAAATGGTGGGAAGGCCATTCCATGTAGAGGGACCAATCACAGCAAATGATCGGCTCTGAGCCAAGGCACACCGAACACAAAGGACAAAGAGGTCAAGAAGGTTGGTATACAGCACAAGGGATGAACAGATATCGCTGAGAGAGGCTTACGCATATAGTCAGAGAGATATTTGGGGACAAGATACCAATTTGGGATTTGAAGACCAAGAGGATGATCTATATTGGATCCAAGAGGTGATAGGGAGCCAGTGCAAGACTTCAGCCATACAAGTGGAAAGTGAGAAAAACCGAGGATGGCGTTCTCAGCCTAGCAGCAGCGTTTAAGCCTGACTGGGGAGAGATGCATCTTGGGGAGACCCACGAGGAGCATTCAGATTTCAAAAGAGAACAACAGCAATTTAAATAGTTTCATTTGTTTGTATGTGCACTTGTTATAGCGCCCATTCAAGCTCTCTACTCAGAGGCGCACCCCGACTGCAGTGCGGACACTGCATCAGAATTTCATGCAGAAGCCCCGAGCATTTGTGAGCGAAAGATTTTCCCAAGGTCCCTACGCGGCGACTTGAGGTGGATTTGAACCTGCAACCCTCCGGCTGCAAGGCAACAAACTTACCCACTACACTACGGCGCCCCACAAAGTAGATTTCTTGAAGGGGTGCTACATAAATCCATAGAATGAATGAACATACCTCTGCGGTTGTAGGGCCGTCAATCTGGAATGAACTTCCTTCAAATCCTCATTCACTAAATCTGAACAATGAAACTTTGTTTCTTGAATCTCTCAAGTCTCTTTTCTTCCACCGTGGCTAGGCTGGGAGCACTTCTGAGTAGATTTCTTGAAGGGATGCTACATAAATCCATAGGATGAATGAATGAATGGATGAATGAATGTATGAATGAATGAATGAATGAATGAATGAATGAATGAATGAACATACCTCTGCAAATGGTATTAGCGACGATCCTTCAAGAATGTTGTACATGTCGGTGACGGGATCGATACTCTCAATCGTTTCCATGTTGCCGCTGTAGCCCTCGGGACTGTCGCACGTCAACTGCTCACTGCTGCTGCTCGCGCTGCTCAGCGACGCGCTCGTGACGACGCCGGTCGCTTGGCTCGACCGCGGCTTCAGCTGCGGAGCGTGGTTGGCATAGAGGATCTTTAGCTCTTGAAGGATGTTGTGCAGCACGGCTTCAATCTGAGGAAGAAACGTCGAATATTAACTCTTTAATGCTGAAGGGTATAGGATTTCCTATACCATTTACTACCATCTCGACATTAAAGGGTTAACAGGTTATTTGCCACTCGGACATCATTTTCATGGGTATTTGGTGACTTAAAATATATAAGATATGTAGTCGACATGAAGTATTTTTGTCAATTGTTGGTCTTGTAAATTAATATAATAATCTAATAATCTTTTCTTTAATTAAATGCCTGCAAGACGCACTGCGCTTTACATTAAAAAATTAACAAGTTATGCAGTAATCTTAATTGAACTTAACTACTAACAGAGTAGACAGCTTTGCAATTACACGACGCTTATATAAGACTACAAAGCATATTCGCCCAAAGGGGGCTCGAACTCACTACCTCTTGCACTCTATGCCAGTGTGTTAGCCATTGCGCTACCGGACCCCCCCCAAGAGCTCTCTGTTTCCGTCTCCAACCAACCAAGTCGTTCCCTGTTCTCTGCGACTTTTAGGGACATGCACTCATTCGTCTATGCTGGCCCACCATGCCTTCTTGTGTATTGGACTTTCCTACTGGAAGTCTTCCATTAACAATTTGCAATACGGCACTGCATGTGTACCTCTTGAAACATTCTCAAATTTACTTAAGTTGCACTTGATTAGAACTTATGTTTCTCGATAATAAGCATAATTTTCAGCGTATGCGTGAACCTTACAGCCAGATCCTACCTGTTTATCCTTCTCTTTCTGGGCTGCCACGAAGGCACGAATGTCCCACTCTACAATAAATAAGCACGTACAAAAACACGTATCAACAACAACAGCTATGACAAACAAAATTTAATGTTTATCTTAAAACATACCTATTTAAGTCGTCACCAAATAAACAGGAAAGACCTGAATATTTATGTAAAATCTTCAAACGCTCGAAACCAGAGACTTTAAGTATGTATGCAGTCCGCAAAAGCATAAAAATCAATTACTATAAAAAAAACCTGCAAGCATAGAAACCAGAAGTCCAGAGCCTCAAAATGCATCAAAATAAAAATTTACGGCAACTATATACATGTACAATGAACAGTAATCGTAAAGTAGCGTCTAATGAAATTCACAAAAAACAAATCTAGGAAATGTACCCGGTCGATTGTGATGACCATAACCGACACCCGCTGCCCAGTATTCATCACGTCTCTTCACTTCTTTCACCTAAACATCACCGAACGCAGATGGTATAACATACTTTCACATACATGTATAATTTAATACACTTTAGTCAGTAAAGGGTTAACTAATTTGGAACTGGTACTGTTTTGCGTAATGGGCCGTGATGTGTAGAACAAAGTGATTCGTCAATAAACTAATATTATTATCATTATCTTGAAAACACTTGTCTTCAATAATTAAAACACATACAACACCATTACACCAACACACTACATTCTGCCACAAGAATTAACACACATTGCACCATAACAATGTGAACAAGCATGTGGCCATTTTAGCACTGGAGATAGACTGTTAGTAGGATTAAATTCACTTACATGGAAATGTTTTCCACCTGACAGACCGCTGTGCAGAGCTATCCTCGACTGTAAATAACAATTTGAACAATATCTTACGCCAGAAATAACAAATGGATTTTAATTGCAAATTATCAACTAACGTATATACTGAATGAATGGTTCACGATCACTCCTAAATTTCTTCTTACGTGCGATAACTATAAATTATAAGTGAAATTATAAGTAAATGGTGTCATTGGACATACGAACCTGCCTGTGGGCATAGAACGCAAAGAAGAAGAAAAAGAATAAGTGAAATGTTGCTTGATTGATGAGTTTTTCTTTAAATTGAGCTTTACAAGGTTTCACTACTGTGCTATGTAATGCTTTGATTAATTCGTTAAGTCTTAATGCGAGTGTTTACCTTGACGCCGGCAGGTGACTTGTTGTCACAAGGTCTTTCGAAGTCGATGTGATACTTGAGATTGGCACGAGGATTCACTTCACTCACCTTCACGCAAACACATAATAAACAGAGATTCAACATCAAAACCATAAACTACATCAGGGGTGTCAAACCTTTTTTAGTGACGGGCCAGAATGAACATCTTCTAACAAGTGGCGGGCCAGTGTGAACACCATCTAGCAACTGGCCGGCCAGGGTGTCAAAGCTTCTGAGCAAAATTGGGTAGTGATCTGAGAGGGAAATACGGGCTTGGTCAGCCAATTTCCAGAAAAGTCCTAATATATCGCGAAGAGATCTTGATTCAACGTTTACTTTTCGCTTCTTATTAAATTTTGACAACATTTCAAATAATTTTTTAATCTTTAGGGAAGGCTCCGCGGGCCAGAAAAAAATCGTCGGCGGGCCAGAAATGGCCCGCGGGCCAGCTCTTTGACACCCCTGAACTACATAAACCACAGTCTTAGCGCAACATCCAGAAAACGCACTGACCCTAATTAAATCCCAAAGAGCATTATCATCATTATCATCATCATCGTTTTCGTCATTATCATCGCCATCTGCACCACCAGTGTTACCACCATTACCATCACAACCAATGTTACCATCACCACCACCGTTACGGCCACCACCGTCACCGTCACCACCACCACCGCCACCATCACCACCAAATGCATGAGACCATTAGACACCGCAATAAAACAAAAAAAAACACATCAGTCTATCAAAGTCAACAATAAGACCAAAACACATGAGACCATCCCACTCCACAATAAGACCAAAACACACGAGACCCTTGATGGATACAGACCAACGCAAGTCGTAGCAGGTGATGCTCGATATCAACGTAAGACCCGTGCACGTATCGCTTCGGATCGTTGCGTTCGCTGTCGACCTCAAGACGAGCCCACTGCTGCAGAAACTGTTTTATATCGACGAGAATACTCTTCATGTCTTTCGCGGGATTCCAGTAAGACAACTTGAGAATCTCCATGTTTGTCACGCGCTGCATCATGGAACCCTGAACGCAACAAAATAAATTCATATTCTTCTTCGTTACCAGATCATAATCAAACATTGCAACAATACATGGTTCACAATATCATATGGAAATAATTAAGTAAGTAGGTAACTAAGTAAGTAAGTAAACAGGTAAGTAGGCAATTAAGCAAGCAGGTAAGTAAGTAGGTACATAAGTAAGTAGGCAGGTAAGTAAGCAGGTATTAAGAAAGCATGCATTAGGTAAGATAGTAAGTAAGGATATAAGATAGTAAGTAAGTATATAAGATAGTAAGTAAGTAGGCACATAAGCAGGCAGGAAGGTAAGAGGATAGGTAAGTAAGTAAACACGACAGTAAGCAATTTCCTTTAACAGAACAATTTCTAACCGCAAACATAGAATAAAAATGAATTCATCTGCAAATCAATTAATCTGTCAATCAATCACTCAATCATTTTATAGCAGCACATGATAAGAAACAAATCCATCATTCATCTGTTTATCATATAATTAGCAAATCATTCACAGCGTTTATGGCATCACATGATAAGATGTATATTTCATCGCCAATGAAAGACCTGAACACTTCAAATTTAAACTATGCAAACTATTCACATAGTTCGAAATACATATACTACACGATACAATAACAGTCAAAAACGAATTTCATTTCAACAACAGTAATCTAAGATAGAGAATTTTTCATAGTTCGGAGTTATTAAAAAATTCTTTGCAACAACTTGTCTTCAAGTAAAATAAATGAGAAGCGCAATCCCACCTGAAGCCTTGGCCGCACAACCTTTACGAGAGGAGGGTAGAATGGATACAGGTCGATTGCAAAATCCTACAAAAGAAAAAAATACTGATACTATCCACAAAGCAGCATATATATATATATATATATATATATATATATATCTACACAGTGTACACACACACACATCTATACATATATATAAAAATATATTTGTTTAATCAGGAATCAGGCTGACAAGCTGCAACACGGTTACAAGTTGAAGAGAAAAAATAGTTTAAAAAATTAGATTGTTCATTGTTCACGGGTTATTTTTATGTATTAATTTTAAACTATTCGTTTATTTTATCATTTTATCATATCACTTGCAAAGATCCTGTGTTTAATATATGTGAAAAATACCTGTAGACAGGCCTAGGCAGCTGCAGCATGAACTAACTCAGTTCTGATTTTGTCACTACAGCTTCTGTCTATCAGAGAGTAGAAAAAATTAGAGTGCTCAACCTAGAACTCGTGTATTAAAACCAGCGAGACGCTGAGAAGTGACTCACTAATTGTAACTCGATCCATCCGTAACCGTAGTTCTGCTGAAGCTGAGAAAGATCTTGATCGATTTCACTGAAAATAGAACAATGGATTCAAGTCAATTGTTTCCTCCAATTGTTTCCTGATGCAGTCATCACAGTCTTAAGTGCATTAAGTAAGATAGTAAGTTAGTAAGATAGTAGGTAGGTATATAAGATAGTAAGTAAGTAGGCATATAAGTTGGCAGGAAGGTAAGAGGATAGGCAAGTAAGTAAACAAGACAGTAAGCAATATCCTTTAACAATTTCTAACGGCAAACAACATAGAATCAAAAATGACTTCATTGTTTTCATCTGCGAATAATGATTACCAAATCACATATTATTTTGCCGCCGTCATTAGTAGCCTATCTATCAAAGCTTCCAAGACCTGTAGCCCTCTGCTGATTCCATCCATAGGATTCAGATACCAAAACAGTTTTGCTCTAAAGCAGCCAGCAACTGATGTACCTTGTATCATTAAATTGTATCTAATTCACGTAATAAATAAAATAAATAGATACATTATTTTATTCAGTAGCATGCATCAACTACATGTATGCAGAATCTTCCAACCTGCCAGGTATAAAATCGAAGAGTCTAACGGACCACTGGTAAATGTTGTCGTCAACTGGATCTGCTGTTATGCCAACTCTCTACAACAACATCAACACTGAATTATTATCACACGTTTACAAACATTTGACAGATTTATGTTGTTATATGAGCGAACAACCAGATGCAAGTAACATTACCCAATTCATGTGATTAAACTTGTCTTCATGTGACAAAACTTATCTTCGTGTGATCAAAGTTATCTTCGTGTGATCAAAGTTATCTTCCTGCAACCAAATTTATCCGCATCTAACCAAACTTATCTTCACTTGCCCAAACTTATCTGCATTGAAGCTTCATATAACGGAATATGATTGAGGAGTGCCAAACGTATATCAATACACAGGTCACACTTTGAGATAAGGGACAAAGAAAGACTTGCCAAAAAATAATCCTTTGTCGAAATAAAACTTTATGCACATTTAAAATAAGAATCTGATCAGCTTATCATGATTTTTGCCGCTTATCATGATTTTTACAATGACAGGTACTTGGTTCTATACCTCATACAGGTCTGAAGAGATCAAAATATAATATATAGATTGATAGAAGCACTTAGACAGATAGATCATTCAGCACCTTTACATGAATCACAACACTCATCTCTCATGTGAAAACGACAAATTATAATTCAGAAGACCCGGTACTATGAGGAAATATGAGTTGACCATTGATATATTTATTTAGCAACCTTATCTATGATTAAATAACCAATAGCAACCTTATCTGTGATTAGATAACCAACAGCAACCTTATCTGTGATTAGATAACCAATAGCAACCTTATCTGTGATTAGATAACCAATAGCAACCTTATCTGTGATTAGATAACCAACAGCAACCTTATCTGTGATTAGATAACCAACAGCAACCTTATCTGTGATTAGATAACCAACAGCAACCTTATCTGTGATTAGATAACCAACAGCAACCTTATCTGTGTCGAGAATTTTCAGCAGGTCGTTTGTTAGAATACCCGAGGCAGCAGAGCTCGTAAATATCTGTTTAGCTTGGTCCTTTTCTTGGCCTGTAACTAATGAACATGAGACACTTAAGGTCATTTAGAACATACAATTGCAAACACACCTTAGAAGAAATTTCAACGTTGCATCAAAAAACCAACAATAAGAATAATATTCGATTCTGTTACCGCAAATCAAGCGGAAAACTATGCAATTAAGATTGCATTCATGATGGAACAGAAGACAACAAGTTTAATAGAAGTCAAATTCACTGTATAGCAGCCTGCAAGGCTCTCAACTTAGGATAACAATTAAATATTAATTTTTATCTTCATTATCAGTTACAAACATCATAAAACTTTTATTCTGAAATGGGCCCAAAAATTCCCCGGCCAAACAACCCTTTATTTAAAACTGTACTTTTCAGCCGAAGTTGGGTCGGAGCGCTCCTGAGTAGTAACCTTGAAGGGGCGCTATATAAATATCCATAAAGAATGAAGGAATGAATTTAATTAAATGTAAAACAGGGCATTGAAAGGTACTATCAGATGAGCTACCCATGTTGTAACAGACGAAAATCACTAAGATTAGATTAGATTAACACTAAGATTAGATTAGATTAACACTAAGATTAGATTAGATTAACACTAAGATTAGATCAGATTAACACTAAAATTAGATCAGATCAACACTAAGATTAGATTAGATTAACACTAAGATTAGATTAGATTAACACTAAGATTAGATCAGATTAACACTAAGATTAGATTAGATTAACACTAAGATTAGATCAGATTAACACTAAGATTAGATCAGATTAACACTAAAATTAGATCAGATCAACACTAAGATTAGATTAGATTAACACTAAGATTAGATTAGATTAACACTAAGATTAGATTAGATTAACACTAAGATTAGATTAGATCAACACTAAGATTAGATTAGATAAGATTAACACTAAGATTAGATTAGATTAACACTAAGATTAGATTAGAACTAAGATTAGATTAGATCAACACTAAGATAAGATTAGATTAACACTAAGATTAGATCAGATTAATGATCTGTCAAAGACAAATATCGCCGACCTTGAAAAGCAGACGATGCGTCGGAAGAAGGTGGTCCCACTGTGTTCGCCTTCTTTAGTTTCTCACGCATTTCGTGTTCCTTCAGCGCCCACCGTTTCTACGAGAGAAGACAAGAAACACTTCAATCAAAACAACTGAAAAACTTAAATCAAACAATCAAAGAGTCAATCAATACTCTGAATGACGAACAAACATATCTGACGAAAGAAATTGCAAAAAATCAAGAACAAAACTTAGTAAACACAGAAAAATATAATATTAAAAACTATTTTTAAAGCTGATTTTAACAGTTCAGCTGTTATATTCAACTCTAAATCATAAATAGAAATATCAGACAAAATTTGCAAAGATCAAGAATAAAAAAATCACAAATAAAACTTTGTAAACACAGCACAATATAATTTTTTTTAATTATTTAAAAGAATGATTTAGCTGACGTATTGAACCCTAAATGACAGATAAACATATATCACACCAAAATTTGAAACATAAAGAATAAACAAATCATGCATAAAACTTAGTAAACAAATACAAATATTATTTTTTTAAATTGTTTAAAAAGAAGATTCTAGCTATCAATGTATTCAAACCTGAATGATGAATAAACATAAACCAGGAGGAAAAAATGCAAAAAATCAAGAATACACAAGTCAAGAATGACGCTTAACAAACATATCAAAATATAATTTTAAGAACCCTTTAAAAAGAAGAGTCACTTACTTTCTTTCTGGCGACATCAAGTTCAAGGTCGGTTGTGAAGAACTCGTCTTGCGAAAGAGCGGGAATCTGAACAGACAATTCAGAAACATGCAGACGACTAATTTTTTAATTATAGCAATACGGTCCATGTACTCATTTCATCACCAACTTCAACCATCGGGTTCAAGTGGAGTAAAAAAACCAATAGCCTTTCTACACTGGTAGCGATTTGCACCCACAACTTCCCAGTTCATAGCACGCTCACCTAAATCTACTCACAGTGCACACAAAAAACTTGTAAAAATATAAAAGATCTAGAACTAATTACCATAATAGCGTTAATAAATCACAGACATATCGTCGTAATCAAGTCCGTATAATGCATAATTAATCAAACCAAAATAATTGTCTGTTCGGACCTCTTCCTCCATCTCTTCTTCGTCTTCGTTGTTGCCCTCCTCCTGGAAAACCAACAGCGAAACACATCAGAAGTCAAACGGTTCAAAACAAAACACAATTCAAACAGTCCATAACATGCAGCGGTGCTATTTCTCAGTGGCTGGCCCTAGAACCTGGAATGGGCTCCCTGTTGCACTCCGCCTTGAGCCTAGAGGTCACAGTCACACCACTATGTTTCTTTCTCACTTAAAACTGTTTTATTTAGCCGTTGTTGGACTGGGAGCGCTTCTGAGTAGATTACCTTGAAGGTGCGCTATATAAAAGGTCAATATTCAATAATTATAATAATAATAATAACATATGTCACTGTTCCATAGAAAACACATTTCAAACAGACCGCAACACATGTCCTTCGCTCACCATTCAACACGCAGTGAACTACTACTTTAATCTGTTGATTATGTACACTCTAATCACCAGTCAATCATTCTACCAATCATCATAATTATATTCAGTACCTTTGAGTTAGATACAATGCAAACTAATCCTAAATAACAGATGAAAGAAACACTGCAAGTAAACAACAGCAAATTTATTTAGAGACCCTTCTCATCTCTCTAGACCGCAATAAACAAACGTGGTTTTGCAATATATAATTACATACACCTAATTCGAGCAATAAAGTTTTCACATCCCTTAAGATCATGTTGCAGCACCAAAAGGCCCTACAAAAATTTTCAGAAATAAACATTACATTAAATTAAGTCTTCGACAGACAGACAGACAGACAGACAGACAGACAGAAAGACAGAAAGACAGAAAGACAGCCAACTCACGTCCGAGTTACTTGCGCTACACGTCTTGTCGAACCATTGCAAGGAAGTTGCTCTGTAAGAAAGAAACCAGGAGTACGCATTCATGAAACAGACCAAAGCATACGTTACAGCCATCATTAGAAACATTTAAATGTTACTGACACGAATTCACTGTGTTAAATAATAATAATATAACTATTAACAAAAGAAAAATATAAAATATACAAAAATAATAATATAAATTAATTATTATTTAATTATGAATTACTGGGGCTGCTTGGGCACATTGCTCGAATGCCAGCAGACTCTGATTCTAGACAGGCACTACTGGGGCAATCATACATGCACACACACACGCAGATATACACTCATATGCATGTGCACACACACACACATTAACACAAGCAAACACATCATGAATATAAAACAGGCTTTAAGTTCGTAGCCTTTAACCAACATAATGCTGCAGTCAAGTTATTGTGCTGCTGAAACAATTAACTTCACATATGAATTAATCAACTTCTGAAATGAAGTCAGTAAAGAATGACTGAATGAAGTCAGTAAAGGATGAATTAATGAATTGGACAATGCAATAGCGGCTCTATATTATATCATAATAAAAATAGCGTAACATATTATTATAATAATATAATTTTAAGTCATTACATAAAAAAGATAATGTAAAAAAAACTATCGACCACTAATGATGACCCAACAGTCAATCACAAGCAGTCAAGCACGTATTGTCTAGTCCACACATCAAATTTCAAATTGTTCTTCTGATGATATATATGTTTTGTTTATTGCCATCATTTCGATAATCTCCAATAAAATCGAACTCCATAAAGATCGAAAGAAGACTGAACATTCTGATTCCACTGGAATGTCTCATCATAAATAGCATCTGCCACTGCCAAGATACGGTACTTCAAACGGAAACAGCCTCGAGCAGCAGCAGTGTGAATGGCCACATGGAGGCGTTAGAAAAAAAATCCTTCACTTTCATCGTGTGTGTAATCGTTTACGATAGATTCCCAAGTGTACAGCTGTTGACCAAGGCAGGCCATCTCACTGATAGCCCCAAGGGTTTCAAAGGCCACGGGAACAAAGCAGCAGACAGGATCAATGATAGTAGATACTCTGTGGGCTACAGTCATAAAAAAATAAGCGTCAGCCTCTCTGCTCTTGACGAGCATAAATCTACCCAAGTATCATCACTGTCACTTTCCAATAAAAGCACTGTCACTTTCCAATAAAAGCACTGTCACTTTCTCCAATAAAAGCACTGTCACCTTCCAATAAAAGCACTGTCATTATCGCAAATACTAATGATTTTGAGAGTAAGTAAGCTGCTTATTGACACTGCAACAACACCATAACTATTACTGAAGCGCTATATAAATTCTGGAACGTATGAATGAATTATATGATCTCATATCAAAATAACATCAGTCAGCACAAATTCGTAAACTTCCAAGTAATGACGCAAGTCAAAAGGTCAATCGAAAAGGTCATATTGAAGGACACACTTTGGATGGATTGGCCTTTCATTGAATAATATTTGACAATACTTAGCAACAGTGCAAACGAAAAGTTAATTGTACTGTACACATATCTGAAACACACTAAACATGACTAATAGTTTAAGTCCTATTACGCAGAGACCAAACAGTCATCAAGCTCATTTTTAGACAGATATTGAAACAGATACCATAGTCGTCGTCATTGCTGCCGCCGCGGTCATCATCATCATCATCATCATCATCATATGCTAGTGCCTAATCCTTTCTCAAAATGTTTGACAATAGCCAAGAAATATGAAACAAAAGCCTTTAAAAATGCACCTGGAAAACAATAATTATGAGTGCCAGACAGAAGCGCTCCTTACTTGTAAAGAATCTGTGACAGAGACACCTTCTGCGGCGAATCGAGCAAGAACTAGAAGAAAATTCATAACCACAATTAAACAGGATATGCTATTTACATATAAATTGATATAAATTCGTTAAAACAATAATATCATCATCAACCAAAGAAAAAAACATGCACTACATTAAATCAGGCCTTAAAAAATGTTGTGTTTCCGGTAACCCGACTGACCCTCTTTTATTGCCGCGAATAAAATAATTTTGTAAAAAAATTATTAAACAAAAATTCCCCCCCCCCAAATTTTTTATATAAAATTTTTAAAAACAGTTTTAAAATATTTTTTTAAACAAAGACGTCAACAAAATGAAATTAATAGGACTGTTTTCTAGAGCAGCTTTAGGTGCAGACAGTCGGGAAATAGGCAGTTTATACTTGCTTAGAACACGTACTTTGTTGCAGCATGTACCTTTGTGCAAAAAAGACTAGTGGGATATACTTTTCGGATAGTCACTGCATAAAAATATTTTTACCAAAATAAAAATATTTTCCGACCTACATACCCAATTTTTTAGCTCTGTTACCGGAAACACAACATTTTTTTAGGCCTCACAAGACATTACATTGCATAAGCAAACAAATTAAGAGCATCACACACAAACATAAGTAGAAACATACACACAAACATAATATATCATACCTAACACATATACACATGCATGCATACATAAATCCATACATACAGACATAACCTACATATTTACTGTTCCAAAGCTAGTGTATTGAATTTATTTCTTCTTTTAAAGTCTTTTACATGAAGCATAAGAAAGACTGATCCACACGGGTAAATAGACCATGTAGGGACCAATCCACATGGGCAAACATTATAACTCCTTCAAGGTCTTAGGATTGATATATGCATTGTAGAAGGATAATCAGTCACATACAAACTTACTTAGACGCAAACAGAAATTAAAAATGAACCTCAACTTGTCAGCATCATGCTTTCTCAGTTGCCATCCATCCATCTGGAATAGTCTCTTGTTGGAGATAAGCCCGTTACCTAGAGTTGACTCATTAGGCTTCTTAAGATCCTTTTGAATCACCGTGGCTGGACTGGGAGCATCTCTGAATGGACTTCTTGAAGAGGTGCTACATAAATTCTCGAAATGAACGAATGAAAAACACATGTTTGCTGACCTCGTTTAGAGCATTGGCCCAGAGTTTTATGCCGGGATCAGCGTCGGAGATGAAGAAGTTCTCTGTGTAGTCTGGGTATCCTTTGAAAAACAAGAAACAGCAGAGAACGTTAGGAATCTATAGCATCACATAGACAGTTGCACATCACTCGTCTTGATAAGGGCGCTCAATAGCGTAGTGGTAATCATTCTGAACAGTCAATCAAAGGGATCAGAGGTTCAAAACCTGCTAGGGAGTGCAGAAAAAGTGTTCTTTTTAGCCACATTGTATATTGGAATTTAAGCTTCTGGTTAATTTTCATGCTGAGGTGCTACACAAATGTTCAACATGAATGAATGAATAAATGATTTAATGAATAAATTCTTGAATGAATGATTGAATGAATATCTGGTTGAATGAATGACTGAGTGAATGAATAAATGAAAGAGTTTCACGAAATTATGCATACCTGACATGCAAATATTTATAGTGTAAAGTTTACGTGCCTGATGGACATTGCAGCTTGAATTGATAGTCGTTTGCAAGGACCATGCTCAAGCAGACCCCTGAGGCATCACACGTGTGCTGGAATGAATTAAAATCAACGTCAGAATAACAATACAAGATGTAATTTTTAATGTAAAATAGTAAATTTCTATAGTGTCGCTCACAGTCATGGCCATTCAGTAGCGCTCCCAGTGCGAGAACCCTAGAGAAAAAATATGTCTTAAGAAGAGAGAGATTTGTAGATAGTGATCCAGAAAGAAGAGTCCCATGCAGAGTGGAGAGAAGGAAATTTCATAAGGGGCGCCCAATGATAGTAAAGGATCGTGTTTGAGCAATGTGGTAAAGGAGATGAAAATGATCCATCATTTTCACAAATTTAAAAAAAATTAATTAGATTTATATAAATAAATATTGATCAAATAAACGAAAATATTAAATATTGATCGGATAAATAAAATGCTTCAAAATCACAAATTTTAGAATTGTGCAGTGAACCGGGATTTCAAGAATAGACCCAGACGTGAAATGATAATTCATCAATAATTAACACTGCATTTTCAACACTATGGGACAAAAGATTCATGTCACAGCATTTAAGTTTACTGCCATCACAACTAAACGATACTGAAAAGTTCAGAGCCATATTGATTAGGCGTAAAAAAAATTGTTGTGTTTCCGGTAACCCGACCGACCCATTTTTACGGCCGCGACCCAAATATTTTTGTAAAAAATTTTTATTAAAAAAAATATTTTTTTCAAAAAAAATTTACTTTTTGTCAAAAAATATTTTTTTAACATTTGTATTGACATAACATAAGAGACGTCAACAAAATGAAATTAATAGGATTGTTTCTAGAGCAGTTTTAGGTGTAGACAGTCGGGAAATAGGCAGTTTATACTTGCTTAGAACACGTACTTTGTTTATTGAAGGGGCGCTATATAAGTTTTCGGAATGAATGAATGAATAAAAAAACAGAGATCATGCATTGAAATTCATTTGCTCTTATTGCTATAGAAAAGCTAGACTTTCTAATTCTGTGCTGATGCTATCAATAGTGTCGGCATATATATCAAATCTTAAAAATAACTCATTTTCTGCTTTGGGTTTAATTCCTGTCTAGCTTAGTTGACAGAGTATGAAAGTGAAATTTTCCTGATTGTTTTGGTCAATGTTGCAAACAGCAAACTTGGTCATGTTGGTCAACTATTAAATAGGTGGTCAGAACAGCAAAGGTATATCACATAAACCGTCAAGTTGTCACGTATCAAAAGGCCACAAGCTATTGACCTAAAGACCATAATAACAACCAGCCAATGAGTGAGGAATGCACAATTATTATGAAGCATGCCTTGCATTTAGAATAAGCCTGTCATAGCAGACGCAAAATGAAGGTAATGAGCTGTAAAAGGGATTGAACGGACGACGAGTGGCCCTAAAAGCTGATCCAATATTCTTGATGGAGCGGGTCAACGCTTAGTGCGCTAAAGAAGCTGTTATTAGCTTCAGTTCCGCTGTCCTTTCCGGGTCTTAGTGGACCTCTGCGACTTCCTGTGTAAACAGAGTGGCTGACAAAGATATCTCCGAAACTACGCAATTCTGAAGTAAAACACTACCTGCAACAGAAATATCTGGTCGTTCGATGTCGTTTCTTGCCATGTATGAAATTCACTCAGTAACTCTTTCAAAGTAGGCTCATCTTCTCCTCCAGTTGCCATTTTGAATCACTGATTGCTTAAGAATCATTTGCCGTCAAAGGCTTCGACGATAATTTATTCGATAGGTGCCGCCACTGTTTGACCTCAATCGCCAGGTGGCGCAAAAAATCGGTCAAACATCGAGCCATAAATAGCTTCGGGTTTGTCCATAGATATTGTATCATAGATATGATAAACTTCGCGGTTTGGCAGCAACTCGGAAAATAGCAAATAAGCTGTATTTAGGCCTATGAGAAAAAAAAATTCGACTGCAACTTTGGATCCATCCAGTAACTCCAAACTCCGCCACCGCGCACACTCAGAGAATACCAGTCCCAAACCTAGATAAAGGAGGAAGATGACATTGATCATCTTTGTTACGAGTCTTATAGCAGTGTCAATGAACACCAACAAGCCGTAGATAGGTCTATTATGTTGTATTTTAGTTTATTGGCTAGGAAATTCAACAGATCTAGACTAGATTTTGCTGTTATAGAAATAGCTAGAGGCTATATAATGCAACATAGTTAAATTCTGTTGAAGCCTAATGGATTTGTCAAGTGTGGACAGCTTATGGGCTTTTGACGGGCTGTGTTAAAAGAACTGCAATGCACTACCCGGAAAATTTGTCAACAAGTTGGAAATAAAAAATTAAAGACAATATATACAAAAATGGTGCAGATCTCCCGATAACTCATTTTATTGGAGAAATTTCATCTCCTTCCATGCCCCAACCTGAGTTTTGGCTCATTTCTGATTCCTCCTGCTTTTCACTGGGCTCAAGCTGCACCCATCCAATAAAGGGATAGAAGTCCCTGATCATTTATGCCTCAAGAAAAACTCAAAAACAAAAATATACCGCTGAGAATAATTTAGGAAACTGATGGATTACACATAGCTTTGGCAAAAGTAGTGGTGGTGGTGGTAGCAGCAGTAGTAGTAGTGGTAGTAGTAGGAGAGCAGCAGCAGTAGTAGCAGCAGCAGCAGCAGCAGTAGTAGTAATATAATAATAGGTTCCATAAAGATATCCTGACAAAGAGAATGCTTGCAAATTATTATAAGCAAGAAAACCCGCATATTCAAACTCAATTTTGTTGAACATATCCATAAAAATTACATAAACCTTAACCCAATCTCACATTTGGCTAACAAACAGAAAAGATTACCAAGTTCTTAAATTTAAGACAGTTACATAAAAATAATAATAAAACCAGCCATGGACGACAAACTTTAATGCAAAAAAATACTTCATATAATTTAATTCAATGTATAAACTTGCTGAACTAATAGTGACAGTTTTTATTCGTGAAAAACAACTAAAATATTCGAAATGCCAAATACCTAAGAACCACATATAATGACATGACAAGTGCAAGTTATCTCCATCTCTCTCCAATTAGATTTTTCTTGTAAATTAATAATAATTACAAATCATAATAATAGTAAAAGTGATAGTAGAAATTAGAAGTAATTAGTAGAAATAGTTGTCCAAGTTTTCATCTGGCGAGATCCTTCATATTAGGAATCAAATGTTACATATAATAATTATAAGGCGCTATTGTGACAGATAAGCTTTGCCAGATTCACTAATGAATTCCTGATCTTTCAGAAGTGATAGTTTCTTGCTCTGCTGGACGAGGCGATTGAAATATGCCGACATTTCAAATGTTTGTGAACGATAGCGTTTGTGAATCTTTGTGGCGACATCTATCTGTTTTCCTGAAGAAAAAACCCAGCCATATGTTAGCAACTGCAGAATAATTTCAGGCAAATTTCTGGCCAATAATACTCATGGTTATCTATACCCTGAATTACTGGATGATTAGATCTTCTTCAATCCATAGCTCTTTGGACTCCTAGCAATGTCAACCCCATACTACCTGCAAGAGTTTTGTTGCTCCACAGGAATCCCAGGCCATAGCCACCTCCATTCTGTACAAAAGGGGTGCTCTTGATTCCATTCAAAAAACTACATCTGCTTCCTGGGATTCTAACTGGAGCATTTTTCGTTCAACTTAAAACTGTGCCTTTTTGCAATGCTAGAGTTGGGAGCGCCTTCGAGTATTCCCCTTGAAGACGAGCTATAGCAATTCTAAAATGAATAAGTAGATCCTGATGCATTCATTATATATTTATTCACAGAATAATAACGAAATCTACTAATAGGCACTCCTGGTCCATACCATGCGAAAAAAAGCAGTCTTCAATAGATGATGAAACTGAGAACTGTTTGGGAAGCTTTGCATAGTCAAGGGAAGCCCATTCCAGGTTGTTGGGCCAATCACAGAGAAGGAACGGCTCTGCATCATTGCAGAGTGGGCAAAATGGCAATTAAGTCACCATGGAGAGAAAGCAGCGGCCTGTTGAAGCAGAAAAAATAATACTACTACAATTTATATGACACTGTAACACAGTCATGCCATTACAAGGGCGCCTTACAAGGCAGCTAACAGGCGAGATAAACCTTAGCAAACGGGCGGCTAAGCTCATGCGCAGATAAGGGAATGCCCAGCCTGATGATCATAAGCTCATTGTCTCTGGACAGAAACAAACCTGTTGCCTCTGTTGGATAAAGAGATCGATCAAAGGTAAATGGTTCTTCGACTTGCTTGAATACATCTTCGTTGAACTTATTCTCGTCAAAAGTGTCATTCTACAACACAATGAGAAATCAGTAATCAATGAACAAAAGAATATAGTTATTCGCTATAATTTTATGTAGGATCTTGAAGTTTGGTATGCTCTTTACTTTTAGTAACATTATCGTAGGTCCAACAGTTACTTATTCATTCATTCATTCATTCATTCATTCATTCATTCATTCTATGAATTTATATAGCGTCCCCCTTCAAGAAATCTTTCCCAGCCCATTTCTCAGCCCATACACGGAAAAAGAAAAAAGACTTTAGAGATTTGTGAAACAAAGTTTGATTGGTCAGATGTAATAAATTCAGTGTTGATGGGAGCTCATTCCAGATGGACGGCACAACAGTCGAGAAAGCTCGGCGTTGCCTCGCAGCCAAGCGCAAACTTAGCCCGTGGAGCTAGGAGTTGCCTCTGCATATACATACATTGCTTTACAGTTGATACACAATACTGTGCAGTCTGCAATGCATGCATGTGGGACAGAACTACCTTTACAAAACCATCATATTCATAGAATTTAGACCAGCTGAACACTTTCACTTTAATGCTTGTTCAAAAGTGCAACTTTCAGCAAGTTCTACATTCATTCATTCATTCATACATTCATTCATTCATTCATTCTATGGACTTATAATAGTACACCTTCAAGAAAGCTACTCGGGAGCACTCCCAGCCCACAGCAAAAGAAAAAGACCTGAGAAACAAAGATTGATTGGTCAAAACATTCCCCCAAAAAGTAATGTCCTTTCCACCAAATGTTGGTTAACTAACTTAACTTTCGGACAAATTTTTAAATGAATTTTACTCAAAAACACATAAAAACTAAAAGAAACTTAGATAAACAGCTTATAAAAAGAAAGTCTCAAACTACCCAGTGTTGCAGCAGCTCAGTTATGAACAAACTCCACCTTGGATAGTAATACCTGAAACAGAAATATATTGCATGTTTACTAACTATTCAAGTCGGCAAGAACTTACAATTTAAACAAAGCAACTAATATTGAAATCTTGCTACTCTTGAGAGATTATTTTCACATCAGCCAAAAATGAGAGTCAAGATTTGCTTATATTATTTTAATCAAATCAAGAAAATAAATACAAATAATTTGTAAAAATTGGCACAATTTTTGCCTCTTTCTTTAAAATGTTTGCATAGTTTCTTTATCATAGACTTTAATTTGAAATCAGTCAATACATACGCCTTTGTCAATCCAGACCACTGCTTCTTAGCATAGTCCAAAATCTAGACACAAAAACAATCATAAATTGTAAATTACAAAGTTACACCATAACCAAGAGCACCATATGTACTAAAAGTCCTTGCAAGTACTCCCAAATCCATGCAAGTACCCCAATGTTTGCAAGTACCCAAAAGTAAAGTCAAATACTCAAAATCACTTGCAAGCATAAAGCGTACATACAGAGACATCAAGAGGTGCTTGCAGACATCTAAAAGTGGTCACGGGTAAAAAAAAATCAAAAGTGCCCTGAAAGTCTCTCACAAGTACAAAAAAGTTTTGGTGAGCAACTATGCAAAGTATCGACCTACCTACTGCAAGCTACTCTCGGCACAACCATTGCAACAAACAGCTAAGCACCTAAAATATCGGCAGTTCCTTAATGGCACCTGGATCTGAACCCCCCGCTTGTAAATCCCAATGTTTCAGCAGCTCCCAAAGAGGACAAAGTCACAAGGAAAACCTTATTCAGGTGCAGCGCCCACGATAGAAATTCCAGGCTGCTAGGCAGATCAGGCATTGGCCTCTAAACAATCTGATTCATCGTATAAGAGGTATTTCATAAATGCTCTAAAACAATACAATACAATCAGTGCTAAAAGTGTAAAAAAAATGCCTGGACGCCCCTTACCTTTCCAAAAGAAGTGCCAATGGGCCTCTTACATTTTCAGATGTGTTGGCCAAATAAGTGGCAGGACGGAATAGAGATTTGAAAATAAGTGCCAGGACGCCGTCCATGACCGTCCTGCCACACTATAAGCCATGAATACAATACTATTTGCAGCAGCATCAAATAAGATATACCGAATAATCTGAGCAGAAATTAGTTTAATCAACAGAATTAGGACAGCAAAGTGTCTGCATAACATACGTTGGCACCCGTTGGTCCCCAGAGCGTTAGCTGGTTCCTCGCGTTGTATTCGTACAGCTTACGTTCATCATCGTTGGTTGCTAGAGCCTTCGCACTTTCTAACCAACGACCCAGGAGGAAATGTTCATCAGTGGCCAAAACGTCTTCCAAGTCCGAGATCAGTGTCAGAAATGACTTGCTTGTTGAACTAACAGGTACATGTAAGCAAATTGTAAATTAAGCCCATCTCGTGTGCCCATTGTTCCTGAACAAATCTTATTGTTTACTTGATTCAAAGTGCTGCTTTAATCTGCTGGATTGTTTATTATTACTATCATTATTATTTTATTTTAAGGAAAGTGGAAGAGGAAGATCCGAGCAGTGGCGGCGCCAGGATTTCAGGTTTGGGGGGGCTGAAGCCCTAAGCCCCCCCAAAATTTTACGAAGCGCCGAAGGCGCCAAGTTGCGAGTGCCGAAGGCACGAAGCCCATACCGACTAGGGGGTCTGGGGGAGCGTCGTAAGCATTTTTAGCTCTGTTGACCTCAACTGAAGCCCTTTTAAAACCCTTTTTTGCCAGCTATTTATGAACGATAAAATCATGAAATCTTCAACAAGGGTCTGGGGCGGAGCCCCAGCCACCAACGCATTTTTAGGTCTGTCGACCTCAACTGCATGGAGCCCTTTTAGACTCTTTTTGCCAGCTATTTATGAACGATGAAAGTCATGAAAATTTCAATAAGGGTCTGGGGCGGAGCCCCAGCCACCAACGCATTGCTTAAATCTATAAAATATCCTAACAGTACTGTTATGGTGTTATTTTTGAACTGTCTTCGCAGCAGAATCTCTCATAATTAATTTTCATTGCTGAAAGACATGGTTTAGGAGTTCAATATTATACCCCTCTCCATTTTATCTAAATATCTCATAATCTTAGTGCTGATAGTCGTGGTTTGTGACTTCAGAAAGTGCCCCTCCTGTTGTTCAAATTTTTAAATCTCCACACTGTAAAGGTAACATTTAAAGCTGTTCTCTCAATAAATTCCTCATAATTTCATTGCTGAAAGACCTGGTTTAGAGTTCAATAAAATATGTCTCCATCACGCTTAAATGTTTGAATTTCCTCACTGCAAGGGTAGCATTTTAAGATGTCGTCTTAACAAAATTGCTCATCATTGATAAACAATGGATAACACTGTACATGTAGCAATTTATAATGATATATCTGAAATATTTATGAAATATTTGGGTTGACCTACACTTAAGCATCTCCGAGGCACCGTCCCCCAACCACAAACATGCCCGGCATTAGGGCGAGGCGCACGAGCCTGCAGCCGCCGTGGGCCCTGCGCTTTCAGGTTCTCGCACTACTCACCTTAATTTTTACTGTGATGATATTGGCAGCTGTAATCGCTTGGTAGCATTAATTAATAGCCTACTGAGGTCATTTTGCCAAATGAAAGTGATTGGGTCTGTTGGAAAAGATACCGAAAGAGCGAGTCTGCAAATAAAGCGAGTCACAACTACTAGTGTACATGCAGGCTAGGTCTGGACTGAAAGTGAGACGGGTCTGTCAGGGTCTGCGACCCGGCATTGATTTTTGTGACCTGCTGGTGCCGTGTATCAGTCGGGAAGCAAGTTTAACAATTTTTGGGAAAACAACTAAAAAACCAGGTCGTCAGATAGGCTACAATAAATAGGTAAAAATGGTAAGATTTTGAAATTTTATGAGCAAATGGCTAAAAAGGTCGTCAGGTAACAAAAATGGGTGCTATGTGTACAAATTTGGGCGAATGACCAAAAAAGATCGTCAGAAAATTTTCGGCTCAAAGGCTTCGGTTCGTCCGCCACAGTCAGACCCGGCAACTTTGCCAAACCACTTTCAGCCCGGGGCTATGCCTACCGGTAGAATTCGAGTTTTCTAAAATATTAAAGCCCATGGTATATAAGCTTACACTTACCTTATTGGCAGGAAATCAACTTCGCAAATGCTGTGCTTGAGAACCCTTCTCAGAGAATCGTTTGCTGCATTGGGCTCCGCACACCCTTGACTACAAACTTGTGGAACGTCCCCTTGGCATTTCCCCCAAGTCTCCCGACGAGTGCTGCTGCTAATTGAAACCCCATTTCGTATGTGATTGCATAGGACTAGCTGGGGGCTGGAATTCCGAACTGGCGGGATGAAGGGGGCTGAGGTCCAGACCGGTCTATAGGAGTAAAGGGGCTGGAATTTAGAACTGGCGGGAGAAAGGGGGCTGAGGTCCCGACCGGTCTGGAGGAGTGAAGGGGCTGAAAGTCCGAACTAGCGGGAGGAAGGAGGCTGAGCTCCGGAGCGGTCTGGAGGATGGAGGGTGCTGAAAGTCCGAACTAGCGGGAGGAAGGGGGCTGAGGTCCGGACCGGTCTGTAGGAGTAAAGGGGCTGGAATTTAGAACTGGCGGGAGAAAGGGGGTTGAGGTCCGGACCGGTCTGGAGGATGGAAGGGCTGAAAGTCCGAACTGGCGAGATGAAGGGGCTGAGATTCGGACCGGTCTGGAGGAGTGAAGCGGCTGAAAGTCCGAACTAGCGGGAGGAAGAGGGCTGTGGTCCGGAGCAGTCTGGAGGATGGAGGGGCTGAAAGTCCGAACTAGCAGGAGGAAGGAGACTGAGGTCCGGATTGTTCTGAATCCGGGCTGGAGGGGAAGGGCTGGATCCACCAGGACAATTTTTAATTTCGCCACAATAACATAGTTGATTTTGGTGCCGTTGGTCGTTGTCTAGTTTTCTTATTGCGAAGAAAGCGTTATAGACATTTTCGGCTTTTTCGTTTGGGGGGGCTGAGCCACGTTTAGGGGGGCTTAGCCCCCCCTTAGCCCCCCTGGCGCCGCCACTGGATCCGAGTGGCTGACCCCTCCGTTGAGAGGGATTAATTCAAGCCTGAAGGAAAAGAAGATTATTATTTTCAATATTATTTATATAGCGCCTCTTCAAGGTAGGCTGCTCAGAAGCGGTCCCAGCCCAACCACGATTAAATAAGACAGTTCTGAGATTCTCCGGGAACAGAGTGGAGTGATCCCTCTGCAATAAGTACAGTGTAACAGGGAGGCCATTTAAACAAAAACTGATTTCATTTATCGTTAGCAACCGAAAAGTTCAGACCAACTGTTTATTTTAATGTCAAAGTGAAGTGAAGTGCAGTCTACAATAAAAATCCTAAAAAGACAGGGTTTTGCTGAAACACCATGCGATACACTAGGACACTTGTGGGACACGGTGGTGTAGTGGTGGCGTCGTTGCCTTGGAACTGGAAGGTTCGAGGTTCGAATCCACCTCGCCGAGTAAGGACCTTGGGCAAGTCTTTCCCTCACAATTGCTCAGAGCTTCGGCATGAAACTCCGATGCAGTGTCCGCTCTGCATTCGGGAGCGCCTCTGAGTAAGTAGAGCGAGCTTGAAGGAGCGCTATAACAAGTGCACATACAAACAAACTATGAAAAACATAGCCAGAACAGAAAGTGTCATTTAGGCGAACTGCACATGTAGACAGAGAGATCTTTGCTTACCTGAATTTGTCCAAATCCTTTGCATTGTAAGCATCCAGCATTTGGTCGTAGAGAGCCATGGAAATAAGACTCAGCGACTGTCTTGTCACATCGACCAAGTCGTACCTAGAAGAGGCACGCAAAGAAAATAAGCATAATCAACCAAATCGTCCCAAGAAAAAAGTCATTCAAAAGAAAGGCATATCATTTCGTCTGTGATTAAGAAAGCAAAGATCAAATTTATGAAGACAAATTATCTTAGTAGTATAATTGCTGAAAAATTCATCCTTGCAACAGCAACATAAAAAAGATAAACATTGACTAAATTAGTAGGCCAGTAGTACGGAATAGAAATAAAATACATTTTATACAAAATAGTGAGTATAGAATATTATACTTGAAAAGTTTGCTGCAACATTTGTAACAAGTCAATGGTCACAACATTCCGAGTCATTATTATTATTATAATTATTGAGTTTTTATATAGCACATCTTCAAGGTAATCAACTCAAAATTGCTCCAAGTCCAACCACAGATAACTAAGGCAGTTTATAAGCGTGGAAGGTACATAGTGGTAAGATCTCTAGGTATGATAACCATTGATGCGCATACCATGCCATCTTTAGGAAATGGAATAGATTTCAAACTAAGTATAATCTGTCAGCTTACCTGAAAAGTTTGCTGCCAGAAAACTTCTCTGGCGCCGAGACGAAATGATCCCAAGCAAGAAACACTTCCTCAGGCTTGTACCAGATCTGTTTTTTTTTTAAACAAAAAACTGTGCAGCAAACTTGCTAACCATTTTTAAACATCTAAGTACAGTAAGTAAGTATTTTTTATTACTCCACTTGCAAATGCACAATGAGACATAAAAACATCACTATGATTATGAGTTAATAATTGATAACAAAAGGTGCAAATTAATTCACAAGTTGAATGAAATGACTAAAATATTAGCATCAAACAAGTCATTTATACTGCATGAAAAAACTAGCACACTGCAATCACTTCCTTTTTACACTTTAAGAAATGATCTTACGTCTCATGGAAAACAACAAAATTAACATAATTAATAGCTGCTTCCTCTGCATTCAGAGGACAGCAGGAAAGTCAGTTAAGATGTTAAAAAAAACTACAAACTACGCAATGCATTCTCACGTATCAAGCAAATACAAGCAGCTGGACAATTGTTAATATTACTAAATTTGAGAGATAAGTATATCGCTAAAAGGCTCTACTAAAATCAATATTTATAGTGCACAGTTGCACTGAGGTCAAACATATAATATAAGCTAAAGCACATCCATGTACGAAAACCAAAGAATACAGTATACAAGTTAAACATCTCAACAAATGGGGTTCCTTGGCAGATGAGTATTGTTGACCCGTTACAGAAAACCTTTTGACACAAAGAAGCATGCTTTTGGATAGACAATTTAGCTGTATTTATCTAACAAAAATGAATAATATGCACTGCTCGAATTTATTGATGCTGTGAAGCCTGGTGTTAATAAAATCTAAAATTGAAAATAATCGTCAATTTCACGCCATGCAATGGGAATTGAACCACGTATACCAGGATGAAATCCCGCAGGCAATATAGGGCAGCAAAAAGGTCAGCACAAGTTCACGTCCTTTCCAATTACCTCAGGTTTGATTCGATTGTAAAGACTCGGCTTTGCAGTAGAAACATCCAAACCAAAATTTTGATGCCCCGCAATAGTGCAGTTGTACACGCTGCCCTGATCAGAAGACACGTCAAAGAAGAAAAATAAGAACCACAGAGCTATTCAAAAGGAGGCGGTCAACAAAGTCCCCAAAGACTATGTTAGCAACAATCACATGCAAACAATGAGCATTAGACGTGACATACTCATTCATTGAAGGCCCACACTCTTAAAAGTAATGATAATGGATAGCAGACTCCACCAGTGGATAGAATAATCCTCAAAACTTCAATTTTCTGTGCCCCAGATTCACATTTCAGTGTGACCTTGCACGCGCTACAAATTTATTTAATAATAATTTATCTTTTAATAATAATAATCATCGATTTTGCCTGGAAGTTCTGATACGTAAACAACTAGGATTGTTTCTCCAGTATTTCTGCACCACATTTCTGTGTGTCAACATGTTACAAATTTCATAATAATAATAATAATAATAATAATACTTTTATGGCACGAACTATGGTACAATATGGTCAATTCGATATGGCACGAATTTAATTTTTCACAGTTATAGCAAAGATATTCGATATGGTTCATTTTGTACAAACTTTTGCATTGATCAATTGTGGTCCAAAGCCAAAACAATTTGTTTTTGTTTTTCTACTGCTTTCAGAGAAAAGTATGATCGCCTGTTTCATAAAATGTACTAAGTAATTAGACACTGCTTTGCCCATAAATTTCTCCTGCCACTTGGTCACATTACTTCGAAGAGTGTCTACTGTCTAAGCATTCAATGTTCCTAACAAAGAGGTCTGTCAACAGTCTAACACAACATGTCTGGTTGCGGTTATAAAGCATGGGACTAAAGCTAAGAAATTAAAGTGGCTGACGTAGAAGCTAAGTTTTCTGCTCGGTCGTGAATTCACCGGCTCCTGTCTGTGATGCCTCTCACCCGGTGTCGTACAGTTGTACACGCTCGACTGCAAACAGAAGACTAAATGACTATATGATTAAATGACCAATTGACTAAATGATTAAAATGACCAATTGACTAAATGACTAAGAGCAAATCAACTGGCGTTAGCACGACCTGAAGGTTTAGGAAAGCATCATAATGCAGGATTTATCTTATAAAGTAATGCGTAGCAACAAAATTGTAACCAAATATCATCAAAAACAATAATCTGACAATTATCTGACATGTCAAAAAAATCTCAAATTTAGAATTTAATCTATGAAAAAATTCTCAACAATACTCAAGACAAAAATCAATTAAGACCTATACTAACTATAACATTTATTCTACCTATAATATACATGTATATAAATTATGAAGTAATGACTGTACAGACCTCGAGCTTCTGCCAAGCATAGTCAACATCTTCATTGTACAAACCGTAGCGTCTTTCACTGTAGTTCTGAATCCTACGTGCAAAAAATTCCTTTCACTCAAAAATTTAATCACGGTGGCTAGGCTGAGAGCGCAACTGAGTAGATTTCTAGAAAGATGATATATAAATCCATAGAACGCATGAATAAATGTGCATTTCCCCACTGCCTTAATATACTTCGAGCGAATTTTTTGCCATAAAATCTGCTAAAAATGCTGGAGCTTCCTAGGTCAACCGCTCACCGCTCGCCTACTCATCCAGCGCAATAAATTTTGAAATAGCCAACTCTTTTCGAATGGGGAAGCTCTGAAAAATACTCAAGATTTCAGTAAAATCTTTGAGTTTTTATACTTATATATTATTATTCTTAAAAACGGCATTGGGGTAGAGAAATATTGTGTGACGTACCATTTGGTGACGTTACGTGGTTTCTGCCTCCATCCGTTTTCCAGCATGAACTCATACACAACGTAATTCTGATTGGTTCCCTCCATCGTCAGTCCAATGCCAAGCATCGTACTGTTCGCAAAACTCCGACCCTCAACAGGTCCCTACATTGCAACGACAATACATTGCGTACTACTGCATTGCAATGACATACATTGTGTACTACTGCACTCAGTGCATTGTAACAACATACTATTTGAGCAAAACTGGTGTGTGAAGTACTATGAACTAAGAACTTTTATCAATGTGAGCAAGCTAAACTTGAGATTATGGAAATCTCTGCCAAAAGAGCTTACCCTCAGTCCATCTGCTAAAAAACAAATTTAAAGTCCATCTTTTTGCTGCAACTGTATAAAAATCTACCACATGATTTCGTGCATGTTTTTATGATTTTGGTCTACTTTGCGTTCGTCGTATTAAATAACTTCCTGTAAGATTAAGAATGGAACCAAAATCAGGAATTTTTTAAGACATACTGTAGTACATAATGCTTTAAAAAAAACACTGTTCTAAGATGAATTGCTGATAAATCTATGATGACCCTATTTAGCGGAACCTTGCAAAAGGAGAGTGCCGCTACACTGAATACTAACTTTGTTAGCAACATCAAGGATACACTGAAAATTACTTACTGTGTTAATAGCATCAAGGACACCATACATCGTGAGCACGCCACCATAATCATGAAGCATACACCAGATGAACGGCTGACCGTAGTAGGAACTCAGCCTTTGGAACTGCGGAAGAACCTCGGAAGTCAGATCCAACACTATCATACGACCCTGGAAAGAAAAGACTTTGGTGAACGGAGAAAGATCAAAAAAGCAAAAAAAAATTTGACTGTTATTATTATCATTATTATTATTATCATTATTATTATTATCATTATTATTATTATTATTAT
Source organism: Lumbricus rubellus (assembly GCA_945859605.1). NCBI lineage: Eukaryota > Metazoa > Annelida > Clitellata > Crassiclitellata > Lumbricidae > Lumbricus > Lumbricus rubellus. Next base: position 9,530,623 of record OX243825.1, read on the forward strand.
TATTATCATTATTATTATCATTATTATTATGCATTTGGTTCATTCATTCTATGAACTTACACAGCACCCTTCAAGAACCCTATTCAGGAGCGCACCAGCCCAGCTACGGCTAAAAGTGTCATTAGCAATTGGTATCTAAATAACATCTTTTTTATTTTACTGCAAGTGTAAAAGCCAAAACTTGAACCCATACTCATTCGTTCATCATTTCAAGAATTTATATAGCGCTCCTACAAAAACGCTCCGCTCTAGACGCTCCCATTAAACCACTGAACCACTTAAATATAAGAAAAGGTTCCACAAACCAACCAGTCAGCCATCTAAATAGCTAGTCAAACATGTAATGCTAAGGGCCAGTCAGTCATATAATCAGCCAGTGGATAAATAACCAGTTCGCAAGTAATTGACTATTTATTTTATTTATTTATTTTCTCCAATTGCCAGAGCGCCCCTTCAAGCTCGCTACTCAGAGGTGCTCCCAACTACAGTGCACACACTGCATAAGAGTTTCATGCCGAAGCGCATGAGCAATTGGGAGTGAAGGACTTGCTCAAGGTCCTTACGCGGTAGCCTGAGGTGGATTCGAACCTGGAACCCTCTGACTCCAAGGCACCGAATGCAACCACTACACCACCGTGTCCCATTACATCAAGATATAATTTCTTACCAGCGGAACAGACGTTAGCAGAGCCTTAGCCTGCGGTGGCTGCCAGAATGAGCTGAGAAACAGCCAGCCTTGCATCACCCTAGATCGAAGATAAAATACTTCTTCATCAAAACGATTGCTATTATTATTTAGGAAGTTTCATATAGCACTCTTCAGGGTAGGCTACTCAGAGGTGCTCCGGCTACATCATGACAGAAGCTCTTACCAGTGGAACAGATGTTAGCAGAGCCTTAGCCTGCGGTGGTTTCCAGAAAGGACTCAGAAACAGCCAGCCCATCATCACCCTAGTTCGAAGATAATACACGTCTTCATCAAAACTATTACTATTATTATTATTTAGAAATTTTTATGTAGCACCTCTTCAGGATATGCTACTCAGAAGTGCTCCCGGCCCAAAATCTACAGCATAAAGCAAGAGAAAGTACGATGATAGATAGATAAAGCATGATGACCGTGATCAGTTGAGACACCAGTCATTTCTCTAACTTCTAATCTACATAGTTACGCTTGAAGTATCATATATTTATTTTGTCACAGTCCCCTCAAGGCTGCCTAATCAGTAGTGCTCCCAGTCCAACCTCGTTCAAATGGGGCAGTCTTAAAAACAGTGAAAAAAAACCAGACAGACCAATGATGAAGGTCACTAGAATGAATTAAATATATCAAATTACGTAGGCTTACCACACAGCTTGTGGGTCACTTGCAAGAAGCGCATTGTAAACAGCCTTACCAGCAGACGTAAGATAGGCTGGATCACTGGAAAAAGATAGAACCAACATATCAATACTTAAAAACTAAGAGCCCTGTACTAAGGATATCTGAAATCACTATAAAGAGTCAGTTTTAACCTAACTGCTTTCGGCATACACCCGAAATGCTATCCACAGCTTCAAGTTCAAAGCACATGATCATAATGGAAAGAACAAGCAGACCATGGCAAGATAAAATTCCTATTACAAGTAAAGTTCGAACAGGTCTGGCTTCTTTATTGAAAGGTAATTTAAAAACTGAATAACAATAAAGAAAAAAAACTCAATATTCATAATTAAATCTAATTAAAAATTACATATATGAATTCCTCTTGTGATTTCAGTTGAAGTAACCGTAACTTGATATCTTGGTCATTATGATAACAATGGTGCTGCGCAATTCGTCAGTTTATGTATCAGATTACATTTCGAATATGTTATGGTTGTAACATCGTCCTGTTGGATCTCATTGAATTGCATTTCCAGACTTCGGGAAAAGCTTAAATTCGTGATGAGCTGTGTTTCATATCCCCAAAGATATGATGAAAGTCAAGATCAAAAGGGTATCTTGACAATAAAGTCAGTCTGAAACGTTCACAGGAAATATATTGCAACAATGATCGCACAGATGGTGATTGTGGTTACAATGATGATGACGACGACGATGATGACAACGAGGATGATGATGATGACAACGACAATGATGATGACAATGATGGCCTGACCTTGAATGTGGATCCAGTTCATTGAATGTGTCAGTGTTGTAGACGTGGTCCGTACCAAACTCTTTGATGTACTGAAAAGACGAAGAAATGTACAAAGTGCGATGCATTTTCCCTTCTTCTAGGAATCAACTTCATGTACTATTCCACCCAAACCACCAAATCCATAAACCACTTTGACTGCATCGAAGTCAATTTTTAGCATCACCTAAACATCTATTACGGATACATAACAAAGACGCTTAAAGGTGCTTAAAGGTGCTATATAAACAGCTTAAAAAAATAGGATCTGAGTGATCGTTGCATGGGAAGGACTTGCTAAAGGTCCCTATGCGGCGACTTGAGGTGGATTTGAACCTGGAACTCTCCAGTTCCAAGGCACTGAACCCACCACTACACCACTGCACACACATAACCTCTCTCATGACAATGCTTAATGCACAAGGTTTCGACTGATGGCTCACCAAAACTACTTCATAAACAGTTGAAATATCCAGAAGATCGGTAAAAAAGACAGAAACAGCCAAACATGTTGGATAAGCAATATATAAAGAAGACAAAAGCAATTAAACAAACCTCATCAAGAAACGCTTTTCCAAAAGTCAAGAAATGTGGGTCGTTCAGATCCAACAGCATGGTGCTACAACCAAAATGCAATCTTATTAATAATAATTATTGTCAGATATTATTTTCATTTATTTATTTTATTTGTTTATTGCACACATATACAATCAAAACAGTACAACCGTAATGTAATCTTATTAATAATATAATCGTTAGATAATATCATAATTTGTCAAGATATACAAAGGAAAAAGAAACGACTTAGACAGACCAAGACCACGTCTGGAAACACAGTTCATAAGAGTCCATAAAATCACTTGGGTTAACAATGAAGGGATAGGAGCTTTGGACTTGACGAATGACCAAGAACAGTGGAGATCATTTATTTTTACCCAACTTCGCAAATGGCTGGTGTTAAGAACTGACAATGATGACGATGAATATCACAAGTTAAGCATTTGGTCTGGCTGCCCTTGTTGGTGTTGCTCCGTGATCTCTACTATCCTACCATTAGTGCGCGGGGTCATCGCTCTCTCCACATCGTATGCTCAGTGTCCCATTTGTCCAACCAGCAATCATGCCTTCTCAGCAGTTGGAACAATTGAACAAGCTCCCTTCGATGCTATGCTTGTTCCCCAGGGTCCACTATGACACTTTATATGCGTATCTCAAAACTTTATTTTTTTAGCCATGCTTGGGGTCAGGAGCGCATCTGAGTAGTAGCCAAGAAAAGCCGCAATATAAATCCTTGTAATGAATGAATGAACGAAGTTAAAAGTACCCGTCAAGAACTGATAACAAAAATCACGAATATCATCTGTGAGATAATATTATAAGCATTTAAAGAAGTATTAAATCAAATCACAGTGACTAAACAGAAGACCGTACCAGCAGTACGTGTCGTTGAACCCTCCCCATCGTCCCAGATGTGAAACCTTCGCCGTCGGAAAGATGCGCGTGATGGCATACGGAACGTCACCGTTGAAAGCTGGAAGAATCGGAGTCATTCCAAAGTCACGCATCCTCTGAAGCACCTTGTGTTGTAGTGCCACCTGTTGATCGTGCCAACTTTGGGGCAACGGACCTCCCCAGCCGCGCATGTTCCCCATCCGAGACCTCAAAGAAAAGAACAACAGCCTTTATTTAACGTCCAAGTCGCTAAATACAATCGAAACAGAAATTTTTTAACGGAATTCTGTTTTCCATTTTGAAATACTGAATATGTGTACTTCACATGAAATAAACTGAACAAAAGCATAATACCGTAATTCTAATTCTGCCGACTATTCATTATTTTCAGAAACCAAGTCCTCTAAGCTAACCTGAGATGCAGTCATCATAAAATGAAGCACAACTTGATTTTCTTAGCTTCAGGGATGATGGTCAACAGCCAAGTCCTCTCCCTTGACATATCATCTCCCCATCAACAGAGTACACTGTAGTCAGTGTACTCATTATAGTCGGCTAGATGAAGCAGTGGATCAGAAATCTAGAAGCTGATATCTGCCCAGGCAGGGTTTGACCATTAGTTGACCACACGCTAGTTATTATTCTGTTGCACACTAAACACTGTGGTGAACATTATTAATCCAGTCAAGACTATCCAGTGGCAGCCTCTAACACACAATGGTATTCTACAACAAAAGCTGCATGGTTATTCATCATCTCCATCATTTATCGCTTGAAAACCATAAGTACTGTTTATTCCTTTTCAGACAGAGACCGCCATATAAATGTTATTACAGTTGGCACATACAGCATTGGTCCTAGAGTTGAAACTAAATACAGACTGCTATGAACAAATATAAATATATGTATAAATATACACACACCATGCAAGAAATGCTGGTCCACCAAAATGACCATCTATCTCAGCCTGTTTGAAGCCCATCTTCAAGTAAACCTATGTTCAGAAAATCAGACAGGATTTAGACAACAAAATAATTCTTTAACGCTCTTCAAATGAACTGAAATTAGGCTGAAAGTGTTTCTCCGTCATTTCTTACTAATGTGAAACCTCCAACAAAATGTCGCTATGTGTAAGATTGCAAACATGTTAAAGACAAAAAAATTGTATTTCATGAAACTAATTTAATTCATGTTCTGCTGTGGTTGTGAGGCAATTGTAAAACCCATCTCCAACAAAATGCCCGTTCAACTAGGAGATGCCAGAATGCAACATTAATGGCAACCATAATGGTAATTGTGGGGTGCGGTGGGGTAGTGGGTATGTTTGTCGCCTTGCAGTCGAAGGGTTGCAGGTTCAAATCCACCTCAAGGCACCGCGTAGGGACCTTGATATGGGCAAGTCCTTCACTTGCAATTGTTCAGCGCCTTGGCATGAAACTCCGATGCAGTGTCCGCTCTGTAGTCGGGATCACCTCTCAGTAGAGAGAGCTTGAAGGGGCGCTATATCAAGTGCACATACATACAATATAGTACCCGGTAATCATAATTGAAAGAACAAATTTCTACAGCACTGTCCCTACATGAGAAGCTCCTAAGAGCTTAGTAAGAGAGTTACTTCAAATCAACAAAGAAATGGTTTTTCAGGAACTACAGGGCATCATTAGTCAATATAAACCACAATTGCTGTAAAACCACCAAACACAAAAGACATGAGTAATATATGAGTAATATATAAGCCCGAGTTCAAATCTGATAGACAACCAACAACTGACTCCATAACTTCAGTCAATCTATTTCTTTGCAGGAAATAAATTGTGTTCTCAACAATTGATAAGAGTTCAATTTTAAACAGCTTGCAAAAGTTATGGGATTTGCATTGATTATTTTCACATAAAACACATAGCAACAGATCTACGTGACAAAATAGTCAATAAGCAGGAGTGTTTTCTGAAGTTTAGTCGCATTTCATCAAATTTAAAATCACCGATCCCTGAATGTTTCAATACAAGCATATGTGTATGTATGAGCACTTGTAACAGCGCTCCTTCAAAATTTCTACTCCGAGGCACTCCCAACTACACAGCAGACACTAAATCAGAATTTCACACCGAAGCGCATGAGCAATTACAAGTGAAGGACTTGCTGAGGGTCCCTACGTGGCGGATCAAGGAGGATTCATGTAAACAAGTCTTCAAAATAAAGTTTTAAATATGCTAATTAAACAGAATGAAATCTGCATCTTTCCCATTCACGCTTAAAAGCTTCATATTAAGCTAGACAACATGCTGCATGAAATAATCATTAGTAAGTAATCACAAGAAAAATTTAGTTCCATTTACCCGTTGCCAGATTGCTTCCTGTCCGTTGAAAGCCAGTGGAAAATTGATTCCATTTAATGCCATCCAGTCGATCTCTCTCTCCCAGTTCGTCCAGTTGTACCACGCAAACGTGTAACTGACCGTGCAAACATTCTGGTAGTATCGAAACCTGCAATTAATTAATCAATCATTATCGGTCATTAGAATGCTTACTTCGGTCATTAGAACATTTACCTCGGTCATTAGAACACCTACCTCGGTCAATGAAACACTTACCTCGGTCATTAGAACACTTACCTCTGTCATTAGAACACTTACCTTGGTCATTAGAAAATTACCTCGGTCATTAGAACACTTACAGCGACTCCAGCACGGCCAAAAAGAACAGTTTCAAATGCTCACAAAAGTTACTTTTAAAATTCTTACAAAATAATGCTAGCAACTAAAAACATAAATCAGACCTGTCATTAGACGTTACAAGAAGTCCACCAGACGGCAGTTTTGGCAGACGATCTGGAATGTTAAGCTGGTCGCCTCCCCACGACACATGGCAGCCACAGTACTGCGAGAGGTAGTGGTAAAATCCCCAGGCTGCTGCCACTCCACTCGTTCCCATAATAGACACACGACTTTTAACATTACTGAGCTGCAACAGAAATGCAAACAAAGATTATTTTTACCTGGAAGAGTTGGTTGCAACATTTTAGGACCATAACTCAGTTTATATAGCTTCATTTCATGAGATGATGATGATGATGATAAGGTCTTAAACTCATGAATGAAATGAAATTTTCCTTATTGCACACACTCAATTCTGTTGATACAATCATGAGCAACTAAGTACAGTGCAAAAGGTGCCAGCAAAAGCTAATAGCTTAATACTATCCTTACCCCCCTCTCTTCCTTGATTACTATTCATGAATGCTTTCATAGCATTCTTAATATTTAACACTTAACAAGAACTTAATTAGTAATAGCAACGATGTCTAGGTTAAACACTGCAAGTGTGTGGCTCCCGACCATCACATAGTAACAGCGTCCTTTCCATAAGCCCTGCAAACCACTTTACTATCAATATTATCTACTAGCTGTACCCGGCCACGCGTTGCTGTGGCAGAAAAGACCCTCCCCCTCCCTCCGCTCCTTTTCTCCCTCACACCTTCCCTTCCTGACAGCGGATAGAGCCCAAGAATGGTGAAAGGCCGCTTTCGTTTTTGAATGAACGGAAATTATTAGGCGTAAAAAAAAATTGTTGTGTTTCCGGTAACCCGACCGACCCATTTTTACGGCCGCGACCCAAATATTTTTGTAAAAAAATTTTATTAAAAAAAAAATTTCAAAAAAAATTTTTTTTTTCAAAAAAAATTTACATTTTTTTTCAAATTTTTTAAAAAAAACATTTGTATTGACATAACATAAGAGACGTCAACAAAATGAAATTAATAGGACTGTTTCTAGAGCAGTTTTAGGTGCAGACAGTCGGGAAATAGGCAGTTTATACTTGCTTAGAACACGTACTTTGTTTCAGCGTGCAAAAAGGACTTGTGGGGTATACTTTTTCGGATAGTCACTGCATAAAAATATTTTACAAAATAAAAATATTTTCCGACCTACCTACCCAATTTTTTTTAGCTCTGTTACCGGAAACACAACATTTTTTTTTAGGCCTTATGCGACTCGCTTATGACGTCACGGCACGCGACCTCATTCATGTTTCGTCTGGTCAATCTGGCAACCATGCGGTTTTGTTGAATTTGCAAATGGCGGTCGAACGGATTGCAAAGTTCACTTTTTGTGGAAAAGATTGGGTTTTTTCGGAAAAAAAGCATAATACAACACGGTTCTATTGGAATGGAAGGTTTTGTAAAATTCTCAAAACAATCAGTCCGTCAGTTTTCGAGAACACTCCTTACATACGGTTGGAAAGTTTCATTTTTATATATATAGATTATAGAATACCATAGGCACAAGCACAATCCAGAACTTAACCCCTTTACCGTGATCCCCGAGTTAACTCGTCCAATATTTACTAAGAAAATTTTTATTACACGGTAAACGGGTTAAGATACAATGGTTAAACCAATCACCTTAAAGGTATCTCTGTTGATTGGGCCGATGCTCGGATCCACGTCGACATCAAAGTCGACAGATCTGTCTCCAATCAAACGTCTGATCAATTCCTTCACAGCGGCTGCTTGTTGATGCGGTGGCGTCTTTGTTCCGATGTGATCTAACGCAGGAAATTCTACAACAGACCAACACAACACCAACTTCAGAGAAAACAACATTCTTCCCTCTTTATCTATCGAACAGGTTAACCCTATAATGCCGAGATGGTAGTAAATGGTATGGGAAATAATATACCCTCTGGCTTTAAAGGGTTAAATGTATCATTAGGAAAGACCTGTGTGGAAATATCAGGATTACATAAATTGAATCGTTCTCGTCTCCTAAATCCTCTCTACATCGTTTTTGCAGAAGTTCAATGCGCTCGCGAATAAGCTGGTGCCCCACACTTGGCTTTCAAGTAGCGTTCTAAAAATTTGGAGATTACGATGTCCTTCTTCTGCTCCTCATTGTTGCGTGTAATTGCTCCTTTCGTGAAGGTGTCTTGTCGCCATCAGGCGTAGAAAAAAAATTGTTGTGTTTCTGGTAACCCGACCGACCAATTTTTATGGCCGCGACCCGAATATTTTTGTGAAAAAAATTTATTAAAAAATTTTTTTCTTTTTTTTAAAATTTTAAAAAAATTTTTTTTACTTTTTTTCAAAAATTTTTTTTTTAACATTTGTATTGACATAACATAAGAGACGTCAACAAAATGAAATTAATAGGACTGTTTCTAGAGCAGTTTTAGGTGCAGACAGTCGGGAAATAGGCAGTTTATACTTGCTTAGAACACGTACTTTGCTTCAGCGTGCAAAAAAGACTAGTGGGGTATACTTTTTCGGATAGTCACTGCATAAAAATATTTTACAAAATAAAAATATTTTCCGACCTACCTACCCAATTTTTTTTAGCTCTGTTACCGGAAACACAACATTTTTTTTAGGCCTTACAAAAACGGTCCATCCTGGTTCCTGTTCTCAAGTGTGAAGGGCTTGATTCGAGCACTCCAGCCAAATTCCGACCTATCGCCAATGTTTCGTTCACCACGAAACTCATTGAGAAACTAGTTCCAGCTGACATCGTAGCTTGAGACTAAGATCTGCTTCCAGTAATTCAGTCTGGCTTCCGAAAAAGTCATTCGACGAAGTCATTACTTATGTCATATAGCAGTACATACCTTGAACGCTAATGGCCGATGCAAATATGCACGTGAACAGCACAACCTGCAGCCACATCTGAAAGGAAATATAATATGGTATAATACACAAACATTGTCAAAACATCACAGAATACACTTTGATTGTATGCACGTGAACAGCACAACCTGCAGCCACATCTGAAAGGAAATATAATATTGTATAATACACAAACATTGTCAAAATATCACAGAATACACTTTGGACTTTGTGGTCGTCTAAAATTTACCATAGTTTCTCTGCACACCCAGCTGGTATCATTTTAAAGATTTTTTGCTAATCAGTGGAAAAAACATTTCTTCTGATTAATGGGTCAAGTGGCTTGGCAGCATTAAAAGAGGATTCATATTATAGGTCATTCTTCAAAATTTATGTCACTACTCTGCAAGTGCGGATAAGCACTGCAAAGAATAAAGAGTGCATAATGTTCAACATGTCAGGCTTTGAATCACCAACAATTGATTACTAACACATAAGGCCACACAGACTAATCAAAATTTAGATATCTATGTACTATGATTACCTTAATTAATTACCGACTTATTGTTTAATTCCTTATTTTAGATTTCAAACTGGCAATGTCTGTAAGGTAGACAATACAATGTTCAACTGTATTCGTCCAGTGGGGGTGGGTGAACAGTCTTCCTGAAGTAGCCAGGGCGTCACAATTAAGGCCAGGCCCGTGCACTTGTAATTACCGCTTGCAAAGACCTTATGGACAACCACCGGTCCACCACACACGTTAATAACTGCGGGTCCCAAAAAACTGCGGGTCCGAGTGCTGCAGCACCCTTTGACCCTTTTAATGCGGGCCTGGAAATACCCTCTCAACATGAATAAGCCCCATTAAGCCAAAAGAGGAGATCACGTGTTACGTTTTCGCACTTATTTTAATGCTAGTTAACCTCGTGGCTTCACGTGGGTTCCTGGTGCAATAACTAAGTTGATAGAATTTGACCTTATTCGAGTTGGTTTGCATAAAATCACACGTTAGCTGTTAAAATATTTGGTTTGCATATAATAGCATAGTTTGGACTATGTGTTTGTAAAATCCCAACATTAGCGCAGGCGCTGCATGGCTGAAGAAAAGATTTCAAAATAAAAACATTCAAACTAAAAGTAAGGAAGTAATTAACATTGGAAAAACTCGACACAATGTCAATTAAACTATGCATACCTTGAGCGCAAGCACCGACGATTTATTTTATACGTTCTGCAAACTAACAAATTTTGCATGCAAATAACTTGCTCTCTTTCGCGATTTTTGCCAGATATTAGAACAAATTTGAAACCAAACTGCGTGGCCCGCCCACCGCAAAAAGTCATAAGATCTCTTTTCTTTTTAGTTGACATCGATTAAAAAAGCTATATATTAAGCCATGCAACGACTTGAGCTGCGCTACATTTCTGCCAAAACCGAAAGTAAATTAATAATAATTGAAATTATTTTATGTAAGGTCAAACCACAGAATAAATAACAAAAAATTACTTGTAGCCTAACGAATCGAGTAACTTGGTCTACTAACTCTATAAACTCATGCTGTTGGATTTTATTTTTCCTGCAAGTTGATAATTTCATAATTAGGCCTAAAGTTAGGTTATCATTTTAGGTTTCAAACTCTCGAAAATAAGCCAGTTGTTGTCAATGATTATATTCGTTACTGGATTTTCTGATGATCAGATTTTTATTCTTTAACTGGCGCATTGCTGAGCAGGGTTTCCATTAGGCCTAGAGAGGTAGTGAACAAATCCGGATGACTCGACGCAGCACTCACGAATAAACTGCTTGAGCCCTGAAATTAGCCTAGCTGTAAGATTAGGCCTATGTTGAATTTGAGCTAATTGATTCGCCGCCACCAGATGTTCCGAGGAAAGCAACCACCCCTTTGCTAAACCGAGGATGGTTCAAGGCAAACTCATAAGCATGCTGCACATGCCTATTCGTAAACAGTGATCTCCTCAAAACTTCTAAAGTGCCCCTCGAAGAGCACCAGCTTATTTAGGCTACAAGCGCTGCGTTGAATCCTTGAGTGTAGTCTGAAGTAGCTTTCTGGAAATTGACCTCGCTCCAGACTTCTTGTCACTTTTGAGTCTCATAATGCTTGTACTGGGAATAAAGTAGGCTAACTTTGGAATAAATTTGAGATTTTTAAAACTCAAATAATTATCAAGCACGTGATTTTCGTGTTTACTCTTCTTCGTCGTTGCAGTTGGATGTTATCGACTGACTTCCGTGAATGTAGATCCGCTTAACCGGATGTTATAATAATAAATAATATTAGTACTGGCATCGATCCGATAAAACATGCCAAGTTTTTATTGCTTGCAGAAGATTCAATTGGTAGGCGCCCGTTATACGTGATGGGAAAGGAGCAGGAGCTTTTAGACGCTGCCCGAGCGGGAAATGTTGCATTAATCGAAAAAATTCTCAGTCAACGAAAGTGGACGGCCGGTCCTCTTGCGCTTCCGCTACCAGCCCTCCAGTAAGTGCCCTACGTTGGCACATCTTAAGACCAGGCGTAGAATTCTGTTCAATTTGAGTGAATTAGGACCGTGTTTGGTAGGGTAATGGGTAATCTACCGTTTAGGCTTGAGCAATTATTCCAAGATTATATATAGCCAATCTAATTGAAAACTACAGACGTTCCTTTACGGAATGGGTGTAGCAGTAGTCTTATATTAAAGATCGTAAGAGAAACTGTTATTTGGCATCAATTGGTCGTTCACATAAACGATCATTTCAGATGCTAATTGGCTTAGGAATTCAGCTAACATCGAAAACATCGAATGCCAGCATTAGCTTCTTACTTCTTCATGTTTTGTCATAATAAATGCTCTTTCTGGTCATTTTGTGCTTAATTTACAAACTGCTTATATGCAGGTTGCTCAAGCCATGCATGTTGATGTTGAAATTAATTTGTTATGCTGAAATGATATGCTACAACATGCAAATTATTGCAGACACTTAGACGACAGATTACCTGGTGATGATACTGATTACTGAAGATGGTAAGCAAGGAGAAGAAAAGTTCATATTTAGTGATTGCGGTGAAGGTGCTGGTTATGGGTGAATGAGTCGGGAAAAGGGTGAAGAGAATCAGGGTTGAAGTGGTTTGCGTGAGCAGTGGGAATGCCGATGAAGAGTTTTATTGGGACGCATGTAATTGTAATTGTAATTGTAATCGAACATTTATATAGCGCCACTTCAAGAGAACTCCTCAGAGGCGCTCCCGACCTGACACCAAACCATAATCAAAGAGAATGGTTTTCAAACGCTTGCGGAAAAGGGGCAAAGAAAGACAAAGAAGTTCATTACGGAGACTAATAGGTAACTTATTCCAGAAAGACGGACCGACCACAGCATGTAATTGTAATCGAACATTTATATAGCGCCACTTCAATTACATGTGTTTCCAGGGTTCCATCATGATGAGCAGTGAGAACGCAAGTCAAGAATTTCGAGAGCAGTTGGAACGCCTTTCCCACGCATTCCCATCCACTTTAAACCCTAAAGAGAATAAAGATAACAATGATACTTATGCTTAGTTAATATTTATGGTGATAGTGATAATTGTGGATGGTTGTTGGGATAGTTGTGGTGACAAATATCAATGCGTGAGGATTGTAGCTTTGTTATTGGTAGGATTCGGAAAGGCGCTAATCCCAACTGTCAAGACATCAACGGCGAAACTCCTCTTCATCATGCTTCACTCAACGGCCACAAGTAAGACGCCAAAGTCTAGAACTTTCCAGTTGACGGTAGTAAATCTGTGATTTGCAATTGACACTTAGTTTTTCTGTGTAACCTCTGAAAGTCTGTAATGCGTTGAGGTGTATGTTTAGAATCGAAACCCAAGTCACGTTTTTACTTTTCGATGGGGTAGCCATTTGGTTAACCCTTTAATGACCAGCTGCGTATGGTTTCCCATAAATTTTAATGCATGCTGGTCGTGAAAGGGTTAAGAGCCTTGTAACATGGAGATTTCGAGTTTGAGCTTATTCCCCCTCAGATGGTCACTGTGTTGCAAGTCCTTCGCTACAGTAAATGTTAAGTGATGTTGGTGAAGGTGATGGTAGTGGTCGAAATTAGTGGGAAGAGGATGAAGAGAATAAAAACTATTTTGGTTATTTATATTTAGTCATAATACAAGTGGAGGCAAAGGATTCGAGTGGCTGACCTCTCACCAAAGAGGATTAATTCTTGTCTTTATTGTTCGAACTGCCACAGTGTTGCTTAAACGCTTCGCTATAGTCGGTCCATCTTTCTGGAATAAGTTACCTTATAGTCTCCGTAATGAACTTCTTTGTCTTTCTTTGCCCCTTTTCCGCAAGCATTTGAAAACCATTCTCTTTGATTGTGGTTTGGTTTCAGGTCGGGAGCACCTCTGAGGAGTTTTTCTTTATGTGGCACTATATAAATTTACGATTACCTGTTGGATTGAACCATGGTAGTCCGAAAGGAACATCTGAGAACGGGCTTAGTCTGCATTGTGTGGCATGTGGTACAACACAGGAACCTCCTGTATGGCGAGAGATGGATAACTAATCGATTATAAATATTCTAATTGATTAGGTTAATATCCATCTCTGATTTTAAAATGGCTTTCGATATGGCTTCACAATGTATTAAGTTTCCAGTGGGCTTTGGGTGTGGCCAGAGACACTTTTCGGAAGTATTAGCAAGCTTTTTTTGTGAGAAAATTATTTACACCCTTGTTTTTCTTTTGACTGCAGCCGTACAAGAAACTTTAGAAGTTTCTAGCATGTGTAGACTTTGAACTTCACTCTGCACAATTCTGAGTACTGCACTGTTAAAGCAATAAGGAAGTAGAGGATATAATTTGTTTGGTGCATGAAGTTCAAGTTTCACGCAGTGCGTTGCTAACATGAATTTGAAAATCTTAATAAATTAATATGCAATAAATCTGTAATGACATTATCTGTGGTAATCTTTTACCTTGTATTGTATTGTATCTATAAATTTATATAGTGCCTCTTACAGTGCACACCAAACCTTGACGTATGAATGAAATGTAACCATAACCATGACTATACCTTTTATTGGAACCAAAATAGTTTAACAGATTAAAAATTTACAAGGAC